>CABEGB010000358.1:794667-1146550 GCA_901521435.1 Crematogaster levior
TTTATGAAAGATTTGATTCAGATAGAAATTTTCGAAACAAACTTTCACATGTGAAAGAAAACATGTAAAGTGCATATAGAGAGTAGAGAGAGACTGCAAGTTGACTGTAAGTATTCTACCAGAATGTTTTAGTGGAATAATAAGAGAAACAGAAAGAGATGGAAATTTACGAATTCTTTATCCTGGTAATGTTTAGAGAATACAATCGATATACCAGTATATATGTCATACATTTGCATATTACTTATAATGAACAGATGTCATAAAATATTTTCTACAAGCATTTTCTTGTCATTTTGTACCTGACCTAAAAATCCACACACCATTAAATTACAAAATACTTATTTATCTCTGTTAATTCATTGTCCCTATCTTGATGGCATACATTTTAATTGTTTTCTAACGAGCTTAAAGAGCTGCTGCTATCTGATTTATTAATTTCATAATTTTTACGCAAAACAAAACATTCTCAATCATTTTTAATTATTTCAAGACTTGAACTTACAAGATTCAAATACATGCTTAAGAATATTGTCATAAATTTCACAGCAATTGTAACTCTGACAGTATCACTATGAGGGATATATTATCAATGCTGATTTATTTTACCTCGAGAGGTAAAAACGCGAAAAATTTCTGACGGAGGATCCAGGAAAGAATACAATCACATGTCGATAGTCGATGTTGCAAAATCACTAATGCACGAAGTTGAAGAGAGCTACACCGCAAATACAACGCGAAATACACAGGCAGTGAATCCTCTTCTACGTGTACCTATATCAAGCGACATTCTTCGTCACCGAGAGACAATGCGACGATGCGCCGTGGCGGTTGTCTCACGTATGTATCGCTTACATTTTCTCATGTGACGTTGGATCATCGTCGTGTAAACGCTTTCAGCGAACACACGTAGCTCCTAACAACACTTCAAGGCTTCGTTCTTTTTTTTCTTCTCGTGACTACTCTTTCTCGATGTAATTTCATGCACGCTTTATCGACCACGCTTGACCACCTCCACGAGTCGGGAAAATGCGTGACCTCTTTTTTCGACGTTTTTACTCGAGACTGCTAATTTTTATCTCTTAACGAGCGCGCGAAGGCGATACGTTATTGTGCACGTACGGCTTTCATGGTAAGTCACAGCGTATACATAGAATGCGAAAATCAACTAAAAGTAATAACATTTTTCAATGCGCTTTAACTCGGTCGTTGAACTCAGCGAGGGAAAAAAATTTCATTATATGCGTTCGCGTGCGCTACACTGGAAATTTATCGAATTCCATTACGTGAAGTAATACATACGTCGAAGTCTTTACGATTGAAGATAACACGGACGTAATTCAATAATGACGCCAGTTGTATGAGGTCAATTATTTTTGTTTTTACTTCTTTTAATAATAAGATAAAATACTAAAGAATGTTTTTTGATTGTATTATTCAATAATTCTTACGATTAATGAATGAAAAGTATTCTAATAGTCTCTACTGAAATTTAAATGTGACTTGTGATCTTTTTCTCCTCGCGAATCCTAAACTGGCAGCGGGAATTTCTATGATCGAGCGTTACATTCAAGGAGCAAAGTTGCCCATTTCGTACAGATAGATGGGGAAAGGATAAATAATACGCGAGATAAACGGACACATTGCCGATTCACCGCTGGAATTTGAGGAATCCCGACGCAGGGCCAGGTAGTCTCGCGCGATTCTGTCTTACAATAAATACCTCAGCACAGTTTTTCACAATTATTTAAGTCACCGCGTATAGTTACGCAATGGTGCGTAGCTAACCGCGATCTTACGATCCTCGCTAGCTTTTCCTCCATTTGATGTTCGACGTTGCCGATGTTTGGTTTTCACCACACGCTAAGATTTACTAATCTTAGTAAATCTTTCATTGCGAGAAAGAACAATTCTGTACATCAAGATTTTCAGAATTTGCGCAAAATAATGTAAAAATGACAATCAAAAATTAATATTTTAAAGCATTAAACATAACATAAGCTGTATGCACAAAAAATCTATTCTTTAATCATACAAAATTTTGTCGTTGTTCTTATGAATGATTCAAATGTTTTCATAAAATGTACGTAGGTAGTTCGTGAACAACTCTGAATCTGAACACACGTAAGCGACAGATTTCCTAGGACAAGTCCCACGACGGAATTTGTGACGTATGCTACATGAAGCGTGAAAGCGTTCACGAATACAAATTGCCATATACAACATACTCACGTGTAAACGCATATATGTGTGTGTGAATGTGTGTGTGTGTGTGTGTGCGAAAGATTGCAGTGGAGACCTTATCTGTATGGGGCGTATATCGGGCGTAAAAAAAGCCTATCAAAATATTGCTCAAATTTCTTATGTTTTGTGTTCACAAAAGAATTTAAAAGAATTTAAAAATTAAAAATTTCAATTTCTGTCAGAATTACGAATTTGGTTTCTATGTCATAAAATATTTAAACTCATAAAATATTTAAATCGACTTGGTATATAGAAGTTATTTATTCCGTTTATACTGCGCAATACGATATTATGCATAAATCAAACGTTATTTTTCTTCCTTATGTGCTATTGGAATAAACTGATTTGTACCGTTTTAAATTAATGATGTCAATATTTTCTGGGTGTCGCAAATTCAGATAAAATACATGTATAACTGTATATCTAATTTGGGTTCATTAATATTAAGCTTTCAAAAATATATGTAAGTACTCGAAAATATACTTGAACTTAAATATTATAAATGGATTTATATCTAAATGCTAGAAATTTATATAGAAAAATTTCTTTCTTCTTATTTTTCTTTATTATTGTATATATTTATATAATCAACAATAACAATACCGGAAAGAAAATTTAATTCACGAAAAAGAAAAATGAAAAAAAGAATAAGAATTTACTTCTAAAATAGTTTCGATTTCTTGTCGCATGGAAATAAAAAGTATTACACCCACTTGTATTATGATGAATGAACTTGCTAATAACGGTACGTGTGCAAATAGCGAAAAGACATTTTCTTTTTATCGAGAAGAATGATCACTTTATGATGAATGACAAGATATCCAGTTTTTCCAGTTTTCTGTTTTTTATTCTTTTTTCACACAGAAAAATGATTACGACAAAGATCTGCAATATTTTTTTATAGAAAAAAAATCGAAGATAAATATTCCTATAATATTTACATAAATAAATTTACATAAATTTTAAAAATTCTTAAAATTTTTTAATACACACCAACATAATAAAAAATATATAGGAAAAGAACCGTAATATTAGATTTACACCTTTGTTGATATTACATCAACATGATCATATTTTTAGCGAAAAGAAGTGATTTAGATCAAAATCTTGACACATGTTCAACAAATTTTCCTCGTCAAATCCGACGTTGGCCGATCATGCGAGACGGTAAGATTGATCACGTTTCGTTTTTAGCAGACACTCGTTATCACATTATGCTCGAGCTGAGTGCGTCTCATCAATGTTACATTCCTTCCTCCTTGCGCGGACAACTGCCGCATTGGGTAATCGATCGTGGCAAATGGCAAGAGACAATTAATCGTGCAAGATGGAGAACGCGCGACTAACTCGCGCGGGTACGCACGCAAGAATGCGCGTGATGTGCGTAACGTCGGCAATCAGGGCCGTGATTGCACTACACGAGAATCAAATTAGCATTGAGCGCCGACCGTCTCTCGCCATTAGAGCCACGACGGACGGAAAAATATACAGAAAACGATAGCCAATCGGGAGTAGAACGAGTCCGGTGCAGCTTTTACGTAACGTTTTTATCCTCGTTTTTCTGTAGATTCCTGTTTGATAATACAGTATGCTTGGCGACGTATCTTGAAAACGTGAAACTTTCGAGTACGTATCAATAGTGCAATAGTAGGCACGTTCCTTAACTTCTATTCTGGAAAATACTAAAGCTAACTTTACTTTTACAGAGAATTACCCTAAAGCTTATTTAAAAAATCTTTTTTTTTTAAGAAAAATTGCAAATTTTTAAAGAATAAGATATTGTAAAATATTTTCAGATATTGTTTAAACTTTTCATTTTGCCACTTTAGACGTTATTCATTCATAAAGTATATCATTAAATTATTGCTTGAAGGAGATATTATCGACAATTATAGTTTTGATTTTAGTGATTGACAAGTACTTCTAAGCCTCAAATCAACATCAAATGAATCCTGTCGCTCGCGGATAACGTGTACAAGGTGTCGCGTATGCACATGCTTCCGTGTGTAATGAGTATGTACTGCGTGTTGCACACGTAAACTATCCAAGCGTATGTTTGCTGTCTTCGAGAGCTACTCTCACAAGGAGATAAAAATCTCCGGCACGCAAATGTGGAAAACCTTCAACCCTAATTGTGCCGATTGGGAACAGATGAAGAGAGTTAATGAATTTCAGAGCATGGTTTATTAGACTTGATAAAAGTCTGTTTAACTCGTTATATTCATAACTCGCGTCGTGATAAAAAGGTATAATAAATTTTTAAAAATTTGAACTTTTATCTCGAATCTGCCATTGTGACTTAAGAAAAAATATATACATTACGTTAATTATTATTAAATCTCATATCTTAAAATAAAATACACAATTTTTATCAATATTACGATTTGAAAAATTGTATGTATATGTATGTGTATATATATAATATATATATATATATATATATATATATATGTACACACACACACACACACACACACACACTTTTAACTAATGATTAAATTTGTTGATTCACTTAAACGTGATTCTTGAAAAGTGAAATCGAGATATAAAACAAATTATTACAGAGCAACAAATCTTCAGGGAAAAATGATATGATATGAAACTTCAACCAATCAAAAAAAACTTAAAGTTCTTTTATTAAGTCTCGTCACCTTCTCCAAGCACGATGTAATTCCTGTGCAGTGAGCTTCGCCATTTGTGTGTGCCGCGCGTGAATTACTTCCTGAGAATTTTGCTTGAATTTTTTTTTTATTTAGTGATACGTACACACAGGGATGTAGAAATACATGAGGTACATTGCCCTCTTTCTAATTACATCCTTTTCTTGCCAAAATTACTGGGAAAAAATCGAAATGTTGCCGTTAAAAATCATGATTTGTAGCGCGACGAAATTATTAACTACTACTATTGCAAAGTACGAAGAATTTCTAATATCCGAAGTTCGCGGCGTTCGACGAAATCGGAATTTATCGTACGTCATTATCCGCCACGTTCGCACTGCGAACCACTTACGAGCAGCATTTCTCGAATCGCCGCCGCGTGCGTAATTACGTGACATTAGCAGCACGCGCGGCACACACAAACGGTACACAAAGATTGAAAGGGCTGGCCGATAAAAAAAGTATCACGAATCAACGACTGATTTTACAGCCATGACTTGTGCGTTATCTGCCTCTTAATAATAGGACAATTTTCTGGAAAAATGTCCGAACAGGATCACCTTTGTTAGCTCTCATAATCAAACGGCCGATATTTCGAAAAGACATCCGCAATAAATTTCGATCTGCAGCTTCCGGTAAAACAAGCACTAGAATTTCAGCAAATAATGAGCAGTGTCCTTGTTCAATGTCGTCTCCCAGAAAAAATATAGTATCTTAAGAACATTATGATACTGGTCATAATATTTTCAGCAAACATAGTCTTCATGAAAAGATACCATTTATTAAAGAGTTTCATGCTAATGATGGGATGCTAATTGAAAGTAAATTAGATAAAAGATAAATGCAAAAAGATATTCTTATCAAAAATAACATTGTAAAAGCTCATATTATTTCGTCATTTTACAAAAATTAAAAGTGCTACGTACAATTTTTATTGAATTTTAAATAATGATTAGGGTGTTTAATTATAGAAAGTAATTTTTAGAAAGCTAATGAAGAAATGAAATCAAAAGTTTACGAATAAAGAATTAAATTGTTTTGTACAAAACAATTTTGTGACGCGTGAAATTATTCAATTTTAATGACTCACTGATAAAATTGACTGAGTAATGATATACCATTTTTTTCAAGAAATCCGATATTAATATGTATCATCGACTCGTTCCAGCAATGCGTTCTTTATCTCAGCTCAATTGACTCAGCTTGTAACGAGAGAGATATGTGTGCAAGAACGGAGAGATGTGTACGTGGTAATTGATAGATGTGTGACGAACCGAGAATCAATGAAGCACAGGTAAATATAACTGATATAACGGTGCGTTATAATCATATCGCGATAAACATGGATGGAAATCTAATTCGAGCATCGCTTTCTCTTGTTCATATTACGAATTATCTCTCGCAGCCATTCACAACGGATCGAACAATCGTGCAATTTACATACACAGTGAACGAGTCTAAAATCTCGCTTAAAGTTGTTGCGCTTTACTCTGCTCGAATAAGCACGATTAACAAATTATACTTAAAGTTATATGAAAAATTTAATATATATATATATATATATATATATATATATATTAAATTTTTATCACGCACGCACCATATATATATATAATGTTTTATATGTATCTAAATTATTTATTAAACACTTAATTCATTTAATCAAGCTGTTAAGTATTTCAAACTTGCAATAAAGTTCAAACTTTATTTATTTATCCGCAAATACTTGTAGCTGTGGAATTTCACAATTTACATAAATTACTTAAAATATAGCCAAAACGAGAGAAATATTATACCCTACGAGAAATGCTTTTCATAAGCGATCGAAGTTAATCGCGTCTTTAATAATATGATAGTTAATATGATAGTAATGTCAACATCAGATGATGCTTTCTCGACAGTATATACTATTTAAGATCGAGCGAAATACATGAGCAATTCACGTAACCTTAGATAATAACTAGTGAGCTTTACCACGTCGGGCGTAATTTACTTGTCAACGCGCAACAAAATAATACGATATTAGTCGAATCAAGTGAAATACTTGTGCCGTTTCCTGCCTGCATACGTAGACGTGTACGGGCTAATAAACAGGTACGTAATGAGTGAGACTCGAACTTGTCGGCTACAACTAGCACCAACCTTCGAACATTCTAATCGCACTATAAACGCCACTATCACACAAACATCACTTTCTCCATTCAACTAAACGACCATTCTGTTAACCTTTTCTAACTGCTAAAAAGGATGCTATAATGGCTAGTTGTATTCAATTTCCCGTCTAGAAGAATGACCATAATAGCTAGAATGAAACTCGTATCTCTCAGAGATTATCGAACGTATGTATCGAAGAGATGAGAATTTTATTATCACAATTACTTGCGTAAGTATGCTAAGCAAGAGTCGCCTGTGTGGTGTAGTATATTTTTACTGATCCATGTATGCAATAAGAATGTAAAATGAGAATTAGGAGTTTAAATTCGCTGATAATCAATTAATTTTAATTAAAATCCGAAGACATTAAAAGTTTGAACACATACAAATTTACATTCAAGATTATATTGTTAAAGCAGTGTTTGTGAAAGAATTTAACTACAATTTTAAACACACACACACACACACACAAATAAAAAGATTTTTTACCGTAACTAATAATGATTATTTTGAGGTAAAGATGAAAAAAGTCGAGGACGTAATCGACACATGATCAAGAAAGATGATTAAAGCTGCTTCCTTCGAAAGTCGAAAGTAAATTTCGTGTTCGCCGATCGACGAGTCTATAATCTTTAAATTCCTCGCGTATCGATTAGCCGAAAAAATATTTGCGAAGAATGCGCGAAGGATTCCCTCTCCCTCCTACGATATTTGTGACCGATATAAAAACACCTTACGTCGCATTACAGAATATCCGCATTCGTATAGACTTCAGCCACATACTTTCATTGAATTGTACAGTCGACTTTATAGAATCTACGTTTATATTATACAAAAATTTGAAAACTTATAAAAGATAAAAAAGATGTAGTTTATATTCGCGAGAGAAGATTAAACGTAAGAGATGAATAAACGTAAAAACTCAAGAACTTATATATCAAATAATAATGTATGTGTGATCTATTTAAATTAAAAAAATAAATCTCTAATCCCTATACTTTATCTTTATACATATACCGCATATACATCAGGATATCTTATGTGTTTTGTTACACGCACGCACCATTTATGTGACATATAACTCATCGGTAATGGCTTTTCCGTCAGGACAACGCGACATAACGACGCAACTAATTAGATGACTACGGAAATATCGAATGGCCTTGCATTTTATGCACCAATAATTCAGGATACTTTCGCAGATAGCTGCGAAGATCAAACGAAGATTTACGAGTATGTCTTAACTTATCATCAAGGTCGGCACGAGATTTCGTCTCGGTTGACATTCTTACACAACAAAATGTATCTATATTGATACTGGTTACTTATATATACGCTTGAAAATCTAATCTAAACACTTATTAATAGAAGTATTCTTTCACAAGCACTTATTAAGAAGTATCTTTTAATTCAAATTTAAAAAATCTCTTTTCTTCGCCAGTAAAAATTATAACAAAGGAAATAAAATGTTTTTCGACATTCCTGGCAAACTTTTTATTTCAAATTACTTCACACAACATTTCGACCGAGAATTCCGGTTCTTTTCAAGTGAAAATTTGCCAGAAATGCAAAAAGAAACATTTGATTTCCTTTGTATCTTTCAATATTTTCAATATACTTCGTATCTTTAATACTTTCAAGCTAGTAGTAGTATACCTTTTCATACTTTCGAAGGTTTTCAAACTATTAGTAATTTTACTTATATATCAATTAAGGATTCGTATTATAAACTCGAATACAATATCCCCTTCTTTAAGGGATAGAGAATGGAAAAGCCAGTTATGTGCGCGTGTATATCGCAAAATACAATAAAAGAAATAGAAGTATCTCAACGATACCTTTAGCCGATAAAGAGAAACAGTAAGAAATCGTAACAAATTATTTTCTGCGAGCAGACCGCACATACGTAGACGGCAGACATTATCGAGCGTAATTACGACGTAAATCACACGTACTACTTATCACGCGATCGTTGAAGGATCTCGCTAAAAGCTCGTCGGCTCAACACGGATTAGTGATAATATTGGCGATTACCGTTTCGTGTCACACACAAACGCACGTGCGCGCTGTGTATAGGATCTCCTTTAACCCTCTCTGCGGTTGAATATCGGCATTTAACTGACCGCGGACTTTTACTCTTTTGCTCGCATGCGTCAGTGCGTAGCCGCGTCGCAATTATCCGTACGCTTAGAGTTACGAGTGAATTGCAAAACGGCAATCTACTTTAAGTACCCGGGTGATACCGTTAACTCGTCTCTTGATTATTTTTATTATGACTGTACCGCCAAACATGCTAATTATTGCAGGGTGATCTAAATTAGCGTTCAAATTGTTCTGTCGCAATTTATATTTAATATTGTGTTGCGAATTATTTTCGATGACCTTCTTCAAAAAAAATTAATTAATTCAAAACTGTCCTTCACCAGTGAATATTAATAAACAAATTTCAATTTTTTCATCGACTTCTCTGACAAATTATCTGCGTGCCACCGACTTAATTTGTCAAACATTGAAATGCAGTAGCCAACTTTGTGAGCAATGCTAGTAATAAACTTGAAAAAAAAAAATCTTTACAAAATTATTAGATTCGAAAAAGTTCGAAGAAATATACGACACGGTTTTTAAATATATAGCTGTTTCATGTATATAAATTCTCAAAACTATATTCAAATATTTTCACAATATTTTTACATTATCTATAATTAAAATGTATGACTCATGAGATATTCGGATGTTTCCGTGGGCAAACAGGTCAAGTCCCAAAGAGCTCGCGAGAAAGGAAAAGTCGCCATGTATAATCGCGACTGCGATATAATAATAATCAACATGCTTGTCAAGAGACGCATTTATATGTGCCGTAAAGTCGAATTGGTTTTACGGCGACCCACGCTGAAATCGCCGATCCAGTTTGAGGTTCGAGAAATGAAACGGATCGCGACGGAAAAGAGAGGAAAGACAAAAAAAGAGAAATAGGTCGCTCGCGTCACTTCACGCGCGAATAGAAAGCACCGGTCATCGATCGCGCTTTCCTTCTTACGACCGATTACGCGCGAAAAGACGTCAGGGTTCAGCGAACGACGCAATACGCGTGTACGTACACGCCGACGCGCTTCCTCCGCCGCGATCGAGCGTGTATCCGGCGCTTCCTTCACCGCGATCGCAGCGGAAACGCGCGAGGGAAGCCGACGTGTGTATCGGGAGGCTGGAGATTTATTTCCCTCCTCAATGGTACCTGGATACAACCGCTTCCTCGCGTGCTTCCGCGCGAAAGAGCAAGTGTGAAAACGACGTTACATGCATTAATTCGCACGCATCCGCGGTGCTCCTTTTATCCGCGTCATGCGAAGTAATTCTACCTGATTCACTCTGGGGAAGAGTCGTGAGAATACTTATGTGTATATCGATCCTGACGTGAATCTTGGTACGTTTCTCTCTCTCTCTCTCTCTCTCTCTCTGCGATCTTTCCGGTTTTCTACATTTTCCTTCCTTCAGAATTTGTATGCGACGTTTGTCGTCTAAAATAATTGAACAAATTCAAACTCTTCTTCGTCAGTGAATATTAATAAGCATTAATAAACAAATTTCAATTGTTCATCGACCCGTCTGGCAAATTATTTGCGTGCCGCCGACTAGATTTGTCGGACATAAAAATGCAGAAAAATAATTGATTCTAATCTCTTGCTTTTCGCGCTTGCAGCGAAAGCATTTTTTATCTCCACGTTTGAAATTCAATTGTGTCGATTATATCATCAACATGATTTTGAAAGTAGGATGATAACTCTGAAAAATGGTACATTTGACAATGTGCGCGCGAAAGCGGTGCAAATCAACTGACCGCGAGATACGAGAACGAGAGACGTGCGGAGAATTTTCCTACAGAGAGAGCATTAAATACCGAAGGTAACACCTCTTACTCCCGTATATATAATGTGTAGCACTTATACATACGTGCCGTTACATTACTCGCCGAAGTCCGCGGCGCGTTCCATTTTGATTTCTATCTTGGAATTTGCGCCGACTTCCTGATTTCAAATTTACGCTGATATTTCTTCGCAATGTCAACGGCAAGCAATAAAACCACGGCAACGATACACTTACTACTCTCGATCTATTCTGTTCCCCAGTTCTGTTTATAATTATATCGGAAGCGCTTTCATAGTTCGCGACGAGGAAATATTCGAGGTCAAAGCCACTTGTTGTCATATTGTAACAAATGGCTGCGCTACAAAAATTGTTTTTGCCCGAAATTCTAGCGGGCTATATTTTAAATATTTACATAAAGCCTCACACAAGACAGTTTGTAATTTATATCGTGAGATCAGTATACACGTTATACGCGACTCATTTCGCTAGTTGATTAATTAAACATTTATACCGGGCCAAAGGTCTACTACCGATTGAGTGATAAATAACTCTAATCCCTCCAACCAGGATCGTTCGTACCCTCCCCCCATTTCTAACAGTCGTTAGTTGTAATGTGCGTTTTTCAACAAATAATTGTTATAAAAAAATATTTAAACAAATAATTTCCAAATTTTCTTTACATTGATTTTTAGTCGAAAGTATAAGGAAATTATAAACATTTTTGTGAAATTTTTCGAAGCTATTAACATGAAAAAACGCACTGGACATGAAATACCCTGGTTGAAAGGATTAGAGATAACTTTATTGACATGATTAGGTCAACTACATAATTATGTAAAAATGTAACTAAGTATGTCACTGTGAAACCGCTAGTGAATGTGAAAATAGAAGGCGGGACGTGTAAAATTTGTGTGCGGTTAAAAACAAGATCACCTGAATTCGATTATATCACGATTACCTCTTACAATTAGTTCAATTTCAATAAATACCGAATGATGGATGATGACTTTTGACCCACCCTCTATATGATCCTCACCGCTCACTGCGCCAAATTCCTCGATTACGAATAAGATTTAATGGCCAGCCGATATCATTTACAAGTCAACAGAGCACTTTACTCACCGTGAGCTGCGTCTTGTCAGGTGCAATCGCCGTGATCTCGACCGGTCTCGGATCCGGTGGGTTCGCTCTGCTGAGAATCGCAGCCGGCATTTTCGCGACGAGGGACAGCCTCCTGGTGAGCCGTCTGCCTAATTCCGCGCGTCGGCGCAGCCTGACACGGGGCCCGCTGCCCTTGTAGCTCCCGAATTCCATTCTCAATCGGACGCACTCGATCAGAATCCTTCCTTATCGTTGTCCCTTCTTTCCTACCAGTCGCTCATGCTGACACACGTCCGCGCGACGACACCGATGTCGTTGTTGTGCCTGCGTATCGTTGCAGGGTCACGTGATTATTCGAATAAACGTCGTTTATGTTCTCGCCAATGTCCATCTCGCACACTCCGAGTTTCGCGTGAGATTTTCCGTCACGGTTCACTGATTTCACTCGTTCGCACGAGCCGGCGAAGACTCCAACGTTTTGGCGCCATTTGCATTTTCCGCCGGTTTCAAAAATCGATTCGCGCCATTTGTAGGCCCCGCTATCGCCGGGCTCGATCATTCGGCGTACGTTCGCGTTTTCCTTACGATTTTTCGGAGTTCTCGTTCGAATTACAGTCTCGAATCTCGCGACGTCGCGGCGCGCGAAACGGACCGGGCACGCGCGCAATGTAAAAACCGACTGGATGCTGGAGCCACTAGAAGTACACACTCACGCACACAAACCTCCCTCGTAGCGAATGGACTGGGCGGGGAAGGGAGGGGAGGGGACGAAGGCGCGCGAAGGGAGCCGATGCCACACGTAGCTGCGTTCATGCACCTGCGGGACACATGCAGGCCAATTTTTCCCTCTCTTTCTCGCTTCCGTCTCTTGGTCGAGGTTTCGAAAATCGAGGCGCGGAAACGAGATCGCCCGCCGACTCGTTCTCACCGCCCTTGGCGATCGCTCGCTCGCTCGCTCGCTCTGCCTGACGCGCTTCGACTGAAATTGAATCGCGGCAGCCTCCTACCACGCGGTCCGCCGCCGCGCCGGCCACCACTAACCGCCGTCGCGCCGCGCCTCTCTCTCCTTCCCGCGCCATACCTCGCCATGCGTCGTTGCATCGATGCGTGTGAGGTGCCGTGCGACGTTGGTAAACAAAACGTATATCCCCGCGGGAGATTAACGTCGCGCGACGACGCCCGAGCGTTCAAGACCGATGATGTAACGGGCGATCTCCGTGACGCGGACGCATAACTGAATCACTGCGCGACACTCGAACTGCACTGCACGATGTTACGGAACGCGACAACTTCATACCGTAATATCTTCAAGCGCGTCTGAATGGCGCTAGCTCGCAAAAATTTATAAAACAAAATTTTTATCTTTTTTCTCGATTAGGATTGATTGAGCGACTCGCTCGCTTGCGCTTTCTGCACTGGTATTCTTCGCTCTTTCCTTCCGGAATATATGCTTATATCATTTAAAAAAAAAAGAGTGCAAGTAAAGGGAACAAATATGGGGTCTGTTCTTTTTAGCTGCACTGATGAACAAGTGCAATAAGTTAGAATGAGACAAATATATATTTTTTTACTCTAACTTATTGCACCAGTTCAGCAGTGCAGCTAAAAAGAACAGACCCCTTAAGTTTTGATTTCCAATGTTTTGTACTTAAATTCACCGATTCGAATTTGTTACGACGACGGTGCGCCGAATGTTTATTTAAAAGAAAGTAGAAAATACAGAGACTGCTACACACTTCGATTCTCATCGCTCACGCTCGTACAATAACAACTGAAACTCGCTCTTCTTTCGCTTGCGCCCTTCATCCACGCCCTTTACTTCCTGACTTAGCAATAAGTACATTGATTTGTATTCAAGAATCAACCCATAGATAAATGACCTTCTCTTAAATTAAAAATTAAAAGTTAAGATCAAGAATTTTATGAGACATACAATAAGACACTCGCATTAGTTGCACTTTCTATCAAACATCCTACTTCTCTTTCTCTTTCTTAGAAAGAACTCTTAAACATATCCGGCACTTTGTCACAAGAGCAATTAAAACGAATCGATTTTCGTTTAACGAGGAACGATCTTTGCGAAACCCGATATTGCGACGCGAGTCACGAGACCAATTAATTCCGCTGCGCTTTTATGCGATATTGAATAGGCGAGGTGCATCGCGACATCCGGTGTTTCTTCAGGCGAAAGTCATTGTTTCCCGCGAGAACTCGTCGAACGCGTAATCGAAAGCCGCGGAAGGTGCGCGTTCGCGATAAAAAATGGCGGAACGATCGATTTATATCTACGACCCGCGCGATGGACGTCGTTGACAGAAGCATCTTAACGGCGTCGCCGGTGTTTCCTTCTTCGTCTATAAATAACGAAGACCTATTAGAAAGCGCATTTCTACGCCGATCGCGTAGTCCATACGTCCCGATCGGTTGCATAACGCATCGCCATGTTATTCGGCGTTCGATATCCGTCGAGGCTCCGAATGCACTAACGTATATATATAAACTTAAGTATTCGGGACGCGTTTCGCATCTAGATATTCACGATTATTCGATAATAATTTAATGTAATAATTAATTTTTTGCATAATAAAATGTAACAACAGCATATTTGTGGGTCATTCTATAAATAATAACAATGTATAAAGGTTTGATTTGGAAACTCAAAACCAAAAGACTTTTATCACCAAAAAATTAAAAATTTAAGATTAAGATGGGAAAAAGTTGTAAATAATAATGCAAAATATATTTTAAATTACAATTAAAATGTCAATTTTTTATTCTATTTCAAAAGCATTTCTAAAAACTGTATTATTTATGGAATAACTCAATATATGTATAATAAAACGTATGTATATAATATTATTATTTCATTATATACATATTATTATTATGAAAAAATGAATTAATATTGTCAGATATGTAGGTTAGTATATATAAAAATATGTGAATCTAGGATGGCTCGCTGGGAGAGACTGGGTCTGTTCTTTTCAGCTACACTGCTGAACTAGTGCAATAAGTTAGAGTGAAAAAATATATAAATGGGTTTGTTCTTTTCAGCTGCACTGCTGAACTAGTGCAATAAGTTAGAGTGAAAAAATATATATATGTCTCATTCAACTTATTGCACTAGTTCAGCAGTGCAGCTGAAAAGAACAGACCCTATGTCTCATTCCAACTTATTGCACTAGTTCAGCAGTGCAGCTGAAAAGAACAGACCCACTGCCACGAATTTTACAAAAAAACTCTAGGCTCGCGGGGTCACAAGGGGGCAACCAATCAGGCGTGCTCGAGCGATACCGCGAAACCAATCGCTGCAAAATTAGGAAAGCGGCCGGGCTCGCGGATGCTACAGGAAATTTCCTCGAGGAGGATCCGGAACTTTCCGAAGCCGGCTCAAATACGCGATAACAAAAGAAATGCCTACAGATATAAGTATGTCTAAACTGAATGGTTTAAACTTATGTTAGAATGATTTTTTATTTTCAGCTTCTCATTTCGAATCCGCTTAGATATTACTGCTTAGATATTGCCGGCGTTATTGACATTATAAACAAGCAGCAGCCATCAGCTTTCTGCAACTCGATTGTGATTCAGTTTCTCTGCAACGCAAATAAAAGACACTGACAAGTTTTATTCAGCTGCGAAAACGTTCGTAAAATTTATGAAAGAAAGAAATCTATAGAATGGAAGATTTGTCGGGGAAAAAGACTGCGATCTGTTAATTCATACAGCAAATATACATATGTGATTTACATATGTACATTTTACTTTCCATGAAAATATTGAAATATACGTAAACTCGATTTCGCCTACTCTCTTCAAACTGAAGATTCTGAATTCGCGATCTATAGAAATTTTCAATTGCTTAAGATTAGAAATTTTGATTCAATAGTTGTCAAGAGGCCGAGGAAAGAATTGCGTTTAAAAAGGCTTGCACTGAAGATTCAACGGCTGCTACGAAAGGTGAAATCGACAGTTAATATACGTTTTTCCTTTCGCCGAGAAGTAGCTATTCGACGCGAAATGAAGTCCAAATGCGTTTGTACACAAATTGAAGCTTGGCGGAAGCGACATTCGCACCTTTCACCCTTGATCCCTCATCCGCCGTTTCTACGATTTCTTCTATGGGTTCTTATCGTATACGTCTCTATTAAAAGTACGTGGCCTTGCATGTATTTATTGAAGATGCTAAACAAGATACGCTATATAAACACGCAAGAATACGAATGGCAAAAATGTAATCGATGTAATCATTTTTCTGACGAGAATACGAGAAATTCTGAGAGTGAATGGAAAGTTCTACGGAAATTTTTACAAGAAGATATACTTTCTTTGATATCTTGCCATTTTTCATTAATGACGTTAGTCGAATGTATCTCTGATACATTCTTCATTTCTCCAAACTCTTTCCTTTTAATTATCACCATCTTTTTTCACACAATTTCGTGTTTGCTATACGAAATCATTGTCGTATGAAGTGTGTTGTGTTTTGAAAAGAGTCATTGCGAGATTAAATCATTCCTACCGAGTAATTAAATTCTCGTCAACTCCAGCATGATTTTTTTTTATATCACAACAAATTTAAATAAAACATATAATGCGTCTTTTGCAGCTTACAAATTTAAATAATATTGAAAGAATCGAAAAAAATCATAAATAATAAAAATATTGGAAGATGTTGAAAGGTTAGGATGATTCTGCCGATTACTTAACTTAGGTTAGGTTGACTTAATAGATGATTAATTCACTAAGCAGAATTATTTAAAGAAAATTTTCTAACTATATAAATCGTCCCTGCTCTAATTTTTTTTTCATGTAGCTGTTAAACAATAAAAAATTAATAATTCATGTTAATAAAATTAATAATCAAAATTTCATTTGATATGTTAAAATCTTTAAGTTTTATCTTAAATTAATCGGAATCTGATCGGAAGTTAGTCGTGCTAGATAAATCTGGCGTGTACTTCGCGAGTTAATGGAGGTGTGATCTGTCGGGTGCTCCAAGTACTAAGTGACATCGACAAAAAGGGCGACATCTTTCACTGGTGTCCGCCCGACGGGAGATTTTTTGACAATCCGCTGCTGGTTTTCCGAGATAATTTCGGAGCAATCCCAGACGCGGAATCACGCCGGCCGCTCGGTCAAATAGATGGCGTGTCCGAGTGCCGTGGCTACGAGAACGGCGGGTGGAATAAATCGCTCCGAGCACTACCACGCATTTGCTCGGGCACTACCACGCACGAGTATGACAGATCAGAGCAGAGACCCGGAGTCAACCGCGAGCACTGTTGCGGAGCAAGCAGGAGCGCGACGGAAATCCAGACGTGGGAACGCAAGCGGAAAACTCGCGACTCTTCTCCGGCGATGCGAGGGCAATCGGCGTCAGGAGTACAAGAAGGAGGATCCGACGAGCGACATCAGATCGACAGAGCACAGATTCAAAGGCTCGTCGAGCAGCAAGCTGTCATTTCTCGATTTCGTATGCAATGTCAAGAAGCACCTACTGCTGAAGAATCTGTGCAAGTCCAAGAAAAAGGTAGGCTTTTTTCTCCTTCTGTGCTTGGTAAAGATAGACTCTTTTTTTCCTTCCTTCCTTTCCTTCATTCTTTGTCTGAAGCAAGATCTCTTCTTTATTCTTCTTTTGCGATGGTTCTTCTCACGAAACGTGTGTCTTGTCCGAAATAATTATCTCTTATTGTTCTTTTTCAGAACAAGGAAACAGAGACGATGAGCCCTTGTTCTGGCACAAAGCAGAACAACGTTATATCTGTCATTCAGTCTCTCAATTCTTATCAGAAGCAAGAACTTCCAAATGACGAACAGGCCTTATCGGATAGACGATTTTTGTATGAAGCTCGACTGAGTGACGTATTTGAAAATTCCTTCTACAGTATCGAAGAAAACGTGGCTAACATTAGCATGCAATATGGTACACCTGGCACAAATTCACATACAGTTCCTACAAGACAACAAGATAAATCGATAAGCGACAGTGCAACTGTCAGCAAAGCAACAGTAACGCAATCTATCTATTCTGATGCAACTGTAGCAGTTTCTAATACAATAGCAGAAGTTCCCGGCAGTGTACATGAAACGTTAAATAACGAAAATAAAGTCAAAGCAAGCCTCGCAAAGGAACTACTTAATCTAAGTAAATATGGATGGTATTGGGGTCCCATATCAGGAGACGAAGCTGATGCCAAACTCATATCTGAGCCAGATGGTGCATTTCTGGTTCGGGATTCGTCAGACGACAGGTGCACATATTAAATAATATTTGATGTTGCAAGATTTTATATTTTTATATATGCTAAAATTCTACGATTATCTATAGGTATGTCCTAACACTCAGCTTTAAATCGTCTGGAAAGATGCTACATGCACGTATGGAACACAGCGGTGGCCTATTTTCTCTGTGTAATCAAAGCACTGACAACGAAGGCTTTACTTCGGTGGCTGCCTTAATAAATCACTCCATGAACTTTAGCCAGTCCGCCGTAATTTGTTACTCGAGGCCGAAATATCCGGGATATCCATCGTTTCCAGTCAGATTAACGAAACCAGTGAGTAGATTCACGCAAGTAAGAAGTTTACAATATCTTTGTCGTTTTGTCATTCGTCAGTATATTAGATTAGATAATATACACAAGTTGCCTTTGCCAAAAACTATCAAGGGATATATTCAAGAAGCGCATTATTAAAATCTAACATGCAAAGGAATAAAATATGTTGAAATTAATAATGAAATTATTTTTATCAAGATACATAAAAAAGAGTGGTATAGAATAGATGACATGGCAGATAAAAATATGTATGTATGTACATATATACATACATAGTACATATACATGTACATGAGAAATTTTTTATCCTCAGTATGTGTATTATATTTTACAAAAATTTTTTTTTCAAATCATGATGTATATCATTATCTTCAACATCAAAAAATAAAACAGATAAAAATTATAATATGATTAAAAAATGAATATTAATGTTGTTTTTTTATAATAATATTATAAAATTAACGTTATTTTTATTGAATCAAAAGAGAATATTTCATATTTATTACAAGTTACATAATCTTAGGAGAAATTTACTATAAGATCTCTATAAGTTAATCGTAGATAAAGAATTCGACTTTTTCTGCTATTTTACAGTAGCAGAATATGAAGAGTAGCAAAATTTTTACATAGCTGACTCCAGATTATACTTAATTATGATAATATGCAGGGTAAACGAATCATTGTTTTTAATCTATTGTTAAAAGAATGTTGATACAGCTTTATGTAATCGACAATTTATATCTTTATATTTTGCATGAAAATAATATAGATTTACAACCTATTTTATTGTACAGATTTTGTTAAAATATATTACTGTGTAAAATAAATAAGCTATATCTGCTAATGTTTTTTCTTAACATTGATTTCTAATGTAAAATTAGTTTCCCAAATAAAATAAACTTCTTTTTTAATTTTAATAAGAAAAATTTTAATTATACTTATTTGAAAACATCTAGAAATTCTCTTTTCCTAAAATTTTCTTTCATTAATACTTTTTTTTCATTAATTCAGCCCAAGTATATTGCGAGCCTAGAACAGAAAAGTAACTGTATATATAAAGTGTACAATATGTATAATATATATCAAAAGTGACTTACACACAGTTTTATACACATTATATGCATATATAAATCTATCGTAAATAATTTTACCGTTATAAAAACAGCAACTGCAGCCTCCGTAACACGATTTAGAGCTTCATCTGGCGACTTGGTTGAGCTGGAAAGCATCATTTGTATTTGTGAAGTATCCTTTATTCGTCTATCTAAGAACAGCCAAGTCTCTTTGTGATCTTCACTAGTATCTTGCAGCATGTACAATTCAGTGGCTTTGTAAATAGTCGCTAGTATCATTCTCCTGGTATACCAGTTAATCTAATCAAATATAACCTTACAGCACATATCTGTACAATCTTTCTTATACTAACAAATAAACATTAGTGATACGTACGTCAACAGATCTGTCGCCAGCATAGTAACAGATATCATCAACTAAAGTTAATAAATTTGCCAAAGCAGTCGGTACGTGCGGTGGTAAGGTCATAATAGCTATTGCTTGCGGCCAAGTTTTTTTGTAGGGGATCACCATTCTCAACCGTGTTTCCACGGCGTCATAAATTTGTTGTTCTGGGGTCTTTCGTGGACTCGAGGAATCCGCTTCGATAGCCATTGCCTTTTTCTTCAAGATTTGATTTAATTCTTGGTTGCACATAGAGTAAAAATACAATACTAACGCTGCACCACCATTTGGAAACAGTCCATGTGTCACACCTGGATATCCGATCGACTCAGCACCTTGGGCAAAGATAATTTTCAATTACATCATTTAATTTCCATCTTAAAATAACGATGATGATAAATCATATATTATGTGGACAATAACAATAACGAAACTTAGTATGACGAAGTTTGAAATATAATTTATGTTTAAAAATAATACAAATGTAGAAAAAAGTTGTTAAATTTAAAATATAAACTACATTTTGTATATACTTTTTTAAATACTTTTGTTTATATGTTTCAGATATATATTCTTTATCTATAAAGTTTTTGTACTGGTTAATTTTAACGAAAAAATCGATTTGATACTGATTATACAGAAAACTTCTACACAATAATACATAATTTCCACACAAAATATTAATTTTATATAAAAACCATTAAATACACGTTAAACATACTTTTATTTTTAGAACATGTTTCAAATAATTTCCATCAAAACTTTAATTTAATTTCTTAATCCTTAGACTTAATTTATTAATTTATTAGTAATTTACTAGTTGTTTAAAAGGGCATGTAAATCGAATCGAATTTTATTTTTCGTGATACTCTATACTTTCGTAAAGTACAATCTTCTAAGAGAGTAAGTCTAAGAAAAATGTATTAGATTATTAGAAGATAGCATAGGATAGCATATAAGTAACAGATTAAATTACCAGCACTAATAGCCTGTTTACTCCATCCCATATCAGGAACAAATTTTAAAGAAGCATTAAGTATATTTGTCTTAATATTTTTTTCATACTCCTCATCATTTTCTCCATGAATAGATTGTTCCGGTTTTACTTTTTTATTATCATTTCCAGATTGATCAACCAGCAAAATCCTAGAAGTCCATAAACGTCTAAAACCTGATAAAATCAATATCTACTTTTAAAATTATCTATATTACATATGCTCTATACATAAATATATGTTATATAAGAATTACTCATATTAGCGTATTATATTAATTTTAGTATAATTTTTATTTTAAAAAAGGCATAATGGTAGTAATAATAAAACAAACACAATTTAAAAAGTTTTATTTTATTAAATCTTAAACAATTATAATTGTATAATGATAATATATGATAATTTTATAATAATAATATGATTACATATACATTTATGTACATAATACATTTTAACGTGACTGCTTTTATTTCTACTCAGTACATCAATTAGATTTTTTCACATATTTTTCATTCATACTTATGCATTCGTTAACTCGTATAAGAATACTTTCCATTACATCTAAACCATTTAACACTTGATAACAGATGGAAGTTTTTTGAGAAAGGGACATAGCTGGTAATTGTTCACCGCCAACGGTTAATGTAACTTCCATATCAGCACTCATTATCTTGCTACAATCTTGTTTTTTAGATAAGTTTTCCCACTGTTGGTTCAAATCTTTCAGCTTCACTCTCCAGTGTCCTTTGCACAATTCTATGCCTTCTCTCAACGGATTCAGATAATTTTGTAGCATATCCGTCATATCCCAAACACCCGTTTCATTGTTGTTATCTCTGATAAACAAAAATCTCAGCAAGTTCAGTGCAGCGATGACTTCGTCTGATATTTCCACCATATCGGAAAATCTTCCATGTGGCAGTTTACAAACTCTCTCCAATAATAATTCCATATTTTTTCCAAGAAATTGGGGATTTCGTGGAGTTGAATCGAGACATTGAATGATTGAAGATTTAACTATACCAGTGATGAAACTCAGCAGACCAGAATGATTGATAATTCCGTACAAATACAAGATAATAGTATATCTAGCTTCCATGTTAAATATTTCAATATATTCTTGGAAAACATGTACTGCTTTCTTCCGCTGCTCATCACTATCAGAGTAAATCATTACTTTAGTAATTGATTGAAACAATTCTGTATATATATCTAGTCCCAGTACTTTAGAATCTACAGAATGAAGTGGAATGCGTTTTATAACATTTTCCATGAAAATTAATCCATTGGAGATTGAACATTCTTCACTAAGCAATACTTTGAAAAAATATGCACACGTTTCAAGGATATAATAAGAATTATATACTTGTGGTACTCTTATCCAATACTTTTCTGTTGTAATTACATGAAAGTAAAAATTAGCATAGGCCAAATCCGATATGTTACGAGTCCGACCAATGAGCCAGGTACAAGCATTGCTTGGACGGCTTTGCGCTATGATGCCGGATCTTACACACTGACTAACAGTATCCAAGAAATATAATATATCTTCAGTGAGGTGTAGTGCTTGTGTCACTATACTATCTGTAAGTTCTTTGTATACTACGTCTTCACTCATGTCTTTGTCTAAGCAGCAATAGGGTTTTCCGCATAGAAAAATAAAAAAGCTTAAGAGGCAGTCCCTCAATGTAGATCGTTTCTCCTGCTTGGAATTGATATCTATCGCCTCTTGCACCAACGGTTCTAGAAACTCTATGATTCCCCTATATGAGGGTATAATTCTCTGACTAGCATCTTCTGGCTCGACATCTGGCAGTGGCAATTTCTCGACATATATCTTAATCGAGTCCAAGCACCAATCGATGACATTGCCCTTTTTCTCTATCTTCATTATGCAATGATGCAGTGCATCCAAGATAGCACGGAAATTCACATGGTCACGTGCGTGCTGCACGTATGTTTGGAACTCTAGTATAATTATCAAGGGCTCATAATTCTCAGCTATGAACGTCAATACACATGAGGAGCACTCAAACGCTGCTGGTTTATGTAGCAATACAGGGCCCCTGAGATTCGAGACAATGGCAGACATAACATCATGTAACCCATCTTGAGTAATTTGATCCTCATTCTTCGAAAGCTCCTGTATAGCTCCCGTGCTGTCGCAGTCGTCCAGAAAAGCAATGATTCGATTGACAAGCGTCATGTTGATAAAGCTAATGATAAAAACATGTGAAAACGTTAATAAAATTATTCCTCGAAAAATATATTTCCGTATCTTCCACATGTACTTACCTCGCTGAGTAATAATGAAAAAGAATATCGATGCGCGCTTTCCCTGTTTTTGTCCCCGAGAAAGAAACATCAAACACGACGAATCTCCCTCGAAAGATGCGTCTTCGCGCAAGAGCGTAACGCTACACGAAATGACACTGATCTTTCATCCTCAGCGTGAGAAACGATATTTACAAAATGGACACGGTTATGCGAGATCGAGGGCAAGCGATCAATAAAAAAATTCGTGCGTAGGAGAGAACTACTGAAAAGGATTGATGAGAGGAAACGCAGGATCAGACACGGTACGTGACAATCTCGGCCGTCGGCATGAGTGAGTCGCTAACAATTCGCTTACCGGCCGTTGCGAGTCCGCTTCGCGTCGAGCGAAATGAATTAATCATCGCCATGTCGTCGAACGTCCTCCAGTCCTGAGTTTCTATAGCACTGTCGCTAAGAATTTTTCGGCGTATTACCGTGCATGTTACTGTTCTCGAGGGATAATTGGAATCTCGCGCGATCTCTCTTTGAATTAGCGATTGCGCATTTTTAAGAAATGGAGATAAGAACGTGTTGTTTTCGTGCGAATACGCGTTCCTCGAAACGGTCTAAAACGAACGACTACGTGGATCTCGCCGAGGGTTTATCACGCTTTCCGCGAAATCGATGAATATCAGAATAAACATAACCTGATATTCGCATATTGGAGCTCGGGGTGTATGGAGATCACGTGGGACGTGACCAATCAGAACGGAGAATCATTGGCCTAGTTTCCACCGAAGCACCTAATCCGGCGTAGAACCGAATTTGAGTCGATGGAAACGCGATAGATTAACTCATTTCACTCCCGTTTTGAACCACCAAGATAATCGGAGTGGGAGCGAATTGACACTAAAGTTTAGCCGGTGGAAACAGTCGAAAGTAGGTAATGCCAACCTCTATACTTTTTATTATTGGCTATTCTAGCTCTATTTGTACATAACCTGGTTTAAATTAAGTTGGCTGTACTGAAATATCGATCTTCTTCACTCCTATTTTACCTCCAGTGGAAACAGCATAATAAATTTGTTCTGCACCGAAGTTGAATCGGATTGAAGACTTCGGTGGAAACTAGGCTGCGTTCAGGAAACATCAGTGATCAGTGAACGATCAGTGATCATTGGTCCTTTCTGTTAAATCCAGAAATCTAGACTAAAGCCTTCGGCACACGATACGATTTTTCGTACTGGATTGCTTACGTGAGCCAATAAGGATGCAGAATTTTAGATCAAGTAACTTAAAGCTTAATCCTAATTGGCTCACGTAAGCAATCCAGTACGAAAAATCGTATCGTGTGCCGAAGGCTTAATTATGGGTGTTTACGATAATTCGGTAAGGAGTTATTTCCATTAGGGCCAAAATATATGATAAGTACAACCATCTAGAACTATCATGATTCGTGACAATTCAATGTTGTCCGATAAGTCAGGTTGGTTGGCTAAAGTCGACGGCACACGGTACGAGTTTTCATAGTAGATCGCATACGAGTTAGCCAGTAAGCACGAGAGTGAGAGAGAGCGAAAGACGCTCGCTTTCTCTCGCTCTCATGCGTAGTGGCTAACTCGTATGCGATCTACTACGAAAAATCGTACCGTGTGCCATCGGCTTAAGATTGAAATCACATGGTGCGGAATAGAAGTATGGAATAGAGAGTTTGTTATAGAAGCAACCAATCAGAGCTTTGCAGAAAATGTCGTAGAATACTGCGGCAAAGCTCTGATTGGCTGTTTCTATGACGCACTCTCTATTTCGTACTTCTATTCCGCACCATGTGATTTCAGCCTAACGAATACTGTGCGACACCTCGATAGTTAGCAGACAAATTCAATATTTCGTATTTTTTATTATTCCATTCGTTCGGGAATTACTTGGGCAAGTTTAGAAAAGAATTCTCATAGTTTGAGAAATAATAGTTTATTTACAGTTGTAAATAATAAAAATAAGTTCGGCGTCTAGATAGCAGAAAAAATTAAATTTTTTTTTTAATCGACGTAGAATTATTTAGGAAACATTTGTATAACGGTCCTATAGTTTGGAAAGTAATAATTTTGATGTAGTAAATAAATAAAAATTTTGGGCAGTATGCGCATGCTCTGTAATCAATGTGCGTGTAAAAATGCGTGAATTTCAAACATGTATGTTTTCCACACACACACACACACACACCGAAGGGGGTGTGCGGGGGGCCGTCGGCCACCCACCTGCACCCTCCCTCACTGGGTGGAACTCGCTTCGCGTGGAAAGTCGCAAACCCATGTGGATTTTCACTTCGCATTAAAAAATGTACGTGTGGAGGAAGTGTGTTCCGTGTGTATGTGTTTTCTGCTACACACGAAACAAGGTTCAATCCACAATGTGTGTAATAAACAATCATTGTGTAATGAACAATCTCATTTATTTTATTTCTTTTGTGGTTCTCGTATTTAATACTCCAGAACCAGACAATTCAAATCGACAGATTTTCCTGCACATGCACAATGATTTGTAATGGAGACTTTGTGCCTCCATTTTTGTTCATTATAATAAGCTGCAAAATTATCAATGCGTTATTTCACAATATTTTTTATTAAATCAAAATAAGAATAAAATCAATAGAAATAAAAAACTAATATACTTATGCTATATTAATTGTATAGTATAATTATCCCTGGAAATAATTATCTATCATATGTTGTCTTGTATTATCCCTTTCGCCATGCAAATCTATATCGAATTTGTGGTATCTTATCGTACAAGACTTCATTGATCAGTGGATCCGGCGGCCTAGTTTGTCTTGCGATGTTATGTAATACCGCGGTCGCTACAATTACTGGTAATGTTCGTTCAACAGTAAAGAAACGAGAACCGGCTAGTGGCTCTGCTAATTCACGTGCACGAGAGTAACAGAGCAAGCGACTATTCGTTTTAGCGTGTGAAATCTATGCGTGTCGTACTCGAAAGCAATCTGAGCTGACTGGCGACCGTTCCCATCCGGTGCTCGCTTTTATGGAACACCTTTCCGGAAATTCTGGATATTCCTCTTGATCATTTCCCTTTTGAAGGAAATAACATTGAAAACTTCCCTGACAATGTTAAGAAATCGCAAGTCATCTGTTGTTGCGTGGGTATTAGCGAGACACCGCCGATTTCGCGTTGCACGCGTCCAGCACGAGTACGGCGCCGCTAAGATGGCAGAATACGCAGTATTTAAATGTGTGTTATGATGCGTGAAAAAGCGTTCGGAATCCAGACACCACAAGATCTTCTGGGGATTTCCCAGGATCCTAAGGTCGGAGGAATGTTCTCGGGACATCTGTGCTATTAGGGTCGCGTCGCCCCTCGTTTGGCTCCGAACACTTATGCATTCATTAACTCGTATAAGAATACTTTCCATTACATCTAAACCATTTAACACTTGAAAACAGATGGAAGTTTTTTGAGAAAGCGACATAGCTGGTAATTGTTCACCGCCAACGGTTACTGTAACTTCCATATCAGCACTCATTATCTTGCTACGATCTTGTTTTTTAGATAAGTTTTCCCACTGTTGGTTCAAATCTTTCAGCTTCACTCTCCAGTGTCCTTTGCACAATTCTATGCCTTCTGTCAACGGATTCAAATAATAATTTTGTAGCATATCCGTCATATCCCAAACACCCGTCTCATTGTTGTTATCTCTGATAAACAAAAATCTCAGCAAGTTCAGCACAGCGATGACTTCGTCTGATATTTCCACCATATCGGAAAATCTTCCATGTGGCAGTTTACAAACTTTCTCCAATAAAAATTCCATATTTTTTCCAAGAAATTGGGGATTTCGTGGATTTGAATCGAGACATTGAATGATTGAAGATTTAACTATACCAGTGATGAAACTCAGCAGACTAGAATGGTTAACAATTTCATACAAATACAAGATAATGGAATATCTACCTTCCATGTTAAATATCTCGATATATTCTTGGAAAATATGTACTGCTTTCTTCCGTTGCTCATCACTAGCAGAGTAAATCATTACTTTAGTAATTGGTTCAAACAATTCTGTATATATATCTAGTCCCAGTTCTTTAGAATCTACAGAATGAAGTGGAATACGTTTTATAACGTTCTCCACGAAAATTAATCCATTGGAGATTGAACATTCTTCACTAAGCAATACTTTGAAAAAACATATACATGTTTCAAGGACATAATAAGAATTATATACTTGTGGTACTCTTATCCAATAATTTTCTTTTGCAATTACATAAAAGTAAAAATTGGCATAGGCCAAATCCGATATGTTACGAGTCCGACCAAAGTGCCAGCTACAAGCATTGCTTGGACGGCTTTGCGCTATGATGCCGGATCTTACACACTGACTAACAGTATCCAAGAAATATAATATATCTTCAGTAAGGTGTAGTGCTTGTGTTACTATACTATCTGTGAGTTCTTTGTCTTCATTCATACCCAAGCAGCAATAGGGTTTTCCGCATAGAAAAATAAGAAAGCTTAAGAGGCAGTCCCCCAATGTAGATCGTTTCTCCTGCTTGGAATTGATATCTATCGCCTCTTGCACCAACGGTTCTAGAAACTCTATGATTCCCCTGTATGAGCACACAATTCTCTGAGTAGCATCTTCTGAATCATCGACATCTGGCAGTGGCAATTTCTCGACATATATCTTAATCGAGTCCAAGCACCAATCGATGACATTGCCCTTTTTCTTTATCTTCATTATGCAATGATGCAGTGCATCCAAGATAGCACGGAAATTCACGTGGTCACGTGCGTGCTGCACGTATGTTTGGAACTCTAGTATAATTATCAAGGGCTCATAATTCTTAGCTATGAACGTCAATACACATGAAGAGCACTCAAACGCTGCTGGTTTATCTAGCAATACAGGGCTCCTGAGATTCGAGACAATGGCAGACATAACATCGTGTAACTCATCTTGAGTAATTTGATCTTCATTCTTCAAAAGCTCCTGTATAGCTCCCATGCTGTCGCAGTTGTCCAGAAAAGCGATGATCCGATTGACAAGCGTCATGTTGATAAAGCTAATAATAAAAATATGTAAAAACGTTAATAAAATTATTCCTCGAAAAATATATTTCCGTACCTTCCACATGTGCTTACCTCTCTGAGTAATATTGAAAAAGAATATCGATGCGCGCTTTCCCTGTTTTTATATTGGAGCTCGGTGCATGGAGATCACGTGGGACGTGACCAATCAGAACGGGGAATCTGCTCTTTTCACTCCCGACGGAGTACGCAGCGTTGATTGGCTGCGATTTACCGTCGCGACCAATGAAGCAACGCGCGCTCTTGGCCATCTGAATTTTGTGTCTCTTTCTTAACCTCAAACGCGATTTCAATGATAATTTGACAGTCGAGGAGATTTTATTGCGTTTGATTGAATCAAACGAGAAGATTGCATGGGAATTTGGTTCCTTTCGAAATGGGTGATTCGGACGAGGAAAATTACGCGACGTTCGGCGTTGCTCTTGAGCCTCTGGACGAAGGTATGCAAAACGCGATAAGTTATTGTGTTTAAGAGCTATATTGTGCTATAAATATTCTTCGCGTTGTATTATATTAAAAAAATTTGTTTCCTGTAGAAAACATCCCACGAAAGAAGCCTGTTACGATCGAGGATCAGTATGCTTACGATGCTCAAGGTAGACGCAGGTTTCATGGGGCGTTTACAGGTGGTTTCTCAGCAGGATATTTCAACACTGTGGGTACTCGCGATGGCTGGAGACCGCAGCAGTTTAAGTCTTCCAGGAGCAGCAAGGCAGACAATGTCGTTCAGCGACCGGAGGACTTTATGGACGAAGAGGACACGAGTCTCTTTGGGATTGCTCCCAAAGGTATTCGAGCTACCAGCGATTATGCTGATCATGGACAGAGAGGAAAGAAGAGAGAGAGGATAAGTCAAGAAGGGCCTATTCCTGGAACTCCCATCTTAAAAGAGCTTCTAAAACCTGTCAAGTTAGCATTTGCAGAAATTAATAAACGTTATTTTATCTCTGTTACTTTTAAATTGAAATCGTTTATGATATATTGTATTTATAGATTTAAAGCTGTATTAATTCTTTCTATATTATTTCTATATTATTTCTAATTACAGAGAAACAGTGGGTATTATTCTACTCAAGAAAATGGGTTGGAAACCTGGCCAAGGTGTAGGTTCCAGATTGACAAAAAAAGAAAAGCAGAAGATAAAGTTGCGTAATGATAAGTTAAAACTGGCACAAGATAACTCCGAAACGGTAGGGAGCTATTCCGAGGATTCTGATGATGATTCTACCAATATTACTTTTGCACCCGACGATTATGAGCCATTCCGGTGCAAGCCGAAGGACAATTATTTTGGCATTGGCTACTCGGGTCTAGACAGACGGAAAGTCCTTTCCAGTCACATCAATCTTTTTGATACCCCGGCATTTTGCGTTCAGGATAAGAACAAAAAATTGTCGATTCATGGACAGGCATTCGGAGTGGGTGCTTTTGAAGCTGACGACGAGGATATATACGAGAAAGAAGATATGTCACGTTATGACTTTGCTTTGGGCCCTGAACGTAAGGTGAAGACGAGGTGGTCCCAGGATGGACCGAGTAGTTCGCAAACTGATTGCCTTGAAGGTTTTACTCGCGCGAAGAAGAGACTAGAGAACAAAAAAGTCTTTAAACCTCCAGAATTACCGAAGGATTTTGCACCGGTGCACGCTGTTAGGAAAAGTAGATTTTATCCGCCGATTGCAACTCCAGTAGAAAATAAACGCAGAGAACCATTGAATGCTATAGATAGAGCGCGAATTTTAGAAGATTCCAATGAATGTTCGAAGAAGCCACAGGTGCTATCGAGTACATCCGTTGCTTCTAATATTATTTCAAAAACCTTGAATTTACATGGTAAACAGCAAACGGAAGAGAGAAGAAAATTGGAGAGCCAGCAGAAGACTACAGGCAACTCTTGGCTGGATAAATTAAATGTGGAAAACTTTGTCAAAGGTGGCATTGTTGGTTCCGGACAGGATAATACAGGTAGTTTAAAGAAGTTGGAAGAATTTAAAGAGTCTCTTTCGACACAATCAAGCACGAAAGAATCAACGGAAAGTGACTACTTGGCCAAGAGTGAAACAAGAAAATTGTTCTTGTCTGATCCGGACAAACAGAAACGATTTGAGCAGTATCTTATCTTCTCGAAGAACGGTGAGAGAGACAAGTTTGAAAGTATTCAACCACTTTTTATGACCGATTGGGAGAGAGAGCAAGAACGTGAGGAATTCGAGCAAGCGACAAAACTGGAACAGTCGAGTAATTATATGGCAGACAAGTTTGTACATAGTGCTGATCCTACGGCAGACAAAGCGGATCCGGAAAAGGATATAAAGGAAGCGGTGAGATTGAAAATGTTCGGCAAACTGACGCGACGGCGGAGTGAATGGAAACCGTCGAGTATCGTTTGCAAGAGATTCAATATTCCCGAACCAAAAGTCGGCTGTGCGATCGCGACGGACCGGAAATCGGCAAAATTCTCAGTTTTCGATTCTTTAGATTGGTGTAGCTCATCCAAATTCACGAGAGCCACGGATACGGTTAAAACACAGGCGGAAGAAGTTACTCGGCCGTCGAGGAAAACAGAAGAAAGTATAAACGAAACGATTTCCATCACTAGTTCCAATAATATTCCATCTAACATTTATCAACCTTCAGAACCCATCTCTGAGAAATTTAGAATCTTCGAAGCTTCTTACGAAAAGGTTTTCGGCAAGGATATCAAAAGTACTCCTTCCGCAACGTTGAAAGATGTCAAACAAGATGTGAGAGATAATTCAGAAGATGAAACAGTTCAGGAAATAAAAGAGAAAAAAGAAATAGCTTCTGAGCCAGTATCTGCGCTTAAAGACCAATCAGAAGAAAAGAAGGATCTATTCAAGGCGATTTTTCTCAGCAGCAGCGAGGATTCCGATAGCGAGACGGAGGATACGAACGTTGACAGTGAAGCTGTGAAGTCGATTTTGATCGGAAAAGATCCGAAGGAGGTAAATGTGCAACGCAACACATCACCACCGCGAGGTATCTTCGCGAAATTGGATCTCGACAGCTTGGTGGCACAACCGAAAAGCGTTAATAATGAAAGTACGACTTCTAAAATCTCGGAAACCAGTTTGCCAGTTACCGATGGTTCGGTAAGTTCGCGGAGCAATCTCACGGATCATAACGATGTAACTGTTGACGCAGAGATTGTAGTACTGCCAGATATGTATGGTCCTGTTCTGCCGCAGAGATTGTTGAAACAGGATAACACTGCAACGACGACAGAAGCTGATAGCACCAACCAATTGCTGAAACCAGTATTTCGAAGCGTCGTGGTGTCGAAAACTACGGAGGATTCGAAACTCGGCGGAAAATGGGTGGAACGAGACAAAGTGAAAAAATCGAAAAAGAAACACAAGCATAAGGAGCATAAAAGTCCCAAACACAAGAAGAAGTCTAAGAAAGAAAAACGTTCGAAACGCTGATTTTTTGTGTATTCTCTTATTCAAGTGATAAATCGATTTATAATCGAGAGAAAATATCTGTCGAGTACACGACGCAATTGTATATAAGGATGTTCGAAATGCTTTATGCCCAACTAAAACTGTTCCATATAATGTTTTAGTAATTAATATTTATTTGGCGATGCATATATGTACATCTGTAACATAGACTGAAAATATATGATATTTGAACTGTGATCCGCAGTATGAGCATATCAATGAATCTAACATGCAATTTGATACAAGGTATTTAAAATGACTTCGGGATACAATCGGTAAAACTTTATACATTATATTTCCCAATAGTTGTACATTGTACAAAGGACGTATATTTTACACACACTCATGATCACGAGCACGAGCAATCTTTTATTTGTGAAAAATTTTCATAAAGTGGATGTATTAAATGAGAACTACTTGTTCTGGATATTAAGACATTACACATGTCGTGGTTTAAGGATTTAAGTACATCGATTGGGAGTGCTATTGACATATAAGAATACACATGTACGTATTACTTTTTCTATCAACGAAATCATTCCGGTAATGTAATATCTAAATATCGAGTTTGAGCAGTCCGGTTTTTTACAATGTTGTCGAATGTAACTCTTTCTCGAGGAAAGTAATCTCAAAGTAATCCAAGTCAAAGTATATTAAATCTCTTAACAAGATCGTACATGTAGGATCATTAATTCGATGTTATGGAGTTCCTTGAAGCAGGCCTGCTGGAATTGCCAGTCTTCTTTTCTACGCTGAAAAAGTAACATTTATTAAATAATGCTATATTTTACATTTTTTAACAATAACAATTTTATACATTTTTTGTATATTAAATAATTTAATTTGAAATTTTTTAGCGTACCTGTTGCTTCTCGAACCTCTTTTGAACATGGCCGTTAATTTCTTCTTTAGATTCTTCTTTTCCATTTTGAGGCTTTCGTTGATGCTGGTTTCAGAACCAGATGTCTGTCAAGTATTCAATCATTTTAATAAATAATGTTCTATTTGAGTAAAAATAATTCCGAATATTTAAATATCTTCTTGCCTGAAGCGAGTAGTCAGTCATGTTCGGATCATCGACGCTAGACGATTTAGTTAATTTGTGTGTTAATTTTCGTATTATCCCCTTGCCATATTTCTTGTCTCGATCTAACATTTCGCTCTTTGTCGACCCTCCGGAAAGGCGACTATAACAATGTAATAATTATCAAATATCATTTGACCAAGTATTCATTATTCTATCGATATTCTGCGTATGTTGCGGAAGATGTTCACGTGATGTTACAAATATTATTTCGGTACCTGTCTACGCTGGAATCTCTCTGTCGACTAGCTCCGCGAGACTCCACTTCCGATCCCTCCAATGATTGCATGCTCGACAAGTTGCTATCCGTGCCCCAGATAGCTGGAGACTATATTTTATACAAAAGTCAATGATCAATAAACAAAATCAAATCAATAATCAAAAATACAAAAAAAAAACGATTGCAGAATAAATTACATTTACAAGTTTCGATTTATTCGACCCATCTGGCCAATTTTTAAAGACCCAAATCGGAGTTCGTTGTGATTTGTCAATAAAATTGACCAGACAGGTCGAATAAATCGAAACTTGTTAATTAATATTCACTGGCGAGGAAATAATTTAAAGTTATGAAAGTATTGTAGTATTAGAAAGTATTTAGGTCTGTACTTCAAATTATAATATTACAATGAATTTTTGATATATAGAAATTTATTTACGCGTGATGATTTGTCTTTTTGTTATTTTTTTAGAATCGAAATCCACTCAAAATAACTTGTAAATACAGATAACTAGAAATGTAAAAATTATCTGTAAATCTTATCTCACAAACTATTTTTTATACTTAAAAAGAAACCTTCTGTGTATGAAGGATCTTATACTTACTTCCTGACGAGGAGATGTTTGTTCTAAAGAGAGACTCTTTTTCTTCAAACGTGGTTTACTACGATTCAACATCACTCCTTTCCCTGGATCGCTTTCTACTGATGTCGCTCTAGAACGTAATATTTTTCATGTTCTCAATAGTTTGGCATCACAAATCAGACGGATTATAAACCGCGAAAGCTCACCTCTTCCCAAACTTCCTCAACCGCATTGCATTCGCTTCATCTGCCGTTTTCTTCGATTCTTTAAGCTCTTTCGCCACGTCCATTAATTTTTTAATAGTGTACTCTAATTTTTCTGTTCTTTCGCCGAGTATCGGAGTTACGGCTGCAAACGCGATTGCGATTGTTTGAAATGAATTATTAAATTATTCATGTGTAATAAAGAGATCAATCAAGTTTTTAATGCAGAATACTACCTTTTACGTCGCTTTTTGTTTCCAACATTGGCGATGACTCTCTGGATTTTGGTCCCTACGAATATTATACGTTTTTAATACTTTTCGTAGTTTTGGATAATGTTAATAATTGTCAATTTTTTGTCACTGCTAATATTATATACGAATGTTCATGTTTTATACCTTCAATCGTCTCGGCGGAGTTGGCGTATATACATCGGGCGTTCCGTTCTCCGTTATAGTATTTAATTCAGGAAACAGTTGTAATAGATCTTGTACTTGTTGCATAAGGATGTTGATGTTCCGAAGTTCAGTTTGTTCCAATTTACATTTGTTTAATATAACTTCTTTAAGTTCCTGCCTCTCTCTCTCGTGCCGTTCCTTTTCACGTCTCATTTTCTCGTTGCTCGTTCTTAACTTCGCATGCGCGTCTCGCAGCTCGAGTAGGTCACATTGTAACTATAAAATTAATTATGATTTAAAAAAGGAGAATTACTCTGTTTTTTTAACGTTTTTAATTTCCAAAGCACGAATATTTCGATTCGGTGTACGATTTTCAATTACCTCCGATAATTTTTTCTTATTTTCTTCCTTCTCTTCGTCGAACACTTTCTTTAACTGATCCTGCCTCCTTTTATTTTCAAGCCGCTCTTTGCTGCGTTCTCTTTCTATCTGCAAATATAACACTCGTGAAGTTGTAAAAAGTCTAAATTGGCTACGTCATCTTGTTTATATGTATATTAAATTATCAGTACCTCGAACAGTGTCTGTCGTAGATCTCGCGCTAATGTTGCCGTTTCTTGCAGTAACCTTTGATGTTCTTCTCTCTCTTTTTGCCAAGCAAGTTCCATACGCACTTTCAATCCTGGAATCTTCGAGCGTCCGCTGGTGAGTAATCGCTCCTCTTCTAACTGCAATTGACAAGTAACGAACAAATAAGAATGATATAGACAGATTTGAAAATTTATTATTATTTGCATCTAACAAATCTCTAATTTATAATTACCTCGTTAATTCGGGACTGCAGTTCAGAGACTTGGACGTGACTAGCTGATTTTTCCGAAACCAATTCAGCTTTCAGCCTGGAAACTTCCAGTCTTGTCTCGGAAAGTTCGTCCTCCATACAACTGATTTGTCTTTCTAGCACTAACACATTGGCTTTTGATGATTCTTCATCCTAGAATAAGAGAAAATGTACCTTTTGTAATAGAAGAAGAATTAATAGTAAAGACAGGATAGATTTTAGTAATGTAATTCTATGAATATCTTTAAATCTTTAAAAATAGCTTCATATCGGTATAACGATATCAAACACTGATTTTAAATTATATTATTAACTCACTTCGTCCGATTTTCCCGAAGATGCACTAGAGAGTCTACCTTGTCTCGTGGATTTTAGCTCGCCTATAGTTTTTTGCGCGCCTTCCAACATGTGCTTGTAAGTATCACGTTCGCGCTTGTATCGCGATAATTGATTCTGGATAGCCTGTATCTCGTCGTTGATCGCTGTAATTCTATGCTCGTAACGCATTTTACACTGCGCTAGATCTGCTTTCTTAGCCTTTTCTGTATTTGTCAAGGCATTTTTTAATTTTCGGATTTCCGATTCTAATGCTGTAGTGTCGGGTGTCAACGCTTGATGAATTTTGGAAACTGCCTGATAATCTTTCAGTTTCGCAGACAGGTCATCATTCTATAAATTAAAATGATTCAAATTATATTTTTCTAAAGTGAGAACAGGAATTAGAATTTTAAATAAATTTGAAGGTTACAAAATTATCTGAAATAATAAAAACCAAAAATGGATAACGATATGCTGATGCTTTTCATATTCTTGAAACAGTAAAATTAAACATAAATAATATACAATATACTTACCACTTTTCTCACATCTCCCAATCGTTCTAGTAGAGTAGCATTTTCTTTCTTCAGTGTATTAATTTCGTCATTCAAGTCTTCTACGATAACTTTATTCGGCAATTGGCTGTCACGAATTTGGCCCTAAAATCATAAATCAAGATAAGATTTTTCAAACAAGATTTTTAATAATAATTATTAATAATAATTGCACGTTGAAACCTTTGTACTACCTCAAGAGCAGATTTCTCTAATCGCCATTCATTCTCTTTTGCTCTCATCGAGTTACGCAATTCTTCAAGTTCAGTTTGTACATTTTTCAAGTCCTTCTTATGTTCCGAGCATTTGCTGTAATAAAACGTAAGATTAAATGAAGAAGGTTACATGAGACATTTAATATTGCTGGCAGTGAATTCTTACTCCTCACATCGTTAGTGCCGAATTGCTGTTTACCTATTCAGAGATTCATTCTCCCTTTCAAGTTGCAGCTTTGAATTCGTAAGCTCTTGATATTTTTTGGTAAGTGTCTCTTGCTCGTGCTGATGTTTTTTTATCTCATTTTCGAGATCTAAAAATTTTATCACGTTAGCTCTACGATACGTTTCAGAAATAAAGCAACAGAACTTTAAAAACAGTAATATTTTTTTTTTTTGATACTGTACTCAATATTTTCTCATTATAAGTTTCTTTCATCTCGTTCATGCGTTTTGTATTTTGTCCAGCCTTTTCTAAGGAAGCTATCTTCTTCTTGAGTGCCGCTACTTCGTTTTCCTTAGTTTCTTTCTCACTGTTAAGTTGCGATGTTAATTTTTCTTTCTCCCGTTTAAACTCCGTAAGCTGTGCAGTTAGATCTGTGATCTTCGTTGACGTGGTAGACTTTGTAGTTTCTAATTCCTTCTTCAAACGTTTTACCTCAGCATCGAGCTTGGCTTTTGTCTGTTCAACCTGTAATCAGAAGAAATAATACGAGTATTGCAAGATAGATTATTAATTTATTCTATAAGTAATATTAGATGTTAAAATAAAAAGTATAAAGTATAAAAGTATAAAAGTATAAAGTATAAAAGTATAAAAGTATAAAAAATATTTACAGATGTTATCGATTGCGACATTTTCGATTCCCTTTCAGTGTATGACGACAAATCATCCTGTAGTCTTTTACACTTTTCTTGTTCTTGCAAAAGTTTTTCTTTTATTTCATTTATCGTTACCTCCATCGTCGCCACATCTTTTTCCGACGATTTAGCTGTTTCTGTAATTTAACAAAAGTCATACTTATTAATAGTTCTTATAAAACATTCATGAAATATAATATTTTAGATTATACAATTTGGAATTATAATTTGAATTAAAAAATTCAAGACTTGTTAAAAACAAACTTGTTAAAAAAACTGTGATTTTATAATTAGATTGAAAATAAAGCTCAAGTTTTACCGAGATCTTTCTTTAGTTGTACAACCTCGTTATAAATTTTTAATTTTTCAGCCGATAGCGACAGAAGTTTAGATTTCAATTTCTCCTTTTCTTCCGAAAGCGCCAGCTTCTCTTTGTCCCAAGCTTTTCTTTCAGTTTCTCGTAAAGTAACTGCTTCGTCTAACCTTTTTTTTACTGTAATAAGAAAAATTATATATATTTAGAAATTAAATATATCTAATCTTATTGTTATCAATGCAAAATGAATAGATTTTTTTTACCATTTTGTAAATCCACATTTTTATCTTCTACTTTTACACTCGATTGAACTTTTTTCTTCTCTTTTTCACTAGCCAGTTCTTTCACCGAAGATTCGAGTTTCTCTTTGAGCAGCTCATGTTCTTTTAGAAGTTTGTCATATTTTAAATTATTTTCTTTCGGTTTTACATCCGGTATATCTACATTGTGCCCATTTTTAATGTTGGTAAAAATGCTCAGCATGTTCTCTAAAACGTTAACAACCCGTTGAATGAAATATTTAATTTTTGCGAAATTTATAAAAACACTTGTTATAAAAACAGTCAACAAACCTATTTCCTTTTCCATTTCATCCACCATCTTTTTAAGTTGCAATTTTGTTGTAGATTCTGTTGGCTTCTTTTGTGTTCTGTCCTGGAATGCGCTGCTTAATTTTTGTAAAACCTCTTCTGTTTTTTTTACCTAATGTAAATAAAGAGATTTTATTTAGATACAATGTAATTTTTTATACAGAATATAGTAATCGATCTCAATTATTAGAATATATTATATGTTACTAATTTAATAAAAATATATATATTTTGTCTTACAATTATCACATATTTACCTCTTCATATTTCTTCTCTAAAGCAGACCGTTCGTTCTCTGATTCTTCGGCTTTACGCTCTACTTTTCGCAATTTGAACGACAATATTCGGCAATTTTTGTTCGACTGTTCCAAACTTTTTCGTAAACGAGTGTACTCGTCTGCTTGTTCGTCCCTTATATGCGAAAATTATATTCGTAAAGAACACTGTGATGCAGTATAATCATTCAGATTCTGTCACGTTTAAGTATCTCTGTTCCTCATAAAGATACGAAAGAAATTTCAAAATTTGCGAGGGAAAAGGGAGATGTGACAATAATCTTTAAAAAATTTCTCAAACCTTGTCAAATATTAACGTAAATTTTTTTTATTGTCTCTTTCTGCCTAGATTTCTCTCCCGATTGGGACACAACAAAACAATTAATGTGATCCCACGAAAGTGAAAAAACAATAAAAAAGTTCATGGATTTTATGTGTGTGTGTGATCGAAGTTGCAAACAAAAATCCACTTTCCGTAATTGGCGAAAAACAGACGGATATATCATCTGTATTGGGATCTTATACGTACATCTCAAATCTTTCCAAACCATTATCCTGTAACAATCCATATATATATAGTTCATTTTGCAAACATGATTGTCTTGCTCGAAGTTCATCATTGGCGACGTACACAACAGATTCTTCGCATAAAAATTTGTCCTTGTATATGCGATAGTGTTACATTGACAAATGCATAAAGATTCTGAATAAAATTTTAGGACGTGAAAAGTCTTTTCACAAAAATTGCAATTTGACAATAATTATTTATTGAAAGGAACAGAGATACCGATTTTGACATATAATGCAATGTTAAAAAATTCATTGATGCAGAATTATTCATTTTACGTTTTAATAACAAGTCATACTTCACGATTAGTGGTGATTTAAACAAATGCACTAGTGTTTGATTAAAATCTTCTTTTATAGTATTAATATTCACAAAAAAAGAATTGCTGTTTGTTATCAGTTTTTTTTTTTTTTTTAATAAAATCATAAAACTTGAAATAAAGTAATATATAGACACAGAATAATATTGTACAATTTTATTAAATGTGTAAAATTATTATATAAAAAGAGTTATATCTTTGAAAAAAATATTATACAACGAGCATGCACAACATTACAATGAGGGATCTCAGTAGGATATATCATAATATTCTTTGCGCAAGAAAATATAATACCTAAAATTATCTTGCAACTCATACATCTCTTCTTCTAATTGTCTGATTTCTTTTTTCATATCTTCGTTTTCGTCCATTAAGTTTTCGCAAAGACTTTCCGCGGCTTTCAGTTTCGAACGTAATTCATCGTATGTCTTGTCCTTTTCTCCCCTATACGGTTTACTAATCGTTTCTTTTTCCAAGCTTTTTATCTTTGCAAGCAATACATTTTTCTCTTGTACAAGTGCTAAAATACGCATGTGATATTATACATGTGTCATATAGGAATTTAAAAGAAATTCTAAAGATAGTGAAAGATATAAGATAATATAAGAGAATCATTCTATAAACATGCACGATCACTATTAAATTTTTTGTAAAATAGATACCTTCATTTTTCTTCTGTAATTTTGCCACTTCGCCTGTCGACGTTTTGTTCGACATTGTTTCCATGGTCGTCAATCGACGCAGTAATATCTCGCTTTTTTCTTTCTCTGCCTTCTCGCATCTCGCTTTCATATCGTTTAACTGAGACCTTAATTTTTCTGTCTCATTCTGCGAGAAGCAAATGTCACCGTCAATTGGCACTTGTTATTGGGATTACATTATTTAATCATCGCTTCACTTTCTCAACTCTGACACTCATATAAATAACAGGCTTAAATTGTTAAATCATAAAAATAACGACTGTTATTTTAAAATACAATTTAATGTGTATTTTTTAAGCTCATTGTTGCATATACGCAAGTTTCTGCTGTCATAAAAATATGTCAGATTTGAGAGGTTTAAATACATAGAGGATATACGTGTATTATCATGTAAAATACATGTAAAATTTAAAAAAAATTTTTTTTTACATTATGTAGACGTAACATCAATTTACATACATCAAGTTAATATCTGAAAAAGTTAATTAACATTTAAACAAAAAATAATGCATTTAACCCTTAGCTGACACACTTCTCCAGAATTTCATAGCTGGCACATTGGGTCGTTTGAGATCCGAGGCATAAAAATACTTGCTGCGAAGAAGCTACTAATTTTTTTACTTGAAAAAATTCTCAGATATTCTTTGATACTTATTTTAACATATGCTATAGGTTATTTTGGTCAAATTTAATGGTATAAAAAAAATTACTGTAAAGTTTAATACTGTAAAAAAAAATTTTTTTTAAATAAAAGAACGAAAAAATGACTATTTTCACTTAAAAATTTAAAACTCTTCCATTTTTTTATATTAAAAGCTAAAAAATTAACTGGACATTCTTGAGCCTCTTGAAATACAACACTTTCAGCAAAAAAATAATCTGACAATGACTGCTGTAAAAAATTGTTGTAAAAAAAGGTATTTAGTTAGAGAAATGAAGTGAATTTTAGACAAAAATTGGCTAAATTTGCTTGGGGCTTTTGGTACCCCACAGTGCCAGCTAAGGGTTAATGTAAGTTTTGGAGTAGTATCGCGAGAATGCTTTATGATTCACAATATAGATATTATGAGTATATACAAGTGCTTGAATAATGACACACAGTGATACGATAGACGACGTTCATTAATAATCACAAGATTTCCGTGGTACGTCGAAGTAATGAAAGCGACGATTGTCTCACCTCCTCGATGTCTTCTCTCTTTACCGTGACATTATCCAGCCCGTCCTGGACCACCTGTTTCGGCGGTGCTGCTCGTGATTTCCTTACCTAAAGTAGTGTGACAAATGAGAGCGCAAAATGGAATTTCACATTTGCTCACTCTTTTATCATTGAATGTCGCTACGCTACCGTCTGCTGTACAACTACAAGGCGCCTTTGTGTAAAGAAGACGTTTATAAGCGTATGTGCATGTTCGTTTTAGGTGTGTGTGTTTTATTGCGACGACATAGAGCATCCCATGCTACTAGTGGGTTAGTTAACGAAGGGATACCTGAATAATAAATTCGACGTCGTTTTCCGAAGTGCCACCGTTGGTGTTGCTTATCACATTTCTTATCTGAAGCTTCGCTGGTTTTCTAACGTCTGCACGACGACACGTGGATTCGCGCAATCGTAAGTTAGCGTGATTTAAGAAAAGAAAAGAAAATCTAGCATTAATTATTAATTTCAATATTAATCTGACTGTTTTTACTATCTCAATACTTGGTTTTTATTACTTTCTAATTTGGAAGCGGCCTCTGGAGTCTTATCTATGGCGGAGAGATCCATCAGGGAGGTCCATCCAGCCGACGTCGCCGGTTGCGAATGGTTGTTCTTATTTTCATCTTTCGCCAAATTTGTAGCGGAAGACCACGTCCTGTTGCTCTCGGATCCGCTTCAAAATTTATTCGTGACAACAATCAATTTTTCTATAATATTTACAATCCCCGAAACGACCAACGTGTTACTATCACGATGTATGTGTTACTATCTCTCTTGTGTGTGTGTAGTATTTTATTATAATATAACTTACGCTAACAATAAAGACAATTATGTAACAATATTTTGTGCAATTTATGATTACAAAAAGACCTACCGTGTCGAGTCGGAGGAAAGACTGGGAGATGAAGATGTGATGTCTCCGAGGCTGTTTCTTCTGCCGCCATGCTCTTTATAGTCCCTAAGAAGCAATTATTAATTCGAGATGCGCGTTTCTCGCTGCCTTAATTTCTTAAACAATTACCTGAAACATCGTTTGCAACGCGTTGGCCACCGGACCTGCGGGTGAAAACCCAAAGGGCAAAGGGAGTCGCCTTTCTTAGACGAATACATGGAGTGCATCCTGTGCGTGAATCATTTTATTCTCTGATTATATTTTCTTATAGTATATATTTCGAAGTAAAACAAATATATCTTTATTTTCGAAGAAAGAAAAAGTATAAAATTTTTACCAATTTAAAAAATTAGTAGAGCTAATTTATCTAATGGAAATAATGTTTTTGTTGGTAGTCAAGTTTTTTAAGTAACATATCCATTACTCTATTCAACATTCAAAAATATCATAATATCTCGAGATGTTCGTTAATATTATTTAATTTGAGAGACTTACATGAAAAAGAGAAAATTTAAATTGAAATTAGAGATAAGAGTGAAATCGTATTAAGTTTGCGAAATATTTTCAAGCTCGCAATCGTAATTTATTTTTTTTTTAGTTGCATGACACTACCGATATGTTTTGTACACAGTTTTTGTTTCGCTAGCAATAAAAAAAAAAACAAAAAAAAACAGCAATTCGAAAGGAAAATTTGCATCCAGTCATAGCGCTGCGAAATATACTTTTTGCCACACAAAAGACTTGAATTTCATTAAACTTGGCTATAATGAGTTTTTATCAATGCAACTGCATATCTATCCGACGGATTTATCATTATCGGTGAATTTAGAAAAGTAAAACTGTAAAAAGAGTTAGGCATGGAGCCGAGCACCTCAGTTTTACGTAAGTAAGTTAGTACGTCTATTAATATTAAAAAGAATTCCGCTAATCGCGTGGAAATTGAAATCGGTATAATTCCAGTGCGCTTTTCCCGGATGTAGTCAATAACGTAACGCGAAATTCACGTTTGCGATATTCGCAATTTTAAATTCCCGTCTAACATAAAAAATTGCGCGAAACTGTGACAAACATCCCGATAATTCACGTGGTGTCTTAAAAAAAAATAGAAAGAAAAGAGCCAGTAGAAACTCGCTTGGAAAAGTTGATTCTATCAGTGAATTTCGTCGCCGGCGAGCATTTACGAGTTTGCATTATCGTCTCCACATATTTTTGATACAATACACACGCACACACACATACACACACGCACGTAATAAGCGTGGCACTTGGAGAACCATGCGCACCGGCGGTTTATTTATAAAATTTCAATGCCACGCTGTCTCTTTCCCTTTTTTCCATCCATCTTTTGCCTATACGTAAAACCAGGGACCAGAGGAGACCAGAAGGAACGCGGGGGATGGATTGAACTCGCGTTCTCCATTTGATCGCCTGTACTCTCGGCGATCTATCTCTTACGCAATCCGTCGCATTTTTTATATACGGTACTACTCACTCGATCGGCACCGATATTAACCCAAATGCGGCGGGCCGACGTGAATTAAATTTATCCTAGGCTGGTGCCGGTCGGCCGATCAGAAACGGGCGTTCGTCGTCGCGAGGCTCGTCGTCTCTTCCGTCCTCAATGAATACGGTAATCGCATCGTAATCGCGTAATCGGACAGCACTCTCATCGTAAATGGGGTAGTTTTTCGCGATGTTCTCGTCTTTCCCTGGGGAGACGGTTCGCTCTCTATCCGCGGATCTCGCTCATTTCTTCTATTTCTTCCTCTTCTTCTTCTTCTTACACGCGTTCGAGATTCCTACGCCGCGCGCGACGTCACTAATAGCACTGACACAGCTCCGCTATTACGGGGTTTATCCGTTTTTCCTGTAGACTGTGTGCGGGTATACGGGCAGTTGGACCCACGCCAGGATGTATATTTGTCTCTAGCTATAAATATAGGGAAGCGCGAAGACATCTTGAGCGCGTATCGTATATGCGTGCGTACACGCGTCGCGGCTGAAAGTTTCGTTCTCCATTCATTTTTTTACCGCGATTGCGCGAACGGAAGCATCATGTCGCGATCGGAAATTGCAAATTGCGATAGCACGAGATATTTTTCATCTTAACGTATTTTTTCGCTGGACATTCCCTCGAATCCTTGCATCCTGAGCATCTTCAAGAATGGATGGCGATTAATCTTGCATTCATGCGCTTTTCATTTTGCGGATATATCTTGGTGTTTAAACGTAACAATTGAAACGTAATATATTGATATAAGAAACTACATTGATCTAAAAAGAAAGATTGTTATAATCGCAAACTAAAATGGATGAAATAAATATTCAGTTTGATAACATGGAGAACATGAGAGACGTATAGTGAAAAGATCCGGAATGTTTATGGTATAATAGGCAGATATAAGAAAAAGGAGAATTAACATTTTTATTAACTTTTATTAATACACCAAATATTTCACCCATCATACAGTATAAAATTGTATAAACGTTGTATATATCACATGTATATATGATACATTTATATTATAATATAATACATCATGAGTAATTAACTTGCCAAATGCGAAATTTTATATCAATATCTTGCACATCTCGTTAAGTTATTTATCATTTACTTTAAGATACAACACACTGGAGTTTAATTCTTCTCTCAGAAAAAATAATTCGAAGGCTTGAAACTTTCTATTCGTGCTCATATTGCGTGACTTCATTTTTACACAATATAAATGTATAATCGTAACATACTTTTATTTTTCCCCATCTTCATACGAAAATCTATTTCCTATATATATATATATATATATATATATATATATATATGTGTGTGTGTGTAAAGAATGTTGCTTTGCACGTCTCTGTAGTCTAATAAGAATTCTTAACACGATTATGGAATGTCCAGTAAAAAGTGTAATCTCTTCAACGAAGAAAAATTTAATACACAAATATTTTATATTCCAATACTTAAATTTTTAATTAATTTTTGTATTTACTTGTGATATTATTTACAATATGACTGCTATGCATTTATTATACCTTTTTATAGAAATGATGTTAAACAAATCAAAGCTTCTACGTTCGAAAAATTTCACTTTTTACACTTTTATCTTGACGAGTTATTCTAGAATAAAAAAATAATAAGTATAAGTATAATGATAAGTATAATTCATTTATACTGCTTATGATGCATTTATATAACTGCGTTCGAAGAACAGCGTATAATTGCATCTTAGGGAGTGACAATGCAATTATATTATACTTCTTGCAACAATATACATATATAGCTGATTCGAGAGTAATTCAAAAGTTGCAAAATATATTTTATAGTATGCGATTTAGGAGTAAAATACAAGTGACTCTTATTGCTTAATCGAAATAGAGAAACTCGTAATTTTTGCTTGTATCTTCTAAATTTGCGCACAATTGCTCTGGATTCAATTGAGAATATTTTACTACTATTTTACCACAGCTAAATGATGAGCTGTTGAGATTTATATATAACGTTATATTTTGCATTTAGAAGTATAATTGTATTTATAAGTATAAAATGTACATTATAGAAACCATTTTAAATGTTTATATTAATTGTCCCGCGGAAATATCAATTGTATAGAAGACTTATATATTGTGCTATAGTTTCTTCATTTTCATACAATTATTCTTCTGCGAAGGTTAATGTTTAAGTAATGATGACATCAAAGTTTATAGTTATAAATTTACATAAATTTGCATAGTGTTTGTCAATACAAGAAACACGTTCTGAAAGTTAACTACAAAATGAAGATACTAAATTGAAAAACTTCTGTCTGCTTTCAAATATCATTTCAGAGACTATACATTTTTACGAATAGAGTATCAAAACACTACTGCGAGAATTTAATATAAAATTAATTTTATTATCAATTTTATAACTTTTGCATCACCAATATATACAAAGTTTTTATCATTTGTTCCGACTTATCAGGAATCTGAATCTCATAACACTAGATTTATAATCATTATAAAATTGCTGATAATCCAAAAAGAAGGGATATTATTTGACGGCAAACTGATGATATCTTTGTGTTCACAATGTTTCGACCATTGGTTCGACCATTGTTCTCGTCCTTTTCAAGTGGTACAATACATTTTTTCTCAACAGCGTTACATAAGAGGCTGTGTGTCAAATAAAGTCCATATATAAAACAATAAAGAAAAAAAAAGACGCGTGTAGAAAACGCGTCAGAGATTTGTGATTGCATGGATGGAACAGTCCCATGTATTCCACCACTTGAAAAGAACTAGAACCAATGGTCGAAACGTCGTGAACACAAATAAAGATATCATATAGTTTGTCGCCAAATAATATCCTTCTTTTTGGATCGTTAATCACTGGCGAAGAGAAGATTTATTTTCATTGCCGATAATGTCATTCCTGATTTACATAGACAGAGAAGGATAGAGCGCGCGAAAGAGACAGGAACGTGTTTGTTCCGTATGCTATTATCAAATTCCGCATTTTTTGTAACATCTTACAATCTTGAGCGAAGCAGCTCGATCTTTTTAGCAGCGCGTCTCTGTAAATCAGGCAATTTCATGGCAAGCCCCATATTCCCTTGAATTTTGACTTTCCCTTGGAAGAAAGCCTTCTGTGGGTTTAATTTTCCAGAAATGAAATCGACGATGTCAGTGTCGCTGATTGTGAATGTTACGTCAGGTTTAGTTTTGCCGTTATACTCGACTTTGCCCTTGCCCGTTTTTGCGTCTACGGTCCAATATCCTTCGGCACCACCGGGACCGTTTGTGACTTTAAATCCGTAAACCCCGCGCATTCTCTCGATCAAGTTATCCTCATCTTCTTCCATCGCGATTGCTAGCGTTTTAAATAACACATCCGCTTGGAAAATGCTCGAGTCGGCGGCGACATTTACGTTTTTCCTGATCACCGTTTGTTTTGGGAAGCCCAAGCGATAGAGAGCCACGACGACTGCACCACCCAGACCTATGTTATGCTGAAGCGCCAACTTTGCGCCCTGCACTTGCCTCTTGCCAGCCTCGCCACGAAGTTGCCAGGTAAGTTCGGCGCACTGCGCTAATCCTGTAGCTCCCAGAGGATGTCCTTTCGAGATCAAACCGCCGCTCGGGTTCACGACATATTTTCCACCATAAGTGTTGTCTCCGGCATCCACCATTCTGCCAGCGTGACCGACAGCACATAATCCCAAAGCTTCATAAGTGATTAACTCATTGGCAGAGAAGCAATCGTGCAGCTCCACCACATCCACGTCAATCGGCCTGTACCGGGTCGATAAAAAGACTTTCTCAGCTGCGTTTCTTGTCATGTCATACCTGCAAAGTATCATAATCAATTAATAAACTAGTAATCTCAGTGTCAAGTATATAATAGTCCAGTCTATTTCTCGTACCCGACAATATTCATGCACGACCGAGTGTTAAATGTCGTGGACAGGTCAGTAGACATTTCCATAGCCAGGATTTCGACGGCCTGTGATTCCAAGTGATGCTTACGAACAAACTCCTCGTTAGCTAGAACAATAGCTGCTCCACCGTCAGAAGTGGGACAACACTGAAGTTTCGTCAACGGTCCAAATACCTTGGGAGAACTCATTATTTGTTCCATGGTGTATTTCTCTTGAAATTGAGAATACGGATTGTTGGTGGAATGCAGATGGTTCTTATACGCGATCTTTGCAAAGTGCTCGGGTTTCGTGCCATATTTCTTCATATGTTCGATCCCAGCATTGCCAAACAGTTGGGCGGTCATGGGACCCTCAGAAATGCCTGAGCAATCAACGATTATGAAGTAAACAAGTTAAATACATCACATATATCATTCGTGTCTCTGTCGTGAAGAACCCTGTAACTCACCTGCGAGCTCTGCCATAAGCTCGACATGCTTATCCATAGGATTTGTACGATCTGTATACTTGGACATCAGGGAGCCAGGCTCCATCTTTTCGAACCCAAGAGCCAGGACGCAATCTGCGTTACCGCTCTCGATGATCTGCTTGCCAAGGTGGAGAGCGGTGGAGCCGGTGGAACAATTGTTGTTGACATTATAAATGGGACACCCGTTAAGACCAATCTCATAGACCGCCCTTTGACCGCAGGTCGAGTCACCGTACACGTATCCAACGCAGACGGCCTGCACGCTCGAGTAAGGTATGCGTGCATCCTGCAGAGCCTTGGTCACTGCCTCCTTCGTCATTTCCGGGTAGTCGAAGTTGTCCCTGCGTCCGGGCTTCTCGAACTTGGTCATCCCGACACCGATCACGTACACCTTCGGCTTGTGGACCATCTTGACGAGTTTGATTCTTAAAAAGCGAAATACCTTGAAATTTTCGTCGATCGAACGCGAGCGAGAACGACGTTCCTCTCGTGAGAGACTTTCTTTGCGAGACGTGGAGGTTGCGAAAGCGAGAGAAACGCGGAGAGAGAAAAAAATGACGACGTACGTAACGACGCTGCCGCGGGACTGGCGAGATCAGCCGATCGAGCTCCGAGACGAAACTCCGTTCGTTGGACTTTAATCCTCCATGTATCGCGCAAAAAAGGATTGGGAAAATGCAATGACAAGGCGGTTTCCAGCGGTCTCCGAGTCACGATAACGAGCGACGATCACATCTCGCCACGGCGCGAATGGCGATCTAGATCGACGCCTCCGGTGGAAATTTAATACACGCTTCGCGCGAGACGTTAATTCTAATTATATGACGTAATCGAATCTTGCGAGAGATCATTTCCGCCGAGTAAATTTTTCACAAAGTTGCATTGTTAATAATGTCGATAATATGCGCCACGTAAATTTAAATTTTATTTCATGCGCGACGTTTTAATCACGTGCTGGCTCGGCCTTTTGTCAACAAGATTATAAATTATTGATAAACCGGCTGATTAGAATAAGGTTGCATTTATTTGATTTCCATTGCAAACTTTCCCGTCCGCGCTGTTTTTCAATGAGTGAGAGTGAAGCAGCGATTACGCGTCGTTTATCGTTTAATTAATATATATCTTTTTCAAAAGATATTTTTAAAAAAATGTTTTTAAAAGATTTTAAAATATATTGAAAAAATTTATAAATAAGATATTTTCAAGTGAGAAACATCGTGCATTCGTAAACAAATGGATTCGATGTAACATATCTGTGATCCTTTTTAAGTGCATTTATTCTTCATGTCTGAGATTAGAATGGTAATATATTTCCAAATATTTCCAAAGGAGAGACATTTCAGCAAACACCAATTAACATCAACGTAACATCAACGTTATAATTTCCCACTCAACAATATAAATGCAATATAACGCATGTGTTATATCACAGTTACATTGTTGAGTGGGAAATTATAACATTGATGTTATGTTACTGTTAATTAGTGTTTGCAGAATCTCGAAAAATCATAAACAAATAAATTTGACGTAATACCTATTCTTTTAACTGCATTTATATTTTTATTTATTTATATTTATATTTATATTTACGTTTATATTATATTTTTATTATTTTTATTATATTTTTTTTTATGTCTGAGGATCATTGTTGAGATTGGGATGACAATTCCCAAATATTTCTAAATGAGACATTTCAGCAAACTAAGAGTAATCAATGTTATAATTTCTCACTCACAATATAACTGTGACATAACACATGCGTTACACTTTGCAATTATATTGTCGAGTGTCAAATTACATTAGCTGTAACATAACAATTTGATAAATTTGACGCGATATTCTTTAAACCGCAATCCATACCCGAGATTGGAATGGCAACGTAAAAAGTCAAATAATCTCACACGTGGACTTTCTCCGCGCGTCAACTTTCACTCTCTCCCTTCTCTCTCTAGCCGAAGTTCGAAAGTACACTCGTGCACTCGTCCGAGGTGCAGAAGGTGCAGGCCGCGGACGAACAGACCCGCACTTTAAAGCGCCGCGCATTGGCGTAGGCGTTCAACGCTACGTCTATGGCCGTGCGCCGCGCCGGCCATTGCGCGCTCGTGTTTTGGCCGACCGCAAAGATGGCCGACCGTTGTTTTCGAGATCGCTCGCGCTCACGGCACGTCGGCGAGGCACGACGAGGCACGGCACGGCTCTGAGACCGATCGCGAGAGTTGACATGCCGCGCGCACGATACTCCCGGCCGCGGTAGATCGTCGTTGCGTCAGTGACAGTCGCGCGCGCGACCGTATCGCGCAACGATCGCCGCATCGTCTCGGCGTCATTGTCGCCGCCGTCGGTACTGGTGGTGGTGCTGGTGCTGTTGGTGGTGGTCGTCGTCGTTGTGGTGGTCGTGACCGTTGTCGTCGTTACCCCTGTGCGAAGCGGTGTAGATCACACAGAACCCCCGGAACCTGGCGAGCAGTTCCGACGACACGCCGCCGGCGCGTCCAAGAATAGGCGCGAGGACGCCGTCGTGTCGTGTAAAATGGTCGCGCTCCACCGCGAGTTTTTCTAACCCCCCGTCGCTGTTTACCGCTCCCCCGCGACAGACGCGACTTGGTTAGGTTTTCTCGAGCCGAGGCTCGATCCTATGACACCGGAACGCGCGTTCCTCGCGTCGACAATGTGATGCGCGGAGTCTGCGAATTGACAATCGGTGGATAACGCGCTCGTGATGGCGAGCAACGATTTCGACGCGGAGCAGTTCGAGCGGAGGCTGCACACGCTGAAGGACTCTCAGGAGTCCATCCAGGGCCTCTCCGCGTGGTGCCTCGACAGGAGACAACATCACAAGAAAATTGTCGCCACATGGCTGCAAGTTTTAAAGAAAGGTAAATCGTGAGCTTGTTATGATTCTCATAGATGTACAACGTAAACTCTTGTCATAGATGAGTTTGCTTCTGTTAGATTACCCTTATACACATCTTGATGCCGTTGTCTTGAATATAAATGTTAAATTGAGGTCCCAGGTATGTAAAATTCATTTTTTTGTACAACAGTGAAAGTCGAACATCGGCTTACGTTGTTCTATTTGGCGAACGACGTTATTCAATACTCAAAGAGGAAGAATTTCGAATTTGTGGAGTCATGGGGCACTACTCTGCAACGTGCGACACCCATGGTTCGCGACGAGAAAGTGAAGCATCGTATACTGAGAATCTTCAAGATATGGGATCAGCGGCAGGTCTACGACGAGGAATTCCTTGCCGATTTGTCCGGCTTAATTTCGGCGGCACCGAAAAAGAAATTGGATCCCCCGCCAACCGTGCAGCCCGACGAGTTTCAGGCAGCTTTACTCATTTCCACAATGAGGTCTTGTGCGACTTTGGAACAAGCTACCGACGCCAGACTGCGCGATTTACGGGAGAGCAACATAGATATAGAATCTGCAGAGGAATTACGGGCGTCGTTAAAGGACAGAAGGCGCATGGAAGATGCGGAGAAAGAGATAGATTTGGTCGCTAGGAACGTTGAGAATTATGTTCGTGCGTTAGAGGCAGAGATTAGAGAAAGGACTCAAGTGGTGGAATTGTTGGAGCAAGCGGATCAATTTTACGAGACCCAACGTGGGGAAGTTAAAATAGTGACAAATGTAAGTCAAATTTTATGAAGCGATTCAATACTGTTGATTTCTCATGTTACTTTTTCCGTGACTAGGCGTATCGAAATTTTGGCAGTCGTGTCAAAAATTTGAAGAAAAAGTTGGATGAGTTACTACCTACGTTCGTCTCGCCTATACCATCACCGGACATAAATGCGCCCTCGCCGAGTCCCGACAGTGATATAGAACTACCAGGAGATGAGACTCACAATCAGTCACTGAATAATCAGTCGAGGATGATTGACGTGGCGCCGTCGTCTCTCTACAGTTCGTATCCTCACGAATATAATCCTATACCTGTGCCTGCACCTGACCTGGCACAAGGCAATGAATCGACGGACTTTCCCAATAATTTCGCCTCTTTTATAGGGGGAAATGTAGATTTTGGTAATATGGTAAGATAGAGCTATATTTGCACATGTATCGTCTTATAAAGGAAGGTTTTCCATTGTCACATCCGATATATTATTCTTTTCTATTTGTAGAGAAATTTGTTTAACGAAAGCTCTGTTACACCTCCCGGGATGTCTCAACAGTACAATGAATCTTTAGAGGTAATTATTCACCATATATTTGCAAGATTCTATTAAAGTATGTGTTCTATGAGAAGATAATTGATTTTCAGGCAAAACCAATAGAAGTAATAAATATGAGACCATCGAAAAATGAAAAGAACAATGTGGACTTCAATATATCTAGTTTCCTGAAAACGGTTCGTCCATCTTCCGATGGAACGTCAGATTCGGGTGGAATTCCAGGTCTAGGTTTGGACGTTTCCGAAAATCGAGTGGAATCGCCACGTCCCAGCTATAGACATTCACCCTCGTTGGGGCCGCACCCTGTAACGCCTGTGATCTCAAGAATGATAAGTAATCAGGGTACACCATCCCTCGGTGGAAGTGGTAGTTTAAACAATTGTCAGATGAGTCACAGTACCCCGTTGTCGGTTCGCAGTCTGGCCGAATCGCATACACCCTCTCCGTATTCCAGTCAAAATAGTCAAAGTAATATAACTGGTCCTTTTGAGGGCCCTGTTAACACAGTTAACCCTCTACCTCCCCCACCTTTACCCCCATCTATCTTCCTTGATGATGAGAATTGTTACAATAAACTGCCACCGAAATTCCCTACGTGGACGCCGCCGAACGAGGGTATTAAGGATTCGGCTAAGTGGGAGGAAAAAGGTATAAATAATGAGCTGCAAATTTAATCATTGGCTTCTCTATTGCTGCACAACAATGCACAACAATGCTTGCTATAGCAAATTTTGCTACATGTTCAGGCAAGAATAGTATGAATCCCACATGGCCTGGCGAATGCGATGATAAAACCAAAAGTTCTTCATGGATGGATGGCGACGGAGACAGGTGGGATCCCAATAACGATTCCACATGGCCGGTCAGTGGCAGGCCCAAAAATGATTTGTTGTCTGAGACTCCCGAATCGCCACCTATGTATGAGAAAGCTGGTTTCGCTGAGCCGGTGGAGTACAACGAACCACAGCCACAAGAATCTCTAAATACTACAGGAGATGTGGATCATAGGTAACACAGTTTCTACTAGAATAGTGTTGTTTTTATTTTTAGATTATTATTGATCAATTGTTGACATAATTTTCACGTCATTAAAATCACCTCTATTATTATTTACAGGGTGATTCCAATCCCAATATCCCGCGAGAATCAACTACCGTATCGTTTGATGAAAGCGGGGGATGTAGATCATCGTAATTTGATCAGTTTGACTGGCAGCCCGGCAAATCATAATGTTGGTGATTCGTCACTGTCTTCTTTATCCAATAACAATAATTTATGGTCCACAGGCGATCAAGATTATCGGTAAGCTTTATGCTATTTTCATGCCATTTTCATCTATTTATAGCTAGACATATACGTTTTTTATATAATTTAGGCAACACATGCAACCTGGTGACATTGTCGAGAGTGTTGATATGGAGATGTCGGACGATGAGACTGACAGCAAGCCAAAAGGCAGAGTTCTCGTCGATCTAAGGTTACAGGATCGCGACATGCGTGTTGGTGCACCAACAGGCCATCACGACATGGATATGCGTATGATTCCTCTTCCCATCGGGCAAATGCCTGGCCCACGTGATAATCAGCTCATGCAAGATGTACATTTGATGCGTTCAGGACCACCTCCACCGCCGCCGCCACCGCAATTTCAGCATCAAGGTGGTTTCCGGCAAGAACAGGATTTTTCCCATTGTAAACAGTCGGTAGATTTTCATCCGAATCAACCAAAGTTTCAGCAGAACAGAGCTCCAAACTTCCTGCGAAATCAACAGGACTTTCATTCAAATCAACAAGAATTTCATCAACTTCATCAATCGCAGCAGCAGGATTTCGATTATTGTGATAGAGAACACAATATCCGTTCCAAGCCAGATTTTTTGGCGGAGTCACCGGGACGCGGAAGATACTCGCAATCAGCAGATCATCAGCATCATGACAATTCATCCTTTCATAGAAACGAGTGGAACAATCGTGGCCGTGGATTTCCCAGGAATCGCCGAGACAGATATTCGGAAGATCACAGCATACAAAAGCAGCGAAACAATCTGATAAACAGTCGCAAGTCGAGATCGCAAGATCAACAGCATCACCAATCATCGTCGGAGATCCTACCCAATAATCGATCGTTACTGCAACCACCTGACACCACTGTTATCTTCAACGAGGAAGGTATATCGGGCGGCATGCCAGAATTTGATCAGGACAACAACACGATATCCAACAAAGCTGATGGTCAAACAGAACCAGAACACGATTCCGATAACTGTCAGAGTTCTTTAGCATCACGGCAGACTTCACACGATATGCCGAGTTCTCACGATTCTGAACATAATCAACAACAGCAGCAGAGTTATCAGTTAGGCCCTGAGCAGCGGACATCATCTTCGATTGAGTCGGAAGATCAATCGTCATCGATTAATCAAGTGATGGTTATTCCAATAAGGACGGATAACGCTGGTGATGAACCGCAACAAAAACAACACGTTCCTATTTCAGAATGCGAGGAGCACGTTGAGTCGACCGAGCATTCCGATCTCACAGAGAAGATAAGTGCGACCGACAACGAGCCGATTAATCAGGGACAGAATGTGAATTTCACGGAAAAGGAGTCGTTAGATGAATCGATGAATTCGACAACGACAGGTAAAGAAATGAAAAGAACGGCGAACGGCGATTGCGGCGAGCAAAGTCACGAAGAAGGAAGCCCCAACAAAAAAAGGCCCTTCTTGCAGAACGGGCCGCAAACACTGAACGATGACTTGTCTGGTCCGAACGGTCCCACACTAATGACGGAATCGCATCCCACCATGATGTACGAATACGATGGACCAAACTTCCGGCCGCGTATTGGCGCACCTTTCCCACTCTGGCGAGGCGGACCTCCTCCACCTTCTTCTAGAGGAGGTAGGGGAGGTTTCAGAGGTGGCCTCGTGGGAATGCCGCGAGGTCCGTGGCTGGACAGAGGACCACGCGGTCCTGCAGCCGCTAACTTCTCGCCGAGAGGATTGAAACGTGGAGGCAAACAATTTTGGGGCGGCGGTTTCAGAGGTCGGGGACGAGGCAGTAACTGGTAGATAAAACGAAAAACTTTCAAAGACTCGACGGCCCTCCGTCGTCATAATCCGACCGGATACATATACGAAGCACGTTCCGCACTCTGTAAATAAACGTCACGCTTCGACATTCACATGCGTGTGCACTCGTGCGCGCGCGCGGTTACGCGCGTGCGCACGTGCGTATACGTGCACACGTATACAGATGTATACTTAATACATACACATATATAAAAGTAGACACAGATTCGGTTGGTTCCGTTGGAATAGTGAAATCTTCTGTGATGAAGGTTTTTCACTTTCCTCTGTGCGATTGATTCGCCTATATAAATATATAAATAACAGAAACTATAAATATATATATATAGATATACACATAGATATATGCATACTACATGTTTCGTTAAGATCTTGACGAATGTTAATGAAGCGGCTTGCGTTCGCATACATGTATATACATATGTACACACATATGTGCTATTATCGATCCCAGTAAAAGATTAGGAGCAACGTACGATGAATCTGGAAACGCGATACGTCGCTCGTAGTGACTGCGATAACAATGTCACCGCTCTCATTTTTATGTCAGGAGGGTTTGTGTTGTTTGCATATGTATTGCGTTAAGAGAACGACTGTGACGTAAATTCGCCGAATCGAATGAAGGAAGGCCGCTTTTAGCGAGCACCAGAAATCGTAAAAATTAACGATAATCGATTGACGAATTGGTAGTTAATTGGTAGCATCGATTGGAACCGAGCGTAATTTCGTTGAGTTTAAATTTTCATGTTATACATTTGCGAAAATGATCCCTGTGGAGTAATTATATTGGAAAATGAGCGTTTTCTCTCTCTCTTTTTCTCTCGAAATTACGGTAGTTTCAATTTTTGATGAATAACATGTGTTTCTGACCCGACCGCTATGATCTATATCTCACAGATCTTCTATTATTTCCTTTTCTCGTCCTTCAAAATGAAAATCACTTGTTTCCTCCCCCCCCCCCCCCCCGCCTTCAATCCATCTGACTACATTCTCCGTTTTATTGAAGTTCATTATAAGAGAAGAAAAAAAAATAAACGGCGTGTCAATGAACATTTTTAAAGTGTACTAATAAAATACAGTGTTTACGTTCTGGTCCGCTTCGTACATTTTCCCTATTGTTATTTTTCGTTTATATTACATAGATGAGTATTTCTTCTCGATTGTAGAGATCGTTCTCGTTTAAATATAAGGAGAAAAACGGCAATAAATAATCATTAATCCGGAGATTCAGCCGAAAGCGCTTTTTCAATTCATTTTATGTTGCGAGAGTTATAAAATCACACAAACTTCGTTTTTAATATCGATTCGAGAAATAGGCTGACGATTATAAGGTACTCTTGTAAAATAATTAATATCTTTCTGTGTTTGTGACTGAAAAAAAAAAATTGTAAAGCGAGTAAGGCTTTAATGCCGGAACGATACGCTTACTTCACTAGCCAAATTCTTTATCGTTTTGCAATTAATCGTATATTCGTCAAATCGTTAATCACGAATTTCGAATTCTCATTTAGAGATCCTTCGAAAGTTAATTTTAATTTTTATTGTTGATCAGTATATTTATTTTTCTCTTTAGTTTTCTAATCGATTTTACATTGTTCTGTTGGAAGACAAGCGAATCGTTGCGGCACTTGGTCCCAATGTAGCAGCGCAAAAAAAAGATCGTATAAATTTTCTCTCTCCTTCTCTTTGTGATTGTTCAATAAAATAATACCGAGGACCTTCCTCTCTCTCCAGCTTTTAAATTTGATCGCGTACGCCCGTTCTCGACGGCGCCGTTTTACCGACGCACGCATGTCACGTAAATATATTGTACGATTATTGCGAGAACGTAAAACGCACACGCATATACCATCTCGACGTGTATACTCAATCTGTCGTACTTTTCTCTTGTTTTCTTTTTCTTTGCCAGGATCGCGATCTCGACACACACTGCCTCACGCATTCCTCCACCTTTGATATCTTCTGCACGTTGCAAAGGTACGAGGAAGAGATGACGATTTATCGATCCGTTTTGTAGCTCGCCGTCCGCTTTCGTTTCTTTCCGACCCTGCGATGATGATAAAATTAAATTAGGGCAACGTTCATCGGTCGACGAACGAAAACCAAGACGATATTGCTCTGAATCATCATGCGTGAAAGAGAAGTAGGGAAGGAGGGATGTAAGATACGCATAGAGTATGCGACCGCAATGCAATTTCATGAATAAGATCCAAAAGATATCTTCTTCCAAGATCTTACGCCCTGTTGTTTTATGCGTAGTATGTGCGGTCGAACATGAAGACCCGCGACACTTTCGGAAAAATGTAGACTGTATCGAAAGATATATTTACGACATAGGCTGTCTCGGAGGGAGATGTGAATTAGTAATAGAATTTTATCTCCGTGATATGTGTACAGTTTACGATGTTTTTTCCCCTTTCTCTTGGAGGAAATAAAGTCGCGCAATAACTTTTCTTTCTTGTAATTAAAACGTCGCTCACGAAAATATTAATAAGTAAGGCATTTACTTTTCCGATTTATTTATTATGTAATTAGCTGAGAATGACTTGTGAGCTTAAATAAGATGATTGTTAATGATATATCACGAATATAGTTGAATAGTTCATTTCCTGTTATCGGCTTAAGTTTTGCAGTATAAATAAAAGAGTTCCTTACAGGCGTTGAAGTGTTAAACACTCGAAGGGTTTATTGATAATTACAATAAAACAATGTCGAATGAGTTGTTTCAATAAACAGGATGCTCCTAAAGTGTACATTGACGGCGGAACCATGTTTCTTTAGTAATTTATTTCATTCATTTCTTTTTTCTTTTATATTAACATAAATATTGTTTTTGGTGTTAAATAACGGAAGATTTTTGTTAGCGATAAAAGTAAAACGCAGAAAGAAGCAAAAACTTAATTTTCTTAATTTGTCTTTATTGCATGAAGACAGATTTAATGCTTACTTGAATAATTTAACACTTCCTTTTTCAAATCTTTTTAGCTATTACTGATGTACATCACATTTGAGACAGCCTGTACATTCTTGTACATACCACTCTTTTTCTTCCTCTCTTTTTCTGCAAGAAGCTACATTTCTTACACTTGAAATTTCGATGATGGAACCGCTTTTCATTGTCGAGAATGCGGTTTATATAGATTTATAATAGTAATGAGAATTTTAGCTGGAAAAGTGCCTTTTTCTCATTAAAGCGAATCTCAATCTTGCATTTTACGAGAGGAAATGTAACGCATTTTATCCTCTGATGGGGGGGAGGGGTATATATGACAAAATTATGAACGCGCTTCTGCAATTTTATTTAATTAGACAAATATATGTACGAATGATGAAAGATGAAAGTGTGAAGAAGTATGCTTGGGTATGTGTATGAGAGCGAGAAAGTGAAATAGAAAAAGAAAGAATGGGAATGAAAGAGTGGGAGAGGGTGGGAAGTAGAATAATCGATCCAAAGTTCTATTAATAAACGAGGCACGATTATTCCAGTGAATTATCCTGTACATTAGATTAATGTTTAATTTAATTCTACATTAACGTCAATGTTAATAAGTTTTATATCGGGATATAAAACAAATGTGCATACTGTGTATGCGAAGAGTTTTGTACATTGCCTAATAAAAGATTGATCTTTATTATTGTAAGAACCTAATTTATTGTTATAATTACAGAATACATTATACATATTTATGATTATATATATTTACGTAGGTAAATTATATACATTGATATCGTTACTTATTAAAATATCGATAAAAATTTTTACGTTATATTGAAATAATTTTGAGTTTTTTTTTTCGGAACGATTTTTTTAATGAAATATATTTATACACAGAAGATCGAGGGAAATGTAACTTTTCGAAGTTAGCACTTTTATGTTGTAAAAAGATTTTAATGTTGATGATGGAATTTGACAGAATTCTGTTGCAAAGGAAATTTGTACGTTCACACTGTTATAATTTTCATTGCTGGAATTTAGAACACGTATTTTATATGCTGCTTTTTGTCTTATTCATATAATCACTCTTTTTATCTGTCATTTATTTATAAACATTATGAAAACAATTAAGTAACACTTTAAATTCTAAACTATATTAATAATATTTATTTTTAACTTGCAAGAAACGTACCGTAAGTTAAGAATTTTTACTCTACATAACGATACAAATTATTCAAACTCTTTTTGGAATTATTTCTTTCAGCTTCTCAAAGTTTTACAACTATCAATTTAAAAAATATAATGAATATAATAATATGTTCGATGAATTAAACAAATTAATGATAAAATGTTATTTCAAATTTAATTGTTTAATGTTAAACAAACTTGATCTATTTATCAAATATCTCGTTCATTGTCTTGTATGTCAATCGGTATATTTTTAAAGGACAGGATATAGGCACACACATAGACGAATAAAAATTGATCGAAAAAATACACGGTAATAAATATTTTATTTCAAATCGTTGGACAATTACATTAGTCAATTATTTCTAATATTTAAAAAATATATACAAAAGATATTTACAAATAAACAAACGGTCCGCCGTTACTGCACGATATAAAAATAAATGTGTCGTGTTTCTTCTTGTAATCTTTGTATCTTATGACACGTAATCGCGATCGTAAAGGAATGAGTCGCTGAACACTCAGGAAAATACGCAAACGCAAGGGAAAGACATGTATTATTAATTTTGTGATGTGCTCACGAATTAACAACTAGTATTCTTGAATCGACTTCAAGTTACGTCGCAAATTTTCTCGCCCGCCTTAATTTCGTGAAAGCGAAAAAGAATACCTCTCTTTCGCCATATAATTTTTTTATAGCGATGTGTCGTCGTCTATTTGACCGGTGGACGTGTTAAGGAGACAAATATTAAATTATATTCTGCTTTCGACCGAACAGATATGCACGAACTCAATGAGCACGATTTCAAATATATCACTCTTTTCACATAGCAAAATATAATCCCAAGAATATCCAACGGATATATCCTCAAGGATCTTCGGACGTTTGGATTTGATTTGTAATTTAATAACGTGTACCTTGGATACAGATTAATTATTCATTAATAATTGCATGAAATATCCTTAGGATATATGGATATTCTTAGAATATTTCTCAAAGTTGTAATATTATTTAATATTTTATCGAGATAACTCTCTTCGCGCCATTTTATACTTTACACTTTAATATTGTATAATGCCTTTGGATTTCTATATAGAGATATAAGCGTCGGAAACATTGTTCTTAATTAGCTACATCCTTACAGTTGTTAGACGATCAGATATCTTAATTAAAATATTTCTTTTTGATGTTCTGAGCAAATTGGCATATTTTTTAGAATGCTACATAGAAATCGAGCCAATAATGGCGATTGATTACGTAACATAACTCGATTCTATCTAGATATCTCTCTTTGTGCACGTGTTTCGGACAACATGATACTCTGGCGAAAACATTATAATTTATATATATAGTCTCTTTTATTTTGATTAGAAGTGTTACTCGGCGAAAACAATCGGTCCACAAGAATAACGCATTTTTGCGTACAACCTAAATCATTTGAGGCATCACTCCTTACATCATTTTACTATCATTCAACTCGCGTCTCGCGTTCTTTGGTCTCTCTCTCACTTTCTTTGGTTTCTCCGCTTCCTCGTTCCAACATTACAGGGTGTAGCCAACGTAAGTCGTTTCTTATATTCCCTCAATACGTCGACTATTTTTGTTTATACTATAAATATATTATGTGATATTATCATAAGTAAATCTTTTGTATTACGTGTTTGATTATCTCATCGATATCTTCCTCAATACAAATTAATAAATTCGATTAGATGAGGATAAACGTGTATCTCCGAAGTGAGAAGTTCTCCTCATATCATTTCTTTAATCGTAATTTTTCATCGTTCTTAGTTACTTAAAAATAAATCTGATAGCAGAAAGCGACTACACCCTGCACGCTTTAAACGATTCATCAATCGGGAGAACTCGATCACCACAGTTAATTCGAGTTATCATCCATCGTTCGTCACAAACTAGTACTTTCTTCTCCGGCATCCGCTCTTTCCAATATTCCCTTCTCATCGATGCCTACAAAGTACGTCGTGACTTCTCCTTTCGGCTTGACGTATGTCTCACCACGTAGATGACACTTGATACCTTGCTGTTCCAAAACGGTAGCCGTATCCGCTGTTATCTAAACCGATCGAAATTGCAGCTAATTTTTTCTGTACGAATTTATTAAGCATTAATGTTAAATGTAACGTTATAGACTTTACCTGTATTTTTCCTGGCAGCCCAGTGGTGTCCATTCTGGACGCCATGTTTACGGCGTCGCCCCAAATATCGTACAACGGCTTTTGAGCCCCCACGACGCCGGCCGTCACCTCCCCATGAGAAATGCCGATCCTTAATCTGAAAAGGCATTTCGATTTTTGTATTATTCATATAATTCCTCGGACATAGCAGCATTGCGACGTCTCAGCTTAGTTTTGTTTTAATTTTGCCTACCGCTTCTCATTGCGCTCAAGAATCACTCACTTGTGAGGTTTCGACGTGGTGAATGACCTCGCATTCATTCTATCGAGCACGGACATCATTTGCACGGCAAATTGCGCCATTACCTTGACCACATTATCGTTGCAATTCTCGTCGCTTTCGGTGCTGTGCATTGAATCGCGTCGATTTGCTTCCAATCCACAAGCGGCCATATATGTTGTGCCTGTATGTACAACATAAAAATACGATAATAGACGAACTCAAGTTGTGTGTATCTAGAATTGTATCGACGTTAATTTATTCATCATGATTATTCACGAGGTTCTCACCGGCGACCTTTATTTTTTCTATACGACACATGAAGCAAGGATCGAAGAGTAACTTGTCGAATTCGCAAATGATCTCATTCAGATCACTAAGGATGTTACCCTCGACGATCGACAGTTCTGTCAGAGAGGCGAACATCACGGCGACATTGTTGTGAGCCTCGTGATAAGGTTCATTCTCCTCGGTTCGGTTCATGTTCAAATAAAACTCCGCTAAAAGCACGACCAGTCACGCGATCAGTCAATCAGACAATAATCATCTCGATTACGACTGTTATCGTTATTTACAATCAGCGTATCGATCGGAAAATTATAAGAATTCGTAAGATATTTGCGAGAATCAACGCACCGACATGTTCCGGGAGAATATTACGAAGTAGAAGCTTGTTGACATTCCTCGTGTGAAACGCTTCATCCTGTTCCTTTGTTAGCTGACGTTTCCATTGATAATCGAGCCTACTCAAGTATTCTGCCTAAATAAATGTTTGTAAAAATTAACTCTTTGACGAGCAACGTTGAGCAAGCTTTCGCACGAATTGCGATTTCGGGACTTACCTGACGATCGATGAGATGTAAGGAGAACGTGAGAAAGAACACGGTCAATACATGCGCCAATCTCGGTTCCATGTGAGGATTCCACGTGTCGCTCCCCTGAAAGGCATACATTATCTGTCACTTATTATTAATAAGAAAAATTCTGTAAATGTAGCTAAATATCTTGAGGTAACATCTTTCATATGTATTTTTTTTTTATTGAATATAAGAAAAGAAAATCTTCTTGAAAGAAATACGTATGCAACACCTGAAATATATTAGATCGGTTCACCCAAACGTTCCACGCGTAAAAGGTTACCACGCAGATGCTTATCAAGAATTTCAAGACGTAGTGGACCCTCAGGAAGAGGAAACTCGTGATGATCGCCAACGCGCAGGTCTCCGTCATTTGCTGGCAAAGAAAAATCGATGATGTGCGGGAACATCAGGAGCGAAATTGTCGAAATGGCAAATTTCACATAAATGAAGATCACCATGTACCTACTAAATAATCTTACCCAAGGTGTAGATATGCATTCAAACTTGGGGACGTCGACCCTCGACATGCTGGACGTTATGTTATTCAGGTGGTCCTCATTTTCACACTCAAACTGAAAAGGATATTAACTCTTTAATCGCAGAAAAAAGTTTTTCTATCTTTCGGCTAGTAGACAATTACTCCGAAAGTTGATTTTATGATTGTATACGAAATAACGAAATTCGATAGAAAAGAAAAAATTGATTTATTGATTGAGGAAACTCTTAATTAAGAGAGCTCTTACAATCATATCAAGCATGGAGCATGTTGCTAGCATTATCGTGATTACCAAGTACAAGATGGTCCTCAAAAGGGCGCTCCATACAACCTACGTTGAAATATGGAACATGAAAGTGAACAAAAAGATGTGACATTAATTAAGTAAATATAATAAGTATTCAGCAATATCTACCTACTATCACACTATATCTACCTTTACACTCGTCTGATAGAAGAAGCAGAGCAGTTTGTTTCGTGGATGCGGAACATGTCCTTCGTGCTCGTCGTGTGGATCTTTGCAACGATTCCACAAAAAGTGCATCCACGTAAGAGGTATTAAAGCGATCAGGAACATCAATGCCGACGAATAACCGACAAGCGTGCCTAGGTGGTCAGACGCTCTGAAAATTCAATAACGAGTCTCATAGTTTTAAGTCGACATCAATTTAAGTCAATGATAACTAAATAAATGCTTTTGATACATACTGAGAAAGCATAAACGTGGGCACGAGATACATGAATCCCATGAAGATGAGCACGAAGGCGGAGCAGCCGATGTAAAACTTGAAGACGGGGTCCGGTTCGCGCAAAAATGGAACCTCCCAGCTCCATTGTCGAAATGTCAAGAAGAGTGGATTTATGTGCTTCCAGTTGCTCCATTGTCTGGAAAAGGCGCAGTGTTTGTTTAGCTTCACTTCTCTGTTTTTCTAATATTTTTCTATGGAAATGCGATACTTGGTTCAAGATTTCAAAAAAGTCCAATAAACTTCTGAGAACTTAAGAGACCGGATTTTCAAACATGAAGAAAAGACGATGCGAAGATCCTTACTCCCATTTGCTCAGAGGCATCTGGTTAATGGCGTTCTCCATCTCGGCGTCCGCTGCTTTCAACATCAGATGATAATCCCGTAGACAAGAGTCCATGAAGTGCGTTCTCCGTCTGTAAGTGCTCGCAAAAACGTCCGCTTGATTGTTCATCATCAATCTCGTCCTGGAACTGGTGCTGTTGATGGTATTGGTACGTCCATTGAACTTGACGTAGTGCTTGTTAAGCGTGGAATACGATAGTGTCGGCGTGTCCGGACTAATGGTGTTCAAACTGTTCTCGCTGTTCTGCAACAAAGTTCGTCTGTCAACGATACGAAACACTAGGCTGGGAGTTCGTTCGACGAGAGCACAGTGTGAAAAATCAGTGGCGTAGGAGCATTCATTCGTGGCAAGCGCTAATACTTCTGCGACATATAAGAGTCGAAGAAAAGTGAATTTAAAGAATTATTAATTATAACTGTGGATAATTATGGAAGTTGATAAAAATCACTTAAGTGATCTAAAAATCGAAATGTAGCAGCTCATATTGATTTAAGGATGGAGTTCTGATTTTCCCACGCCACCGGGAAACACGCACCGCGTTGGTATCGGCGTTTCCAGCAAGGGCGGCGTGATGAGATAGCTGCGTATTCCATATTTTCGTAGAACCTCGTCGTCCAATCTTTCGACCGGGATGTAGTTGTAGTCACTCGCATTCACGAGGTCCAACGTCTGTTGAGTGACGTGGACCTTGCCGGGCTTTCCGGTCTGCTCCATTTTGTTCGCTATCACCACGTCGCGTGACCAAACATCATATTGCCATTTGTTCGTGCCCAGGATTCCGGATATTATGTTGCCCGAATGCACGCCAATCCTCATGTTCACGTCCACCCCGCTCTCGCGATAGACTCGCGCCCTCACCTCATTGATGATTTTTATCATATCTAGGCCTACGTATCGTTTTACGGAACAACATTCAATCGGAGAAAAGATTCGGGAATGTTTTCTTATAATTGAACATCGATCATCGAATGCACTGATTATTCAAATGAAAAAGGGGGAAAATTTCCTAAGAATTTTACATTTTTATGATAAATGAATGTTTATGGATCTCTCTAAATCAATGATTAATTGAATATGTTACAATAATGTCGTGACTTATAAATCTGTGCGTTAACATAGATTTTTTTCTTCATACAATTGGATTCGCGAATTACTACTTTGCTTATTTCCAGAAAGCAAATACATACATTGTTTCATATAAATATAAAATGTATAAGATAAAATTCTCCAAATATCCACTCAATTTTCAATCCGTTGGATGATCGCAGTGCTTAAATAAATAAACATTGCCATTTTACCGAGATCGACGCAGCTCTTGGCGTGTTGGGAATTCGGCGTAGGCACGCCGCTCACGCAGTAGTAACAGTCGCCTAAAAATTTGATCCTCAGAACATTGTGCCTCTCGGATGCCTCGTCGAAACTGCCGAACAGATCGTTCAACGTCTCCACGAGTTTCCGTATCGGTAGCGTTACGGTTAGTCCGGAGAAGTTCACCACGTCCGCGTACAGAATGCTGACATTATCGTGCGTCTCCACGCATAAATCGCTAAAAGGACAATTGGAGTCAAACAATCGAATGTAACGAGACAACATCGCGTATTTATCGCGAAGACGTACCTGTATCTGCCCTTCGGCGGAGGACTCTTCTTGTGCTCCTCCACGAATTTGAAGATATCCCGGAAGTCCTTTTTAATTTTCGCTACTATGTGTTGCGGCAGTATACTTCGCGTCAGTTGTTCCTGCAAATATTATTTCTTCAGCTTCAGATATGTCCGATCAAAGTTTGGGCTCCTACAATTTTTTTACATTCTCGCAAACGATCAGTCTCGTCGTATCTTTGCAATTCCCAATTTTTGCATTTACATATATCCTTCGTACTCTTCGTGGACATAGAAATACAGCAGGATCGTGGATAGTCTAAATCAATCTAGCGAGCTGAAGCGCAAAGGAGAAGAGAAACTCAAATGTATTGTATTTATCGCTACGTGTCCTACGTGCCCAGCATCACGAATTTGTTTCTCGCATTCAGCGTACGGAATGCCACTCATTCGCCTCTAAAGAACGAATTACTCGAACAGGAAGAAAGACAAAGGAGAAAGACAGTAGAATGAAGATAAAACGGATTAGACTCGACTGATGAAGATTACTTCGAAGTTGCGCAATATTTCTTTTTTTTTATTCGACGAATGTGTCGCAATAATGCGAATATACATCCGTTTGAACCTACTTCTTGATCCTTCTCGTAGTTAAGCCTGAGCGTGGACTCGACGCACTTCCGGCGATCCAGGAAGGAGCGCCTGATGACGACCTCGTTCATGAACCTGAAGTAGAGCCCCAGAGCGTTCACGCACACGAAATATATCCCGTCGCTGAGGATCTGCGATTGGCAAGGGGACAAAAGAAAAAAAATGCATTCCATTCTTAGCTGCTGGTTTACTCGAGTAATCGCGCGGCGGCTTGCGTCAGTGCGATTACACCGCAACATCGTCAGCGTAGGGTTTACCTTGGTAACGTAATCGTTCGTGTCGCTGTAGGTAATTATTGACAGGGTCGCCAAGTAACACATGCTGGCCGTAAGGCCGAGCACGAGAGCTTGCGAATTCTTCGTGATCGGCAGGAACACGTAGCATGCGAGAAGCGAGTGCGTCGCGTACGCCGGTCTGAAAAAAAAACAATGAAGCTGAAGAAGCGTGTGGGAGTGAGTTCGCGGATGCGTGCTTATTGATGGAAATTGAAAGAGCTAAAAAATGTGACCGCGCAAACCCACTACACATAGCGTGTTCAACGAGACGAAAAAAATGCGGCCATGCCGCCCGCAAATACGATTAGTGGAGAACATAAAAAATGCGCGCCCGTATATACGCGTACCAAGGATATTTCAATCTTTGCCTGATTATTCCGCTAGGAAGGCCTTTTACGTCGTTAGGCTAAAACCAAATCATTAGTATCCTGAGGATACATTTTTTTCGAAATGTGACAACGATTGAAAATGTCCGATTATGTATATAAAATTTGTTATAAGTTACTGTACAATATATTGTGACTCCTTAATTTTCCTAATTTGCTCCTCTTTTAACGTATCGTAATCGTGCAAAGGAAATGTGTTACGCGATTGTGGCTTTGTTTGGATAATGTTTTTAAATGGATTTCATTATTGTTTCGTCCGATAGAGATAATCAGAATATCAATAACTTATAATATCAGTTGCCGTTCTGGCAATCGTTACGCTTACGAGGACAAAAGCGCGCGTCTTTATCAGTAATAAATATTTACGCGATTCGTGCCACGCAGTTATCGGGGAATAATTTCGATAACCATGCGCCAAATAAGCGACCACCGGAAGTCTCTACGGCTGATTCTAAATTAGTAATGATAATCAGATGCAACTTCGCGCACGACTGTCCTAGTCGCGGAGTTATCGGTACCTTATTGGCAGGACATCCTCAGTATCGTATATGAAGGTGTAATACAGAGGTATGGTCAGATCACAAACGACCAAGAGCACAATGATCATCCAGGATAGCATGACTGGCAAGTAAGTGTTCTTGGCGATATGTCTCGATCGGAACGATAGGGCAATTACAGGACACAGCAGAGCGCCCACGATGCAGTAAACTACGATGTCTATCAAGCATTTCTGCATGCCGACCTAAATAAAAAAAAAACCTGCAACTTGTATTCCAACGTTGCTTACTGATTTTTGAAGACTGCATTATTTAGACATTCGGTAGGCGTGATGTTATTAATTGAAGAAACTTACTGCAGTAAGATTGGTAATAATGTGTTAAAAGTTAAATGATTTTCTGGTCTTTAAATACCGAATTTCCAAGATCAGGCAGTTAAACAAAGTTTTTATTTATAATATGTTAGATGGAAATATTTAGAGATATTTTTAGAGACTATCAAATTCATCTTTTTAATAAACTTTAAGGTAAAAGGATAAATCCGTTAAAGATTACGTATATAAAGTTATTGTTACTCTATATATTTTAAAAAAGATCTTTCCGACGTCTAAATTAGCTTTAGTAAAAAGATATACTTTATGCACAACGATATCAACTATTCATACAGTTGAAAATTTCTAAATAAAACGAAATTCTCTGTCTCACTTTTTATAAATGTTTTTAATAAATTAATAATGAACTTACCGTCATGATCAAGGACAAGCAATACATAAATCCAAGTAACAGTTGTAGTAAGATGAATATCGAAAGATAACCATATTGTATTCTCCTGTGATAGACCGTGTATAGCTTTTCTAGGTTCTTGTACTTAAATTGTTTCTGAAAGTGAAAGCTTGCGTGAGATTGTAATCGATTCACTGAATCAACGAATTACCACAGATATTTGAAAGACGGAAAAGAGTTTATTGCGACAAAATCATTAAGTTGCCAATTGTTATAAATATTTAGCAATTCAATAAGAAGATGAAGAAACGTCAGGATCTTATTTCTAAAGAATTTGAATATTTTATCTATCACGATCCTTTAGATTTGTGTGATTCTGTCCAAGCTTTTAGTTTACGTTTTAAATATTAATTGTACTAATTAATATTAAACTTTTACTTTAATTTAACTAACATATAACGATAAGTGGCCTTCTGATTAGATGCGAAAATAATAAAACAAAAGAGCACGCACATTCGATAATAAAACAACAGTATCTTCGCTTCGGATGTAGCATCATAGATTATTCGGAGTGTGCACCGTTATCATTCTGTAGAAAATATCATCGGGCAATATAGATTAAGGATGAATATCGCCATTGTGAGAAACACGTGCAGTTGCAATGCATCTCGGCGAACATTCGACGAGGAGAGACGAGAATATCTGCATAAAAATCATTTTTCATTCCATCAACAGAAAGGGCTTCGCTGTTGATTTTGCATCACGGTTCCATACGAAGCGATTATGTTAGAATTCCTCTTTAGTGAATAATTGCATATAACAAAATGGAAACGTCCTTTTATATCGAAGTGAAAATTTCCTTTTACTTTGGAACGTCATTTTGATCAGTACAGAAGCATACCATTATAAATATGCGAGATGCATCATTATCACATAATTATATTATTCTGGAGCAGGAGGTATCCATAAATTTTAGCGTCAGGACACTTACGCGCATTCACGCGAATGGAGGATACTCCTTCATTTTAAGAGCCTCCCATCTTCGTTCTCCAACATCCATAACGTATTCAAATTTTTAGGATTGGTAATTTTCAGTTCGTCATTTGCAAAAATATTTTTCATTGATGAGTTTAACGATAAAAGGGTGGATTGGCAAGAGTAGGTCGGACAACTGCTTTTATTCACTTTCACTCTCGTAACATTGTCAACAAGGCGATATGCACTATAGATCGTCGCTCGGAGGTCATGATGGAAGACTAGTCCTTATGAAGTCCTTCCTTGCGAGGAACTCACAGATTGCGTTTCCGCCACGTCCACTCGCGTGATAATCGCACGTCTGCCGATCGCGTGTGGCGTACGCAAATTACACGGCTAAGCTCGTAATACGATAAAGCTGTCATCCGGCGCAGTCGCATAGTCCCGACTCCTCCAGCACCGTGCATCGTGGAGAATATTGCAGATTCCTGCTGGAATTGCGCACCTTGGAACTGCTAGCGTGTTGGAATTATGGTCGGGATTAATCCCTATCAACGTCAAATGTCACTCACAGATTTGCACGATTCTTGGCTCATTATATACAATTTGAACGGTTAAAAAGATCAAGCATATCTGCAAATTCAATGATTTCAAATTCTTTCATTTGAGATCTTCCTAGTCTCATAGATCATTCTAGTTTCTACATTTCTGATGGTCTCATCTCCTTAATGTTTTGCAATAAAAAATTAAGAATGACGAGAAAATGAGGGCTGTGAATGTCAAGTACCGAGTTTTAAATATCAATTGATTGGAATTGAGTTAACCGTATATTTTTCCTGAGACGATTCACGAGACAAGTTTCAAGGAATTTCTTATTCCTTGCGATATCTCACGATATAACGTGTAACGCGACTTAACAACAAGATTATCACAAACACGTGGACTTAGCCGAAGGCAACTGCGCATGCATGTTCTAAAAAAAGATTCCTCCTCCACAATTTTCGCGAGGTTTCATTATTGCGACCATCGCAATGCAAATAGAATATATTATTACCCCGTCGGCCGTTGATATGTAACGCGAGTAAGATTATCACGAGCACGTGGACTTATCCTTAGCCATCTGCGTGCGTGTTCTAAAAAAAGATCCCTCCCCCACAATTTTCGCGGAATTTCGTCATAGCGATCGTAATGCAAATAGAATATATTATCACCCCGGCGATATTTACAGATAACGAGCGATGTATTATCAGATGGCAGAGGGTCCACAAGACGGAACATCTGCTTTCACTTGACGGTGGTACTCACTTGCGAGCGGTCGGAAAGCTCGAGATTTGCGCTGCGAAGCCCTTTCCCACACAATGCACGACCACGCCTGTCGAAAAATCGCGTCCGTCTAAAATGCAGCAGTCACTCGAGGTATACTTGAAGGCACCTCCACTTGCAGCAGCAGCAGCCGGGAGAAACATGCTTCCGTGCTTTCGCGTCTCGCGCGTGCGTTTTGTCCGCACATTGCTGTTCAGCTTGGCGAATCTGTCTCTCTCTCTCTCTCTCTCTCGTTTCGCTGAATATTGATCTTCAATCCCGAATTCGCGCAGCAAATTCTTTACGCCTCCCCCTCTCACCTTTTTTGTCTTCCACTTTCAGTCTTTTTCAGGCTTTTCATCCTTCATCTTTTTTTACTTAAAATCACTCGTACTGTGATAATAAGGCATTCATAAATAATTGCTACATTAAAGTAATATTAATCAGATAAAATATGTATGGATGCGAGCTTTGTATATTTGAACTGTCACACTGCATATTTTCATAACACTTTTTAAATATTATGCAATTTCGTTAGAATTTCGCGATTTTCAGTCTCGGAAGTGTAGCATTTGCAATGTTGCTGAGGAATCCTGCGATGTATCAGGATCAGAAATATCTCGTTATCGAAGGGAGAAATTCCTCAAGCAAAAAATATCGCGATTTGATTGATGTTCTCTTCTGCCAAGCGTTGATTCATCGACATAACTTTCGAGAATCAAAAACAAACTGGATCGAAAAAAAATAACAAAATTATTCTGCTAGGTGTTCACGAAACAATTCACACATTCAAAATAAATAAAAAATGAAAGGATTGATGCTATTTTCCAGTAAAAAACCACATAATAGAAATTATTTATCCAAGAATGGAACTCCACCAGAAATATCATTGTCAATTTTTATGACATTTCCTTCTTGAACCGCTTAATTAACTGCGCTAATTAACTTGTAGTTACAACACCGCACCAGAAAATGATCGCATTTCTTGTATGAGAGTAGGGAAAAAAGGCGACGAAGGATTTCCCCGATTTCTGCGTAGCTTCTTTTAAAAGCTTCTCGAGTTCGTGCGAACATCCTTCGGCCATTCAGATAAATCGATCGCTGCAGTCCGATAAGCTGCACCTTCGAAGAATTCACGTTCTTTCTCGCTCGCTCCGCTTGGCGAGTCATTCTCTTCTGATAGTGACTCTCGCGCTAAAAATTCCTCCATAATCTTGTTTTCCAGGTAACATCGTCTGAGAGTGTTATCAACTCTGAGACATTTCGCTGGCGAAATTTTCTTAGTTGGAGCTATACCAATTGCTACAATTACGCTTCATTTACGTTCATTCAAATTCTGATGCTTATCGCTAAGCTTCTTTTACATGCTTCAATGACTTCGATAAGTTAGAGATTTGAATTTAAAATCAAGGTACAATTCCTGGCAAATTATACTTATTTGTATACTTCGAAAGGTATTTTTGTAATCTTGAAAGAAATGGACGATCAAGGACATGTACTCGAGATTCTAAAAATAATCGTAATCAAGATTTTTAAATGCAAAGTGCACTCGCGACATTCAATAGCTTAAAGAACTAGAAATTTACGAGATACTTTTAATTGCCGTAGATTTTTCATCTCATAATTTGAGTTCGAAAACTCAAGAAAAAGTATTTAATTATAAAACTTTTAAATCTAAAATAAAATTTTTATACAAATAACATATACAGTCTTATTACATATACACTAATTCTAAAATTTAATTATTTAATTTATGATTAATAACACGTCGACAAAATGATAAGTTTGCCAATAAATTTCTCCTATAATCACATTTCATTTTATACAAATGACTTGCAAAGTATGTTCATTATAAAAAAAATAATGATTTATATGTATGATCTGACTCAATTATAATAAATAAAAATGTATATATATATATATATATATATAATCTTGTAACTATATTAATAAAGGAACAAGTAACAAAGCAAAAATGAAAGAGGGCTATTTAAATTCTAAATTTAAATCTGGGCAATGTGGGTAGCGATAATGCCGTATAATCTATTAAGCGTGAGGTCCTAAAAACAAACTTATTAAAATACTCATCCTCACGATGGAGGCTTTTCAAATATTCTCTAGAAAAGACAGTAAAAGGTAACATAAGGTTCCAATGTAATTATTGATCGCTTACCCTCAGATCAGACCATGTCCATTCGTCAAAGCTATTGGGAGAGATAATGCGGCCATGGTCCACCTTCTGCAGCGAGCTCAGTGATGCATGGGTAACCTGTTCCACATTTATTGATAGTCTTTTCGGTTTTTCTTCCATATCGATGACGGTCATAGTAAAACGATGTTGGTGATGACAGCGAGTTGGCCGTATCGAACCCGACTGGGAAATCGAGTGCCAAATCTTGAAGAAGAAGAAGATGATGATGATGACAGCGAGCTTGCGGCTGTCGTATTCATCGCGATGACGGATCTGCGACTGGAGAACGATCGCAACGAATCGCAGTCGGAAAGTGAATCACCCCGAGCGTCAGGTTCCGTGGTGATCGCGCCAAGCCAAGCCCAGGCTTTATCATGATAAGAGAAATGGGCCACTCGAAACACTCCCCCTACGACTTCCCTACTTCGTCCCTCTCCTTTCTCTTTTTCTCTTTCTCTCTCTCTCGCTTTCTCTTTCCGATCAACTATAATGCACGTTCCGGATTTTTTTATATTTGCAAACTCTGCCTGATGCACAACATAGCATCGATCGTAGATGATAAAGCGACCAACGGGAAAAATCGAGAAGCGCTCTCGTTGTCTCGTTGTCGGAAAAACCTTCTTCTTGAGGCAGTAAATTGAAATGTATTTCCGGACGGATACACCTTTTCGAAGAACTCGCACGGATCTTGCGAAGAAGAACACAACACAAATGCCTCGATAATGTAATCAGAAACATCCGCCACCCGCTGGTATTCCAAAGAATGATTTTCGTTTTGCGCTCTCTGGCGTCATCGTAGAATTCACTCAAAAAAAAAAAAAAAAGAAACACCAATATATTTGTGCACACGTGCTTCTCAATCGTCTTTTTAAACGAATTAAATGAACATAGAATTCGCGGCTGCGTTCTGTCGAAAACTTTCACACTTATCAGTTGTACTAGGTAAAATGCGATGTCGAGAATAGCTTCCAAGTTCTTTTTGTCTTTGAATGTAGCATTCTCAAGGTCAGGTAATCGATCCTCGTTGCGTCCGAAAATTGGATTCGCCCTTTGCCTGAAAAGAGGATCCTTAAGCTCATATTTGGTATCATAGAGTGCCACCCCGGAAATGTAGTCATCGATCGCTAAGAGCTAAAGGCACAATCAGGTCTTGGAAACAATGCACGTTCAAAATACATATCTGTTAGAGAGAACGGTTGAAAATAACTTTATCACATTACGTTTTTGTTGTGCGTTAAAAACTCCATGGAAACGGAGAACCTTTGTATGTTAGGGCTCAATACTTTTATTTACACACGTCAATTATTACCTTATTTCCTGAGTCTCAATACTTTTATTCTACCATATAAAATATCAGACAGCTATAGTTTCATTGACCATCAATAAGAACGTCCCGTTCTGACAGGATAAAAGCTTTAAATGCATTTTTTTTTAACAGTAACTTTTTTGCTTGCACATGCTTCTTTTGCTAGGAATTACCGCAATTGAGTTATTGAATCAGATCACAGAGAACATCCAATAGCGCTTTTCTGTGTCTACTTTTACGTTTCTCGTCTACGGCTCTCTTCTTCCCGCCTTTATTAAAGTCTCGCGAGATAGTCGAAATTGATCAAGAAATTAGGTAGATATTTTACTCGGTCGATATAACACTCGGTTCTCGTAGAATTACAAAGTGTCTTTATCTTACCAATAGTATCAAATATTAAAATAGAATACATATGAACCACTCAAAGTAAATAACTCCACTTTTTGAATATTTAGAAATCAAAGCACTAAAATTGATGCTTAAGTTTTATTATTTTATCAATTTCTCTACTTTCGTGGAGTTAATCGATTTGGTAAGTGAGCGGCTCGTATAATGTTACAATTTTCTTATAAAATATTTGTTAAACTCTTCTTTGTTATTACAATAACTTTTTTAACAAAATTATTTCTTAACAAGCTTCTTTTAGCAGGAATATTTAAATTAAACTGAGCTACTCGCGATAAAGCTTGCCTAATTAAAAACATCATTATAGTGTAGTCAAACTAATTAATATTAAAAAATCTTCCCTTGGCCAGTAATTAACGATCCAAAAAGAAAAGTAATATTTGACAGCAAACTAATCAAAGTTAAAATTTAAAGCTTTTTGTCCAATTCTCTAAATCAAGGTTTTTGCCGTTTAATTACGTTTATCAAAGATTAACCGAGTTACATTTCGTTACGGTAATGTGACAATCATCGTGGCAGACCGTTGCCTGACGTTGTAGAAAGTGAAATCTACAAAGGAAAGACGGAGAAAATATTTTTTTATTTGTGCAGTTACATCACTGCGAAACATTTTTTGCTGCTCACACCGCGAATGTTTTCATTGTCTTCAACACTTTCTCTAGCGCATATTCAGATGCATTATTTACCAGTCTCGCGTTGCAACACAAAGCGTGTTCTCAACAACGATTACTGAAATCGGCTGCTATAAGCAATAATAACGATGATAATAGGTATTAATGCAGCTGACATTTTCGGACTTTGATGGTCTCTGGCGATTAGAGACGGCTACGGATAGCGACTGATTTTGGCGAGTCATAATTGCAGAGATCCAAGCAATAACAATGGAGGGCCCCGGATGGGAAATGAGTTGTGCGGATAATGAGATTTGGTAGACATTTTTCTACGCATGGTGAACCACGCTGACTCTCATTGCCCGTAATTATTCTCTATTGTCAATATCCTTTTAGAGATGGTTTAGAATAATATTGAATTATTTGCCAAATTTGAGCAAGATCGACCGCATAGTTATTAATGTTCAAAGTCTTTTCCAATTTAACACGTACTCTTTTGGGCTAATTTTCTAAACAATTTTTTTAATGATAAAACATTACAAAAAATCTAGAATTTTTTAAATAAATATCTAGAGTTTTTATAGAATTTTTGATATTTTTTTAATTCCCGGTTGCCGCATCTTTTTTAAATTCAAGCCTAGAAGGAAAAAATATCACAGAAACTGTTTTTTTTCCTTCCAGCATACTTGAAGCATAGTGAACAATGTACAAACAATTAAATGTCAATATATAGCCCGCAACAATTTAATACTTTTGAAACCGAAGAGACGGGCACGCACACATTCACACGTTCAGAAGCCCAGGACAACCTTAATGAAATTTGGTTTCGTTTCTAATTTCATGCAGTGGTGATTGCACGTATGCGATTTTGGCGATCGCACGTAAGCTCCAAGGTAGCTTTCCGAGCTCTAATTACATCCTGTCGTGTTTGCTCCTTCCGGATCATATGGCTCCGCAACCAAATCGAGTAGTTTAAACGAGTCGAGAAATGACGCTGTCTTAATGGGTTCTCTTTAATGGTCTGTCTCGATGGCATAGAATATTTTGAATGAATATTAATTATTAATCGATTATCGCGACGGATGACTCAACCGAAAGGAATCCCGAGTTAACATATATCGATCGTCGCCCGTCTGCAGGCGTCATATTTTGATTTATGTCGATCGAACGATCAAAGATTTACCGAATTAATGACCGGGTATCTCATTAATATTGAGATTAATGCGCGATGAGGTGTTCAATAGGTGCGTTTTAAAACTTGACTAACAATTGCTTGCAATTGCTTCAGAAATAAATAAAACTGAAAGTGCTTTTTATTTAATATACGCGTCGACTAATTAAAAATATAAATTAACTTGTCAAACGAAATTGGAATGAAAAGCAACAAGCAAGTAAGCCGAAACAATTCTATCACCGAAAATCAAGTAATCGAATAAATAGAACTCCGAAGATTCAAAAATTATACGGAAAAAGACCGTCTCTAATACTTCCACTGAGAAAGAATCAACTTCAAATTCTTTTGAAGCTCCTTAATCGTCAAGAAGCAGTGACAATGAATTTTTAATATCGTCGACTTCCGTCCGATCGAAGCTTCGCGTCTCTCGATACCCACCTGATCGACGGCTCCTCCACTTCCGGATGAAAAGTCAACCGGTCAGAAACTTTCGCGGCGAATAACGATGCGGATGCGCGACTCTCACACACGTTTCTCTTTCCTCTTGTTTACTTTTCTTTTCGCACAAACGTTATTTTAACGGGCGTTACGTCTGGAGGCGCGTGCTAGACTCGTCGTTGCGAGAAATAAGAGACGAGACCGCTTTCAACCGCCGATATCACCGCGACGCACGGCAGCGGGCTCGGCAGGTGTGACGACGAGCAGCGCGACATGGGTCGTACACCCGCGACTTCTTTTTGATTCGAGTCATGGTGGAGGCCCTCAAGGCCTACCCCGCGTCGACATCACGCGCCTCGACACGCACGCATGCATGCATATCGCGCTTTCCGTTCCGAGGGCCCTGGACTCCGAAGACTCCTGGCTTTCAATGGCACTTTTTACGACTTCCGCCGCGCCGTTCTCAATCGAGAAGGTCACATCGCGGAAATTCGATATAGCTCGCGATCTCGCTGTCCTGGGAACATACAGTACCGGCCAAAATTATATCACCTTTAGGTTTTTGAGTGTAACTTATTTTAAAGTGCACGGATCTTTGTCGAATCATAACATGTTTTGATGATAAGTATAGCTTATTGAAGAAATAACTTTTCATCAAATAATGAAAACAGTAACTTGTGAAAAATTAATCTTATTTGATATTTTCCAAATATGTTACATTTAATAATAAACTTTGAACCATTATTATAATAATAAATGTTTTGAAAATGAACAACGAAACTAGTTATAACTATAAAAAAAACTGTAAAAAAAATTACTGCGACACAAAAAATAAAGAAAACACAAAAATGCGATTTTGGGGAAAATTAATAAAAAATTCGAAAATCATGGTATATTTTGTCAAATCTCATTATACTTCATGTACAAGGTGTACCTCTTTCCAGGTGTATACTGTAAAATTTTTAGCGCATTCGATGTACTTTGACGAAAATTCTTTAAAGAAAGAAAAAAAAAGGTGATATAATTTTGGCCGGTATTGTATCTTATATATATATATATATATATATATATATATATATATATATATATATATATATATATATATATATATATATATATATATATATCCTGATCGATCGAGCCATTGAAAGTCGTAATTCCGATATAGAGAATTTAATTAGATTATATTGTTTTAATTCTATACAGATCTGAGAGAAATGTAATAAGAGATTAAACACAATAAAATTTTTAACAATCTCAGAACAAATGTATTTCGTTATATTTACACGATTATTACTAAAATATAATTTCTTTTATTTATTACTTTAAGGATCAATTTTATATTTTAGCTTGGTTCACACAAACGTTAGAATGAAGATAAAGTAGTGAATAGCGAAAAAAGTAGTTTTCATAAAATGAAATTAGGATTAGAGATCTTTTATTAAAAATCAAGTTTGGATACTAAAAACATATTTATGTCTGTCACACGATCAATGTTTCCACTTGAGTAGTTTGAAATTTCCCTTCTTCTCTCTCAAAATTTCCCTTTTTTCTCATACTCTACCTTGAATTTTCCCTGCATTTTTCTTCACATAAAAAGAATTTAATTATCCTAGATTTTATTATTCGACAGTAGCTTACGTCTAATTTTTTTATAAAGAATTTTGAAAATATATTCAAATTATTTAATGAGTTTATCTGATTATTTCTAATTTCTATACTAGTTACATTTAAAAAGGGATAGGCTAATAAGGATATCTGTATGTTCTTTATATTGTTTTCTCAACTCTGTCGAATTTTCTTTTATTTTCCTTTTTCCCTTTTCTTTCCTGCAAGAATAAAAAATTCCCCGAAATAGGAAATTTTCCCTCAAAGTGTAAACACTGCACACAATGTAAACATCAGCAGAAGCGATTTCTTTGGGTAAACAAAAAAAGAGATTGCTTGTAAAAAAATTTTTTGCTCCAGGACGTTCACAAATTAGCCGTTAATTCATTTTCTCTCATAAGCAGAGAATGTACATTGATTGACGGATCTTGAGATTGCGGATTTTTGTGTGGAGAGTATGATAATGCGGCGTTTGATAATTGTCATATATAGCCAAAAGATTGTCGCCGGACGCCCTACCTGATGATTTTACACGTGATGTCAATTTTCACAACCGTGCGATGTTTTATACAGAACGAAGCCACGCTGACCTCGATTATCTGACGTTAACTGGAGGAGCCTGACAGCGTCATCACGAGTTTCGCGTTGAGCGCATACCGGTGACAATAATTAACGAATCGAGCTTTAGGTATAATGATGAAGAAAAGGTGCTCTCTGCGTTCACGATGCCTGCCGTGCAAAATATTATTTTAAATATTTTTAAAAATGTTTTTTATTAATATTTAATATTATTTTAAAACATTTTATATTATTTAAAATAAAATCTACTCGGATTTTTCTCTCTTTCCTGCAGAAATGCATACCTATAATGCTATGTATGTGCATAAATATCTAAATGTATGTTTCTTGCAACAGCAAGGGCAATTGAGTGAAACAACTCGCATGTGAAAACATCAGGTTCAACCTGTTACATTTCGAACAAGAAAGATTGGAGAGATTTATCCTCTCCTTTTAGTTAAAGATAGAATGGTATCTCTTTTAGAATTGAAGATTTTTAAAGCAATTGGAAATTATTTTCCCCTTCTCTAATATAAGACAGAAATAATTTTGTAAATCTTTTTTTAAAATTGAAAGCATTTAAGCGTTTGAAAATTTATTCAAGGCGATTCGAAATTGATGTGTATAAAATGAGTTGATGGTGGTTTTGCCCAATTAATTTCGAATTAATTGTTTATGTAATTATAAAAACACACACACACCTTTTTAGAGCATCCCTTTCGAATCGATGAGCTGCATTCCTGACCATGTGTTTATTCGTGAATGAATCGGCCAAGGCTTATTGAATTAAACACATTTGTCACATTTGTCTTCGATATCGGCATTCCGTAGTCTTATCGGACGCGAATCACAACTGCCATCGCTCTCTCTCTCTCTCTCTCTCTTTTTATATATATGTATGTATGTATGTATGTATATATGAAAGAACGACTCGCTTACCGCTATTATGACCCGAGTAACGAGTCACGTTTGTTGGATACGGTGTGAGAGAGGAAAAGAGAGAGACAGAGGAAAGAAGAGGACGACGCGTAAACTCAACTCGTTTTTAGCGGTTTAACCGGCGCAAAAAAGCGCGAACCGTGTCTCGTTCGACTCCGTGCGAACACGTTGCTCGGAGAGCCGCGGCTGAGTTACGTTTAACAGAGGATCTTTGAGAAGTCGATTGTGCCTTGTAGAGTTATCTCTGCCGATTTCGATAAAGCGATAGCGCCCGATATCAGTTAAGTCACCGCACAAGAATCCTGATGTTCATTAGAAATTTTATTCCCTCGTTTCCTTCGCGCGCCGAACTCGCCGATCTCTCGCATCTGCCTCGAGACAGACTATTCTCGCAAAATTACGGCGATATATCGATATAGCGAGTTCGCGATGCTGTGTTTGAACATCGTCAATTTAAAAATTATCAGGCAATCACCTGAATAAAATGTAAATATAAATTTTACAAGAATTAGAATTAAAAATACAAAAAAAATACAAAAAAAACTATGTTGTCAGATTTAACGTCGGGGCGATTATTTCTTTATTCGATGGCAAATAGAAATTATTTTTAATCACAATCCATGCGATTCTGCAGAATAAAAAACAACAAAGAAAAGTTTTAAGATACATTTAAGATACATCGCGAGAAAAATTTATAAGCGTTTATAAAAAAAAGTATATACGACATTTTTATTAGTCACATAATACATTTATTTTCAGTACTTACGCTACGGTATGCTAGACTGTATGTTTTTTTTGGTTGCAGTCAGAAAGAAAGAAGACAGGCTACCTGCTCGTCGGTAACAATGGCACCGACACCTAGCATAGTTTCACTCGTATTCTCTTTAAGCGAGTTTGCACCGCTTCCGTATGTTAACCAGATCTTTCATTTATACGCTCACTGGACGTTGAAGAATTTATAAATCTACACAGATCCAATAATTCCGTGAGCAAAAGTCTAAAAAAAAGATCTGATGATGCAGAAGGGAATCATGAGATTTCCTAAATTCATTCCGTAAATCAGATATTCTAGAATCTTTTCTCCCTAAACTATTCTCTCCTTTCTCATTTTACTATACAACGCGATTACGAGCTATCTATTCATAGTAGGAGAGTAGAGGAAGAATTGTCTTGACGCATACGTCAGAAAGATAAATTGTTCATTTAATTGCAATATAAATTATTCGCTTAAATGAAAGTCATAAACGGGCAGTTTGTAAAGCTATGTTGTAAATAACGAATAAAAAATAAAGAAAAAAAACCGATGAGTATTCGTTTCTATAAAGCTGATGAAAAAATGTAAATCGACTACAGTTATTTTTGCCTTGTGTCTTGTTTGCTCAATGTTATCCCGCAATAGAGTTCGAATTGCGAAGAAGAAATAAAGGCAAGAAAATCTACTTTAAAAATGTAAATTTGAAAAAAAGAGTCGTTTCCTGCTGATCAACGTGCGAAATAATAAACATTTTAAATGTTCAAAAACAATCAAGGGCCATGCGTGACAATCATTCATTTACATTAGGAAAATATACGTTGAATGTTTGTAACAACTTCTGGAGGCAGTTCGGTAAAAAGTGCATTCCAATCGTTTACAAAATCTCGTTGAGCAGACTTGATAAACTCCATGACGAGATTTTGCGTTTCTGCAAAAAGGAAAAATATTTGTAATCCACTATAATTCAATCAATATTATATAACGATTATAATATAAATTAAAAATAATTTGACAGACACTTGATGCTAAAGAGAAAATAAGAAATGCTATTTTTCAAACAAAATACGTGAAGATAAATTACACGAGGCATTATTTTCCTTTTAATGGAATTTATTATATTTAGAGAGATACGAGTAAGTTAAAAAAAAATCGAAAAAGCATACTTTAAGTTTAAAAAATTTTTTTAAGTATCCTTAAAACGCTCGTTGATTAAATACTCACCGACGTCGACTGTCTTGTCTTCGTGTAATATGATAACTGCGACTTTCAACAACGTATGAATGTAAGGCTGTAGGAGAGTGACTCCAGCTTGATATAACGTAAGAATACTTTTAAACACTGCTTTATGTTCTTGAAAGTCTGCTTTTAAAGGTAACTGTTCAACAAAAACCGGAAATACTTGCTCAAGTGGCAAATTCGAATAATTAGTGATAATAAGTCGCGCAATTGCTCCAACTACATTATCACGCGCAGCCGCATCCGTTTCTTTTGCAATGGCACATGATAAAGTTTGGAGAATATTAGGATAATGTCTGTGCAAAAATTGTTAAGAAATATCAATAAAAAATTTTACCTATGCAATTACTTTCGTGAAAATCTGTAATAACCATAAGAAAATTAAAAATTGTAATTTTTTAATGTGAAATAATATTTTGTATAATGCTAATTTTTGGTATTTTACTTATAAAAAATAATTATTTAAAAAATCGAAGATAAATTTCTATTTGATATTTGATTTCAAAATATTTTCATACTTTTGGTTTGGTTAGAATGTTATTTCAAAATATTTTCTAACGCTGGATTTTTAATACAATGAGATATTGTTGAATAGCAAATAATTGCTACATTTAGAAAGATAACTAACACTCATTACGAAATAATAGAAAAGGATACGGATAAATTGCTTCTTTGCCATACAAAGCAAGTTCCCCGATTCCGAAGAAGCAATTGCTACGAACTTCACTGCAGGGGTCTTGAGCCCCAGTCTGTAGAAAAGCCGGAAGTAATTGCGTTACAAACGCAGCAGTCATGTGTTTAAGCCCGGGTAAACATTCAGCTATCGTTCCAACAGCGAAGGACCTCTGTCCCTCCGAATTGTCCATTTTCTGTAAGCATTTAGCTAAGCTAAAATTAAAATTTCGGATTTTCAGAAAAATGTAAGTACAAAAATCGGCAATACCAGTCTTTTTATAAAGAAAGGCAACATAGTTTGAAAGTAGAGCGCAAAATCTTCTGCCGAGAGCACTCTTCCTAAACTAGAAAATACAGTCCCCGCGCACTCTATTAGTAGCTCGTCCTGTTCCGCTTCAGTATCGATACCTTCGATTTCCTCCTGATCCTGACACGCTGTTTTGCCTTCGATAAAAATTATAATTTCAAATTATACATAGCTTTATTGAAATATCGAATGTGAATAAAATACACGACGCAAATACCTTTCATTACGTCCATCACACAATTTATTATAGCTTCTTTGTGACCTACACCGACAATAACATCCGATTTGACTTCCCTTAAAAGTTCCTGGTATGCCTCCAAACCGCAAATGGCGACTGTCGGCTCTTCGTCTAATCTTATTAGCTCCGATAATTTCGGGATGAACATGGAGAGAGCTTTCAACAGTGCCTTTTTGCCTTCATCGGTATTGATTTTCGAGAAATTAATGCAGAACTGTAACAGAGCCTCTATACTCGCTTTCCGTATATCTTCTTGAGGATAATTGATCAACTTAAAAATCTCCTCGAAAGATCTTTCGAGGTATGGCATGAACGCTTCTCTGTAACAATATTTTGATTATATAAACATGATTAACAGTTATTAGCTAATGCGTCTGAAAAGAAAAAGACTTACTCTGTGTATTCGGCAATTTCTTTCAGTGCCATCACACTTTCTTCTTTCTCTTCCATGTAAGCGTTTTCAACACTGTAACCATCGATCTCTTCGTCATTGTCATCCTCGTTATCAGTATGTTCAATGTCTTCTTCTTCTTCATTCTCGGTATCGCTGAGATCATCGTAAACCGTAAGAGCGTTAGCTTCGTCGTCCTTAAAGTGCATCTGTAACAATGATTACATTTGCGTTATTTTCCGTAGTTTTTCAATTTTTGTGATTTGTGTAATAATAATTACCAAAATCCCATCTGCGCTTCGTATACTCATTATCATGTATTCGACAATTTCGGGCAAAGTCACAGCCATCTCCTTCTTCATTACGGTGCTGATAGCAGCGAACAATCCGTAGAGAGATTTCCGCAAGTCTGGATCGATCGTATTTCTCAGCAGTTTTATTCCGAGATCGAGCGACGTGGCTGCCAATGGAGCGAAGTGTTTCTCACCTATCGACCTAGCTATTACTCCAAGGGTATCTAAAATATTAGAGACATAAGGTATAGAAAATATAATTCTACACTGAGAAAAGTTATATAGGACTAAATACGTTTAGTTGCTAATATTTCTTTAATTTCAAATAAATATGTTTTTAAGTTAAATATGTTAATGTTTACTGAAGCACATATTTCTTGAATTAAGATACATTTGCTTGACAAATCGTGACCATCGCATATCATTGAATAAAGAAATACTTTTTTTTTATTCAACACTTTTTTTTACCAGTGTAGCTTCGTTGTAACACAAATAATTAATCAAGCCAAACAATTCTCACTAACCGACTGCTTGAACTTGAAGACACATGTTTTCCTCGTTTGGCTCGGTGGTAAGATAGTTGTTAAGAATATTTATGATTGTTTCGAAGTACGGTAGCATATGCTCCTTGCTGGCACAGGCGGCGGCTCCTATCGCGCTCAAGGTGAGCTCCTTCACGTGCGGCGACGTATCCGCGTTCAGGATATCGAACAATCTCTCCATTAGTTTGGGCAAGTAAGGTAGGATCCTCTCATGTAAATTTTCGCAGAACATTTCGAGTGCATAGAACATACGGCCGACCGCATGTGGTTCTTTCTTCTCTTGTTTAATGTACGTGCACACCTGGCCGAGATATTCAAACAATACGGGCAGCAACTCGGACGAATACTGTGAGATCTCCGGTTGCAGATGCTCGGAGTATTGCCCTAAGGCGTAAAGGGCGGCGTTGCGCACGATGGACGAGGGATAGGAGATTCCTTCGCAGATACATCGTAGGAAGAATTCAAGGTAGTTCGAGCGAATGTATTCCGCGCAACCTTCCGCTAACACAGCTATAGCCACGTACGACGTCTTCTTGACGTAATCATCTGTGTTTCGGAGTCCAGGTTCGATATGTCGCAACTGCGAAATTAATACCTCTTCACTTTGGAACAGCCTTCTTAAATTTGATAGAGGGAATAATCGAAAAAGCGGAATAACCAACGATACGTGGGGATGAAAAATGCATTCGTAATATGTGATATCAATAGAATTTTGAGAGATATCAAAGTAGATATAAAAAGATATACGATATAATTCTATAATACTGAAATTCCTTGTCACGATAATTTTGTTTCTAACTACCAAGTGAGAGAAATTCAAGATATAAAATCTCCATGTTATGAAGCATATTATAATCAAATTGTAATAATATTACAATCAATGTATTTCTGATGTTAACAACAAATTATTCTGAAGCTTACCAAATGTGGAATTAATTTCTCCGGTGGTAAATGCATCGCGAGCAAGTCCAAGGTTTGAGTAGCGCTCGTTAAAACAGTATTTTCGTTCTCTCCATTTGAATAATCATCGTCGTCGTTCGGTTTACTCGTCATGACTGCGAATAACATGTCTGTGAAAATGCAAAAATCAATTAAGTCTTCCTCCCACCAGTATGTGCTAATTATTGTAATACTAAGATCGCTCACCTACAATAGGCTCGACTAACTTGTGCTTTACAAGAGCCTTTTTCTTTAATCTCGCTAGCCAGCCGATAAAACTGATCACCCTAACTTTCAAAACTTCATCTATAGATTTATTAGCGATGATCGTAAGGCACATATTGACAAGAAGTTTCATGTGGGGCGTTATGACAACAATCATATTCTCGCACAATTCGTCCAGCAAGTCGAAACTTTGGATGGCAAAGGTATCATGATCGGTTTCGATTAGAGCCTGAACTGTGGCCATTATGAGCGGCATCATTGTAGCATAAATATGCACTGTCTGGAATTATTCGTCAACAATGGTATTTTGCAATAAACAAAGTTGGGGTGACGCGTGGCTACGTGTGGGAACAACCGACTCGTAATTGGCAGGTCCCGAGTTCGATTCCCGATCCTCACCCCACATAAGTTTATAAGAGGTTTTCTGAGAGGTTTACCTCGCTTTATTATAAAAGAAATTAATTCAATAATTTAAAAAAAAAAAGATAAGATTTTAAGTAAAAACGCGTGACATTGTAGTCCGTTTCGGGAACGGATATATATTATGTATAAATATTATGTATAAGTGCTGAACTAACATTGCAAACATACAATGACTCTGAAGTATTGTATACATAATACAATAATCGAAATTTAGCATAAACACCGCGTACGATACTAACCGTTTCGTCGTGTTTAGCTACGGGAATGAGATGTCGTAATGTGTTCAAAATGTAAAAAGCGGCAGGGTTTCCTAAGCTCTGAAGACTGCTCAACGTTTGAGCGAGCAGCATCACTAGAGATCTGGCATGCGAGATATAGGCATCCGGAGTGACGTCTGTCATAATTGATAATGTATAAAGGCCTAGCTAGAATGAAATATTTCATATCATATAAAATAATGAACACAGATTCTTAAATAATATCTTCTTTAAGTAAATCTTTAAATTATGAATTGTTTTCTCTGGTTGCGTGTATAATAAACATGATATTAAACATGCATTTAATATCACTTTGAAAAAAAGTTGATATTAAGTTGATATTTAGTTTTTTTTTTATTTACCTCTTTATCCTGCAATCTTTCATTAGTAATTAACCGTTGCACATAATGTATAATCTCCGGCCAGCTGTTTGTAGGTAATTCGTGTTTAACAATGACACCTATTAATTGAGCTATATTATTTCTAACGAAGTTTTCGGATTCATGTTCTAAGGCCTGAAAAAGATGTACAGATAACATGAAATAACATTAAAATAATCTTAAAAACTAAATTAAATTATAAAATCCCAAGTTCTCTCATCTTTGATATCTTTTATGTAAAGTATTCTCTAGTTTTAAAAATATTCTTTAAGTTTGTATTACTTTTTTAATTTTTTAAAGCAAGCTCAAAGAACGTGTGTGTGTGTGTGTGTGTGTGTATACATGTACACTCACGTTCTTTTTTGAACCATTGATTATAAAGTTGTATTGCTTTGCTTCTTATATATATATATATATATATATATATATATATATATATATATATATAAAATTGATAAACTACATAACAGAAACACTGAGTAAACTCGATGATAATCTACAGCTAGACTATCAATGTGACATATACAAATTTCTCACTTGTAACAGAATTTTCTTAAATTCAGTTCGTATAGGTACGGATAATTTTGTCCAGTTCTTCCCTTTAGCGTAACGTCTTCTAAGAATGACAGTCGCATACTGTCGTACCTAAAACAACGCACATCCCCACATGTTTGATTTCAAGGTAATGAAGAGCGTACGAATATACATCGACTTAATTCTCTTAAAGAGATCACGCACCTCCGGACTCTTCGACGTCACGACAAGTTGGCACAAGGCTGGCACGCTGTCTGGATTCTGAAGCACTTTCTTGAGCTCCTTAGTTGCCTGAAATCGAAAACATAGATATACAGAGCCATATCGAGAGAAGCATTGCAGGATTGTTGTCTAACACTGCAACGGATAACAACAATAAATAAGCAAAACAAAAGACAGACGACAAATTGAAGATCACTTTGCCATCAAACCAAGAGAGCTCTGCGAGTGTCGAGCGATCGTCCGGCAAAACAGAGGGTGCAACCGAATGGAATGGGAAGCACGTGTTTGCCAAGGCGCCTTCAACAAGCTGTCCGATTTAACAAAGGCAAAACGCAAGGAATATCGAGAAATACGAACCTCCTGTATCGTGGCATTGTCCGACACGAGCAGGTTCAACAGTAAGCGCTCCATTTCTCCTTCTCCCTGATTTTTTCCCCTTGCTTTAGCCGAAAGGTAAAAATTCGCTCGAGAGCACAGACGGAAGATCGACCCGACTGCTGCCCACCGTCGCCATTCAGACCTACGAGGGACCTGTTCCGAACATCATGATTCAGACCTGTTGGCGACGTCTATGCGGATGCGCCTCGCCGTCAGAGGGCTCGTCTTGCCGACGATGCTGACCTTTCCTTTGTTTTCCTTTTTTCTCGCCTGAAATCGCGACGGATCTCGCTCTGGTCTCTGAGACAGCCGCGAGGAGAATGCGATTAAATTGAAGAGCGACACACGTGATAATCGACACGTGAGGTTTTTTAACAAAGAAACTCGGCTGAAGAATACATGCGTAGAGCATTCGTGCGACTGTAGCTATTGGACTTTTTTTTTTCTTTGAGAGTTACGTATTTGAAAGCAGTACTTTCTAAAAGTTTTATCTCTGTCGGATGATACTTTATCATGATTTTAATTAGTGTGGAATGTTAAATTTATATATTATGTGTCTAATACGTGTATGCTATGGTATTACCAACGATCGGTCAACACTCTTTAGTGAACCATTCGAGCGACAAATCTATAAGGCTGACTGTCTTTAACGATGTTTAATAACGTAGTCAATGATTTTCTTAATGTTTTTGAAATTTTGCCTACTAATAGTAAAACATTTTTTTTATTATTATATATAATGTGCTTCATCGAACTTTATTTATAATGTATTTGCACGGTAGTATGAAGCTTCGTAAATCAATATCATTTTTGCAATTGTGCATTTACCGAAATTCTTATGTTAATTATTACACTTTTTGTGTAAGAAATGACATAATTTTAAAGTTAATCTTTGAATTTTTTGTTGTTGTAACAATTTATTCAAAAAATTTTTGAAGCGTCTATACATAGATAGAAATAATTAATTTTGTGTATAATTAAGAAATATGTGTATTTTATTAATTACGTAGTAAGTATTAGTGATTAATTATGTACTTTTGTGCGTATATGCGCGCGCGCGCGTGTGTATTATATGAGCATATATCATATTATAATATGAGTACATACAGGGTGTTTCCGGACATTTGCGACAAACTTAAAGGGTTGATAGATCTCGATAAATGGAACAATTTTTGTTAAGTGTCCAGCAATGCCTCCTTAAGGTGCGTTAACCCTATGCATTTTTGCAAGCTCTCTGTACGTGTAGTTATGATAATATGATAGATAACATGAAGTCAAATTATGCAATATTCGCAATAGTTATTGAGTTATTAATTAAAGTGTCTGAGCCAATGTGTACGTGAGAAAGTGGTAGGTTGGGCTGTTCGACTTTCTCGCTTATTACATATTGTCGGCAACATTGAAAAGCGAGAGGAGGAGTCACTCTCCGCTTGTGTTCGCGATTCGCGACTCGATTGTCGCGCGTCCCTCGTCCCGCGCCGATACCCATCATTGGCTCAGACACTTTAATTAATAACTCAATAACTATTGCAAATATTGCATAATGGTATTTGACTTTTATCATTAGTATGAGCCAATCTAGCTGTACACTTTGGCTATGTCAAAAGTTATAACTCACCCTGTATATGTATACATATATATACTCATATTTTACACACACACACACACATATTAATTACTAAAATAATTACGCTTTTACTCTCGACATACTTTTTAATCATAGTCGCACTCACTCAGTTACATAGACGTGAGTTTCAATCATTATCATGTTACAGAATTACTAATTGGAAACAAAAATATCAATTATATCGACATATGTGTTGCTTTTGAATCAGACATTTATCGCGGTCATTGCTTATCATAGAAGACACAATCTTTTCTGTTTGTGAGCGATATTTTATTTTTTATCTAAACGTCCACATAGTATACATCATTAGTTTGTTCGCTCTGGGTCTAGTCTTCCCGCATTGTCGACCAGTTTATTATTTTAGAGCGAACTCCCTCCTGTGGGATGCCTGTCCTCCGCTGTATCCCTCGTCCACTTCTCGTCTCCTTTCCTCTTTCTCTCTCTCCTGCTCTCGCTCCTTGAGATAATGCAGTCATCCAGATTTTTTTGGATCAATGCTATTCTAAAAATTCACGCATGCTGGTGAGATGCATTGCACGCACCATTGAATATGCGTATGAAAATGCGCACATGCAATCTGATCACAGTGTATAGTGTACAACTGTTCTATTTTAAATTCAAAGTGCTAACATTTTAAACATTTTAAACGTACAAACTGGCAAACAGCGAGTTCTGCCAGCAGATTGTCAACAAATTTGAATAAAAATTGTAACGAATCCGCATTAATGTTCTCTACAAATATTTTAATAAATTCAAACTCTCCTTTGCCAGTGAATATTAATAAACAAATTTCAATTGTTTCATCAACCCTTCTGGCAAATTATCTACGTACCACCGACTAGATTTGTCGCTCATATGGAATGCAGAAAAATCGCCAACTTCGCCAACTTAAAATCGATATCGATTAAAATTTATAAATATTTTAATGTTAATTGTGTACAGGGATGTAATTACACTTCATGCATTTTCAGTGCAAAATGTAAAGAAAAAACTTTGGAAATTTTATTAATTTTTAATTGGAAATTTTTCATTCGGCAACATTTTATTTACGTTTTTACTAGCCTGAAGTGTGTTTGTACCCCTGTACACAGAGAGAAGGTTAAACTCGTTTTCTGCTATAGAGACGAACTGCAGAGCTCACAAGCATGAAATATGTGACAAATTGCTGACGAACATAGCTTCTACAGTTTTTGGATTAAATCAAAGATATATCCTTTTTTCATGTTCTTGTCGAGAAAATTCGCTATACTTCTGCCAATATTCTGTCGCCAGAATTTCTGGTACATTTTTATCAAATCCAGTTTCTTTCTCTGCTGTATTTATAAAAAAATACTCAATTTGTTTTCGACGAATTAGCTCTGTAGAGGATAAAATTTATGAAAGACGTAGTAAATTTTTATCCGCTTCACTCAAGATTAAAGTATTACTCAGGGCTGTCTTCAACGCGTGTGTGTGTGTACTTGGGGTATCTTTATGTGGTCTTCACGACATGAAACTCGACATGAGTGTCGGCACTTGAGCTGTAAGAGCAAATCTCGAAACTTACCTTCCTTGACCTCCTTGCACTTCTCATCATTTTTATTACCACTCGTTTATTTGATACATAGCTTAATTAATTAAGTTTTAATGGATAAGAGTTTGCCAGTTATGTTAATGCGATTATTATCTTTTGAACAAAATACAAAGATACGACTGACAATCTATTATTTTCCAATTTGCATGTTATTAAAAACAATATAAATTGCTATCGGGGTCATCAAGATAAGTTTATACATAATAAGTTATATAAAGTCTGTATTTACATATAAATATTATCAAGTTTATAGTTTAAGTCATTATTGTGTTTCATGCAAAGTCTTTAATTCAAATATCAAAATAAAAAAAAGTTACATTTTTTTATTTCTTAATTTCTAGTAATTCACTTTAAATTATTGAAAGAATTGTCTTTTTTGAAAATATCCCTCTCATTGTCCACATTAATGATATTAATTAACTAAAATGAAAGACATAACTATTACAATGTTAAGGATGATTAGTAAAGCGAAAAAAAAAAAACAAAATATCATAGTCATTATTATTTGTATTTTTATTTAAGCTTGCGTCGCTTGTGTATTGACGAATTTTCTATTTTTGACTGAATAAAATTAAAGTATTTCTTTGCGCGAGACTTATCTCCTTCCTCGATGGAACTAACATCACCTCGGCAACACGAACATCAAAACAGCACGGAGGCTGTCAGCGATGTCGTTGAGTGACTCTTCTTGCACCTCGTGTATGCATTCGTCGTCAGCTTAATGTGCATTCCGCTCGCGACGTTCGTTAAAGAAGGATTCCTCTACGTGCTCTTACTCGCTTTCAATAACTGGAGAACTCACGATGAAATTCGGTCACGGGGTCACTTTTTAGAAGTCGAGAGAAAATCTTGATAAAAGTTCTGTTATTATAAATTGCGATACAAAAAACAAACATTAAAAATAAGAAGAAAAAAAAAGAAAAATTTAGCATTCGAAAGTCTTCTTGTTATGCTACAATTTCTTTTTCTCTCTATTTCTCTTTTTGCAAATATTAAATTATACTTTAATCATTGAGAATGTCCATTGATAGCAATAAAGTACTAGCTTAATGTATTATGCGATGATAAAACTATATATACATACATATATGTACATAAATAGACATTATATTGCAAAGAAGAAATTAAGAGATTAAGATTAAAGAAGAGATTTATTCACGATTATTTATATTGTGGATTATATAATACTTATATAATCTTATAATCTAACTTATACAATATTATTATAATTATTATAATTATGAAGCAAAAGCGTTGAATGTTCAAACATTGAATGTTCAATACGCTAACATGGATTACGTGTGCATACATCTACATTACGTCCAACTTCTTCACTATTGCATGCAAAAGTCTTTCGTTTACATCAAGTGTCGGAATCGAGCAAATCGCAGAATCCGAGAAAAATCCCAGAACGGAAAAACGTTCCAATTCCATCGGCGGGAACTTACCTCATAGAGAATCTTTCGAGCCGTTTCCGCCATCGATAACGTTCTAAGATCAGCGCTAATGTCAGTACTATTTCGGGAGGTGACAAGGATCGATTGCCGAGTCGCGTTTCCACGATAGAGCAGCGCGATTCCGTGAGTCTTACGTCGCCGGACGCGATTTTTCCAAAACATGACGAGATGTCTGTGAACATGTGACGGACCTCTCTCTCCTCTTCGCCGATGTTGCTCAAATAAGGCACCGTCGGTCTAAAAAGGCTGAAAAAGAAGAAGCCTTCCGCCGTCACTTTTATGACGGGCAAACATGCCCTTCCAGCAAACGTGGCACGCAGAGTTTCTTAACGACAGCATGTTGCTGTCGCTCACGATGCATCCTGCCCATCTACGAATATCTCAACATTTGAAATCCGACGTATCCGAGATATGTACAAATCCTCGGGAATGGCACGATTTTTATTTTGTCAACTGATACCTCTTTTTTGCAGCCTATTTCATTTCTTACAGAACATGTTATCGAAAAACATTTTCTTTTCCTTTTATCTTTCTGATATAAAATTTTTCCACGTTATGAGAAAGTGAAAAAAGAAATTCGCTCAAAATTTGGAAAACCGAGTCATCGAGTTTATCCGCCACTCGATGACGATGATGTCTCCGAACTGTCTGATGACCGGTGGGGAATTTGCTTTGTCGGAGAGATGTATCCGGAAGAAATTTTTCGCGGTATCAACAAACTGTTATCGTCACCGCAAAACCGTTGTGACGTAAACGACTCGTGTTAGGGCTATCATTCAGTTGAATCATTCGCGTTTATAGCACGCATGACACCCCCTTGACGTCACAATTCCCTTGTCTTGAGCGAATTTATCTCGATATTCTTATTCAATGTTAAAAATTGTGGTAAATTGATAAATTGGTAATTTCTCCTTGTAATTTTTTAAAAGATATTTTTGCTCAAGTATTCATGTTCAAAGCGTCATTGAAAGATTTCGGTAATTTTTTTAAATTTTATCATTTATTATTAAAATTTATAACTTATACTTAATAACACTTACTCTTATATTTGGCAAAATGTAGAAGTATTTTTATAAAATATGACTTTATTTTTTGTACAATTATTATCCTACATCTCAAAACGCGTCTTTTAATTTTCTAAATACAAAATCATTAAAAACCATTGTTTCATGAGCACAATATCTAATTAAGTACATGTCTTAAATAATTAGGGGTGGAAAATCGGGCACGAAATCAACAAAGAAATTTCTTAGCAAACGTTATTTAATTCTACAAACTTACTTTCAGCATCCCAGACTTAAATTAATTACATCAATTAATAGATTACATCATAAATACAAATAGGATGCGGTCGAAATGCATCGACGTTTTTTTTAAAGCGGACGTATCTCGTGATGAACGTTTGAGCCACGATAAAACATCTTTTCTTTTCCATAACTATATTTTACATTTTTCTTTTTACATACTTCGCTTATTCACACCTGCAAATCAAGAATCAAGTTGTCCCTTTCTTGCGCATATACTCATCGATTTATAAATCAAATTGGACGAAGATCTCGAAAAATCTGTAATTCTAGAACTGTGTACGTGTAAATCATTGTCTTTCAATTCTAAGTAAAGTGAATCAATGTTAATCAAATATATATATAAAGTATTAATTTTTATAGCTAGTCTCTCAATTTGAAATTATATCAGTTCGAAAATATGTACGATAAGAAAAATGATAAAAGCAAATTTAAAAATTCGAAATTATATAAAACTAAAAAAAATGACATTTTTGCAAATTTACTTTATAATTCTGCGTACCTACGTTTCCAGAGAGAGACAACGGAATGCACTGTAACTACAGAATTCAAGGATTTGCTCATTTTCGTTCACAAAAATGCAAAGACATTTCGAGATACGAAATTTCCGATACAAAAAATAATTTTACGGATTTATTGACTTTTCTTTCTTTTTGGGGGGGGGGGAGGAGGAGGGAAACCATCTTCACATACTGTACTTGATCTGATCGTAGTACATCGTCGTAGGCGGAGGTGTCGACGCGTGATGAATATTCGTGGAAACTGTGCCAGGTATGTTGGATATACTCAAGCCGCCGATGTTGGTCAGATTTAACGAACCCAACGAGCTCAGAGAGCTCAAGGTCACCGGGCCTCCAGGATGCGCGAAATAGGAAGGCTTCCGGTCAACGATGCCACCGCCGGAACTGTTCGAGCTGGAGCTGGAATTGGCGCACTGCATTTTTATCCCTGAAACAGAGATTGGCATATTATTAATTATTTCGACGCTACATATCTTCTTAGGGAGATCTTCTTATCAACCTAAAATTAATTTTTTCTTAACAAAAATAATAATTAAATCGCTGCGTTAAAAAGAAATTGACAGTCCTAAATCATCCACTTAAAACAGCTATTGATCTTTAGTAGCTTGTAATTCAAGGACTAACGATACTCGCGTGAATGTCTCTTCATTTTAATGTAAAGTGTGAACTCTAAAAATATTTAATCCCGATCTTCAAACATTCTACGTATCGGGGATAAGATTTCACCCAGTTTTGCTACTTAAGACTGCATGCGGTATAAGAGTAACGATGGAAAGAAACGAGAGATCTCACGATCAGAAATTAGTACTTGCGCAGGCATCCATAAATCTAAAGCTCCGTCAGTTCTCAAGTAGCTCCTCTCGAGCAACCACTTCACTCGTGTCTCTGTTTTTTTCTTTTCTCTCTCGCATCGCCATATTAATTTTTGCTTTTCAAGCAAGTGGATTTGCTCGATATCCTTCAAAAACTTTCCTCTTTTCTTTTGCTGGAAATATTCGCGTGTGTCAAACTAATTTTTAATTTGTCAGTATTACTTCCGATATCTTAGCTTTCTCGCTTCAAAATTTCGAAATTGCGTTTATGTCGTTCCTCGAAGATCGTTCGACGAGTTCTCTCGATTCTCTTCGACGTCGCGACGCCTGTCGTCCACGTGGGTGGTCCGATGGCGCTGCTGCCAGTCAAAATCCCTCTCGGTAGATCCAAATGCTCTCGACTGTGCTCGCGCCATTTCTTCTTCTTCTTTTTTCCTTTTCTCTTCTTCGCCCGCGCGAGGATGCTGCTGGCTTTCAAGGAGCACAGAAGTCGCTTCTAACCGAATACCGGCACAACAGGCCATAGTTCGAAGCAAAGAGATCGCGCTCCAGAAATATACGGAGAGCGCGGCGTGTAAGAAGAGTAAAAAGACGTGCCTACGTGGCGTCTGTGTGGATCGATCTCGTTTACACTTCACTGTGACTGACGGAAGACGAACAAGAAGGAGAAGTCTGCGGTGGAGGAAGCGTGGGTGGCGGCGTTTATCTCCTGTCGATCCGCGTTGTATCGAGATACAGAGGGAAGAGACTTACCCTCCTTAATCGAGATTAGACTGTTCGAAGACCGGGATATTTGCAGAAACCACAGAAACACGCCGGTGAATATTTTTTCGCCGGTTACTTCGCCTAATTCTGATACGCTTGGTGTCAAATTATAAGTAAATAAAATATATTTGGAATTTTTTCAAATCAGGATTAGTTTTAAACTTACAAAAGTGACTAATCTATAATAAATAATCTGACCATTATGCATATTTTTCTCTCTTCAGGAAATACTGCAACTTTATTCGAGATTTGTAAAACTGTCAGATGAGATAGTCGAAAAGCTTCACGGAAAAAAAGATTAGCTACTATAGCAAAACTATTTGTAAAATATGGACAGCTAACTATTATTTGCAGCGAGAATTATAATTTTGTAATAGTAGCAAAACCTTTGTCAACTTTAACAAAAGGTTTTGCTAAAGTATTGACAAAGTTTTGTTTTTTACCACATTTTTACGAATAGATTTGCTGTAGTAGCTAATCTTTTTTTTCCATGTTGAATGTATAATAAGTTTGGACCGAAGACTTACGAGGGTTTAAATGAACAATTTGCGGATCTCGACATGCTGTTGGTAAGCTAATACCGTAAATATTACGGTGCTCCGTTCTCCGTAGGGTTAAGGCCGAATTAAGTCATCTCGTTTATACCTCCGATAAATATTTAGGCGATAAACGATTTGAGCGCGCACTTGCTAGCACGCGGCTACGCTGAAGAGTCAAAAAGCTGCATTTTACGCGCGTTTGTGATTATTTTCATGATGCATCTATCCAGTTATCATACCCGCCATACCCGACCTTCGCCTATTAGGACTAATTAAAGAAATAATTAAAAAGATGATTTTTTGCTAAAATATTATAACGACGTCGACACAGAAAATTCAAATCTGGAAAGATTTATGACAGTTTGCATAGGCTGCAAATAAGATATCGCCAGTCCAGTACGACATATACATTTGCCTTGCATAGGGAAAACTGTCAAGTGTTTCGTTACCGTTGCCGTAAAACGTGGTGTTAACGAGCGTTTTATTATCGCGTTGTCGGAGCGCAGACGCTAGCTAAATTAATCTCGCGAGAAAAGGAAACGACGCCTCGACATCTCAGTCTTACGGCGGGTTACACGTGTTAAGTTACAAGGTACAAGTTACGAGCCCGAAGCGTCATATAGGCGTGACAGGGACGTCGCCTCGGTTAATCGTTCCTGTCAGCAGCGACAACGTGCACTGTATCCACCCACCCTTGATATTCCAGTGATATTAATCATTTTAACATACTATTATGGCTAATCAAACTTATCTAAATAGCCTAATTCTAACTATTTACTAATATAAATTATCTAAATAGACTTTGCATATATATACATATATATATATTTTTTTTTATGCAATTATGTGAAAGTAAACGTAGCATTTAGGATTCTGTAGTAATATTTACAGATAATGACATATTAACACATTGCAGATTTATTTGACATCATACATCTTGTGAAAAAAGAATTAAATTAAATTAGATTAAATTAAATTGATATGTTCATACATAATTAAAATTGTATAACCACAGCACGATTATTCTTTCGAGCTTTCCATCCTTTCTCAATAATTTCAATCTCTATAATTCGCTTTAACAGCGATCATATAATTAGATAAAAATTATATACAAAAACGCGAAAATAATCGAGCTGAGTGAATTTTTCTAATTAAAATTTACCCTTTTATGCGTCTGATGAACTTTGACCTGCTCATGAAATTATAGGGAAAGGATGGAAGGCTCGAAAGAATAATCGTGCCGTGGTTTCACTTTGCAGGACACGGCGCCTGAAAGATCGTAAACTGTCTCCAATTTTCCAGATGGCCCCTGAATGACGTCGCGTCAATGTTGTCCTCGCGACGTAAAGAGAGATCGTAAACAATCTTTCGCTTCATTGCATTTGTTCACGTTATGTTCTGTGGTCTCGTATTTGAATAAGCACTTTTGAAAAATTTTTCAACAACTGTAAATTACTTTTAATTAAGCACGTCTTTAGGTTACCGTCGATTATCGCGTGCACGTAAATATCTCATGCCTCTTTCAGTCGTTTAGTTCGTTCCCTGCTCCAGTATTTGCAACTTTTTCTTCTATTTTTAATACACATTTCATAATTTGTATATTACAATTTTCACATTATATCGTATTACATTATATTATTATCACAAGTTACATAACTTAGGATTTAACGTTAGCCATCCTTTCGTATATCATTAAAGTTTCACAGATGACCTTTCGTGATATTTTATTACAATATTTTCTAAAAAGTTACATTTAAATGTAACACCTATTTAAAAATTAACGACGTAAACCTATAGCGATACAAAGAAGCTATTCTAAAAGTTGCAACTCACTTTTAGCAATTTGCAATTAATAACGCGATTAAAAATACGCATGTGGAAATACGCGGCGGAAAATGGAAAGATACCGTGAAGATACACCGCGACTCACCGTGATCCGCGGCAGGAGTCTGACATCCACTGTGCGGCGAACTGACGTTGGTCACGGGGCTGCTGTTACCACCCGGCTGCTCCTGCATAGACTGCATGGTGATGTTGACACCGTGGGCGGCGGCATTGTTGACACCCGCAAGGCCGTAACCGACGTAATAATCCTGTCCGGGCGCTTGAGTGGTGGGCGTCGAGTTGGCGCACTTGTACCCCATCATGGCTTCGTCCTTGTAATCAGCGTGATGCTGCGGATGATGATCCTTTACCGTCGAGAATCCATCGGTCGGCGGCCTGTACGTCGTCAATTGATCCTGACCGCGGGCGCCGAAAGCCCCGGGCTCGCTTTTAAACGTCACCAACTCGCCGTTCCTGTACACCGACGGGGTCGACTCGCTGCCGGTCTTGTATGTGACTTCGGTGGTCTTGTAGGTCACCTCGGCTATCGGCGGCCCGGACTTGTATGTCGCCGGAGTCTCCGGGTACGCCCAATCGGCGGACACCGCCGCGCTCGGCGCGTACATGGCGTACTCCTGATAGTTCTGATACTGGTTCTGATAGCCGTTCGCATACTCGATGCCAGGTCCGGCGGCCAGATTCTCGTAAGGACCAGGCGTTTGCACGCCGACCCCGGGACCAGCGCTCGAGTAGTACTGCGGCGGATACTGCGGCTTCAGTGCCTGACACTTGCGTCGAAAGCCACGTGGCCGTCGTCGAAAACTACCCTCCTCGAACATGTACTCGGTGGACGGGTCGATGGTCCAGTAATGACCCTTGCCAGGCCGACCCAGACCTTTAGGCAGCTTGATGAAGCACTCGTTAAGGCTGAGATTGTGACGCACCGAGTTCTTCCAGCCCTGATAGGTACCGCGGAAGAAAGGGAAGCGTTGCTGCAGAAACGAATAAATCTCCGAGAGGGTTAGCCTCTTTCCTGGACTCGACTGGATCGCCATCACGATCAACGCGATGTACGAGTACGGCGGCTTCTCCTGACGTCGCGCGCCGGGTTTCCTCGCCTGCATCTCGCTGCTGGTCGGATTACATATGAGCGGCTCCAAGCTCGTCTCCTGGGATAAGCTACTCGTACTCATTGGCAGCACGGCCGATCGCGCGGTCACCGTCGACGAGTTCGGATGCACGATCGTCTGCTCCTGCTGCTGCTGATGGTGGTGGTGGTGGTGGTGCTGCAGGCTGTTGACGTCGGATTCGTTCTTCATGGTCAGCCGCACGCTGTCGGCGTCGCGTGGCACCGACGGCACGATCACGCTCTGGTCCATCGAGCTCTGGTTCCCGACCGATGTCAAAGTCCGCCCGTGGCGAACATCCTACGCGCGAATGTATCCTTTGAATTTCCAGGGTGCGATCCAAGTACCACAATCTTCGTACACTCGGCGGTGATCTCTTTCGCGAGTGACGCGTGGCGCGCAGCGATGACACGAAAGATCGCGCGAAAAAAAGAATAGCGATTATTATCACTACGCGGTGTGCTTTACGCGAAAATCAACATCGAGCCGATCCGCTCGAGGATCCCATCCGTATCGCGGAGGCAACGACCCCCGTCGCCCGAAGAGGGACCTTCGCCGCCTTCCAGTAAGCGCGACGCCGAGGTCGCGGATATTTACACGGTCGGATGTAAATTGTTTGCGCGATTCCGCCGCGGAGGGGTCAATTATTTAGACTCGCTTCGTCGGCGCGTAACAGGCTTACGTCGGGGCTCGAGTCGCTATGATGCGCCGCTAAGTGTTTTCGGATGACTGCCGCTCGCCTCGCACGGCACGGGAGCGGAATCTGGACCGCGGATGACGTTGATCGCAGCATGACAGGGTCAGAAACGGGCGTCCCCCCATGTGGGCGGTCCGGACCAAGTCGGGCACACGGAGCGCGGATTGGCCGTGGGCTCATGTTCCACACGAAAAGCCGGATACTGCGCCCAATGGCGCCCCGAACCGCCCTTGGCTTCAACGTCTTCTCCTGCGAGATCGTCACGGAATTATGGGGAGGTGAATTGCGTAATGGCGTTATTTGGATTCGTCAGTCGATGGTGCGTGATACATTGTATGGCTCATTACGTTCTCTGTTGCAATTATTACAAGGATGTTAATTATCCTTGATACGAGAAGAGATTGAGGTAGAGAGAATCCGATGTTCGTTTTGAAGTGAAAGTGTATACCTGAGAAATGAAGAGATATCTGTAAGAGCCCGTATGATTTTGGAATGCTGAAAGAATCCAGAAGACGTCTAAGAGTCGTCCAAGGGATGTCTCAAGAATTCGGAAGTATTCTCTTAGTTTTTTATTAGTGAATTCTAAAGTTGAAGATAAATGAAGAGAATAAAGACACTCGTGAAAGAATGTAATTTTTAATAGTAAACGAAGTTTAGAAAACTTTCGAAAGCGGTCTAAAGAATGTCACAAAAAACTGTCAGACATTTTTAAAAATTATTATTGCTATATTAACCTACGATTCTGTAACTCCATGACAATTGCATTCAAAGAAAAATAATGATCAAAATACGCTATCGTTTTGGTAAGGACGGATCTCGAAGACGTATTCTAAATATATTAATATATTAATAAAATATATTAATAAAATATATTAATATATTTTGGTAAAATTTATAAAATTTATTTAATGCTATCAAAAATATCGGAATCGAGAGTCCAAGATTGACAATCCTAAATATCTTCATAATTTTTAATTAAAATTAAATTAAAAATCTGTTTAAATTTAAATAAAAAATCTGTGTTGAAATTCTTGAATTTCAAATTTTGCATTAAAATTTTGTTTGTCTATGCTCTATCAAAATGTTCAATCGCTACAACTAGACAAAGATCTGTTTTAAAAACTTGATGTTTTTATTAAGGAAAAATTAACTTTTGTCAGATTGCTCAAAGTATTCATTAGTACACGTTGACTTCAAGACGTAGCGAATGTATTTGAGTATTTAATATCAGTTTATTGACGTAAACGAAAATTCCCACGACGTTCACCAATACTCTTTATACAAGCGGATCGTACTTAGTTTGCTTGAAAATTGCAAGTGAGTATTGCTTCGTCGGATACCGCTATCTGTATACTTACGATGAGTAATGTATCCGTCTTCGGAATCGCGCGATGCACAGCCGCGAATGCATACGATGAAGGGAAGCTATTGGTCCGTTTCTTAACCAACGGGATGCTGCGGGTTTTGCTCCGCCCGTTCGTAGACCGCCTTAACTGTTGCCTTACATTGCCTTACGACAAAGTCGTCGTCGCAAAACGAGAATTTTTCCTTCGAGCAAAAATCTCCTAAATCGCCGATTTTTTTCATATTCGAAACCAACATATAGTTACCATAAAGTAAAACTCAAAACACAAAATTAAAGTTATTTATTTGTCAATTGCTTGAACATATCAATTTAACGACATGTGTTTTAATTAAAGTTTCTTTCTTTAATTTTTATTTTTAATGTTTTATCTAGAAGGGAATAATTAACTGAACTTTTCTATTTGGATTTCTTCTAAACCGTCTTTTCTGCGATGGTTTTAAGAATTTAAAAATAGGTATGATGTTATTTCGAAATATATAGATTCTAATAAATTTTAAAATACAGATAATATTTTCAAATGCGTGTACACCATTCAGACATCCAATAAATTTTTTTTTTTTTTAGTACTTCTTTTAAGTACTTCTTTTGAAGTAAAGCTAAAGAATTATCACATATTGCCCTTTCGGTCAAATTATGTGATAAAGACTTTTTATTACAATGTGACAATAAAGCCTCGATTTAACTAAAGGGAAAGGATGTCCGTTAACACTGAAAGTTTGTTAAATCGAATTTAATATAAGAGGATCGTATTTTATCTTTTTTTTTTATTGCTTTAATGTAAAAAAATTTGAATACAATATACAGTACTGTACAATATAAAATTATACTGTAATTAAATGATTACTGTACAATATGAAATTATTAAACTATAGTACAGTACTCTTCAGGATCTGAAAGCAAAGGAGAATCATCTCTTCTGAAATGTACAAAAATGGAGGAGTCCAGCTTGTTAAAATCCATTATATCGAAGTTCGTTAAATCAAGACTTTTTACTGTAATAATTAGCTGTGAAGGCTAGAAATAATTTGTTGGTAAAGTTATTACTGTGTATGTGTAAATAGATCCTCGTACGTCTTCTAACGATACTCATCAGGCAATCGTCACTCGATACCAAAGAGGACATCAGTGATCGAAGTGTCGGTCGGTCGGGATGAGATGTTTATTCGCCTTCACGCGTGACCGAGTATCAAATGACCAACAACGACAGAAAGATAATTCATGCCTTATCACGGCGCCCTGTTCCACGTGCTTCACTTTATTACGATCCTTGAGAGACTGGTCTCGAAGGGATGGCATTTTCGAGAGGTCGTAAAATGGAAATTTTACTCGTAAAATATGAGGGTTTGCCGTGGCCCTTTCTCCTCCCTCTCACCGAAAGAGAGTGCACCCTGAAAAAAGAAAAAGCAGAAATATTATAAAATTACGAAACGTATAAGCCAAATAAATCAATACTTTTATAAAAGATCTTTCTTATTTTTGTGATAGTTGATGACTTATGATAATCGCCTACCATGTAAAAAAATCAATTTTAAAATAGAATTTTTTACAGAGTTTATTTGCAATAATTAATGTGATAATCACCTATTGCGTGAGAAAGCAATCTTTGATTTAGAAACTTTTACTTAAGTCCGTAAATTAAAGATTGTCTCTCGTGCTCGATTGCAGTAAAATAGATATTTATTTTAATTTTTAAATAAAATTGTGTAGGTTGCTCGTTTTTCTTGGATTGTATTGTCCGAAAGAAGACAGAGAACAGGTAAATCTATTCTGTCAATAATTGATTTATTATGCAACCAAATTAGAGACATTTAGAGAGATGGTGGACCACGAAGATGTTAGACCACACAGTGGATGCTGTAGACCACGAATTCTCAGGAGGAGTTTGTTTGCCTTAGAGCAAACGAGCCGACGAAAGAGGAGCAACGCAGCCATCTTGTCTCTGTCTTCGTACTTCCTCTCTGCAAAGAGCGTCGGTTCTTCTCCCCGCAATCTGCGTCATCCATTTTCTTGGCTGTAATTAGGACAACGAATACCGATTTTTCACATTAAAGTCTTTAGACTTCAGAAATTCTATAAAAAGTTAGTTTACTTCAATACGAAACAAGACTTTCAGTAAATTACTTCAATTTAATTCGACACGCGAATATAATCTATTTGCTCATCAATACTAAAATAAGAAGTTAATTTTTTTAACTCCATACTTTTGGAACAATTATTGTGTTATATGTATTTACACTTAATTAACTTTCTTAAGTTTGTGTGTATATTTAATATGAAAAAATAGAAAGACTCTTCTTAACAACTTAAAAAATTTATATACTTTCTAGCTGAACTTATAATCTTTCGGGAAGACATAAATCATTAATTTTCTATCATTCTCTACGTTGATTTTAATTGTGAAACTGTTTTTAAATTACATTCTAAGCTAATATGATCTAATATTCTTTCACACACATTTTGTAATTTTAAAAGATTGTGTTTTGAAGAGTACAAATTTGAAACTTTGAAAATTGAAAAGTTAAAACTTGAGATTGATTATTAATAGTTTTTCAGCTCTTAAGATAACACGGTCTTAATGTTCTCTTAAGAGAACACTATGTGAACAATTAAAATCAAAATCTGAACATTGACAATTGTTAAAATAAATTATACTCCGACATTTTCTATGCAAAAATTGGTGAACGTTTCGGCTTTACTTAACCTTCATCAGCACCATACATTAATTAAATTAATTTCCACAAACCACAAAAAAAAAATCATTTTAACTTATATATCCATACTTACAAAAATTTTTCATCAAAACATCACGCTCCTACGCTTACAAAAATTTCATCATACAAACTACAATCCACGACGCAGACCAATACTGTGTCCGATGTCCTGAACATTCATTGTATAAAATTGTGGTTTGTATATGGAAAATAATTTATTAAATGTATAGTACTGATGAAGGTTAAGCAAAGCCGAAACGTTCAATTTTTGCATAGAATAAGTCGGAGTATAATTTACTTTAACAAACGTCAATGCTCGGATTTGGGTCATGTTCATGTCATATAGTTAACTTTCCTTCGTATGAGCGTTTACAATTTAGTTATTTTAACAGAATTTTCTCCGAAAAGAAATCTGTGGAAAAAACCGATAGCCATGCTTATTTAAATGTCCTTAAGCGGACATTCGCTAGAATTGGTGGAGGCTGCTTACGTGCTAGTAACGAGTCTCGTGTCTTAAGGGTTGAAAGTCAAGTGTTTTGGTCCTCGTGATGATCGCTCCTCTCTTCTTCCTCCGAACCGAAGAGCAACCCTCTGGGGCACCCGCCTGTTTACCATTTTACTACTTTCGAGCCTTCCCGTGACATTTTCTGCGACAGCCTCAAGTGCCTCTTCAAGGGAAAGTAATTGGCTTCATAAAAACCGGAGGAAAGTGGGAAGATGCACATCTCGGGTAGCAATAAAATATTTGTATACAGAATACTTGGACTGTTGACTCTGCAGGAAATATCGACATAATTTATCGCTCTTTTCATTAAGCTCTACTCGCCGATTGCTTATGATATAACTGAGAAAATACGTTATTGTTACACCAGCAAGATTTCGACGAGCAACTGCAGTCGGCGGATCGGTAGACGCTCGGACGACTTTATTGCGAGGGATCGTGAATGCTTTATTTAAGATAAAAGCGTCTCAAAAAAAAGAGACCACCCCAGAAAAACCATGGTGTCGGTTGCACGTGTGCTCGTAGGAAAACCGCAGACCGGAACCAGAGATTATGGTCAGGGCGGCTTCCGCACGTTTATACGTATATGGCAGGGCGGTCCTTTTAATTACCCCGGTTTCCGAGAGCGATTACAAGGTACCATCGTTCTCCCCGCTGTATGCAAATTCACTGCGGAAAAATGTTCTTTCAAATGAAAAGAAGGCTGAACTATTTCGCCACCCACATAATCTTATAGTATTAATTGTTTTCTAAAAAAAAAAATAATCGTTTCTGTATCATTCAACTTTACATGGTTTCGTTATGTATTATGTATTACACGTTATTGTTTATACTTGTGTCTATTTTGTGTCACGTATACGCTTAGATAGGAAAAGAAGTCAATAAACAGCGAGGATCGTCGGACGATGAGGACAAACTAATGTGAAACGGCAGCAAATTCCGGTTCCAAACGAATTTTGAACAGTAAGACGAAACCGTCAACAGGTGCATCTGTGAATGGCCGAAAAACGAAGCCGACACGCGCGTATCGGATGCGCGCTAAAAGACGACGGAGAGGGTTCGTAGGGCGGCGCGGCGACCACGATCGACGGCGACGGTATAAAATTACGGTATCGTGTAAACAGAGAATCTCGTCGGCGCGTCTGATGGCGGCCTGGGTGGCCGCCGGCTCCGGAGCTTCACGTGTTCCTCGCAAGCGCCGGAGGCTGTAACGGCGAGCGAGCCGAGCCGAGCCGAGCGAGTTCCTCCACGACAATAGTTCCGACAAACGTATTTATAGTGTCCGCGTCGCCTTTTCCGAAACGTTTTCCACCGGGAATCGCGCCGATTCCCTCATGCCTCATTTTCATCCGCCGTGGATCTTTCCACCTCGTCGTGCTTTCTCGACACAGATTTCCACGACGGCGCTGATCGCCGTGTTTGTTATCCACGCGCGATCTCTACCCGTGGTTTATTATGCTGCGGTTGAAGATCGCCAGGAGCGAGGATCGTCGACAACACGTGGACATTTGGCGATCCATTTATAGAGTTTTAACTCCATAAATTTGCCGATCGACGAATTCGGTAATCTCCCAGTTTACGCATTTCTGTTTTTTTTTTTTTTTAATGTGCGATCCCGCGAATTTGTGAACAATGGTTTCTCTCACCGTAATCGTTTCGTCATTCAATGATCAAAAAGCGTACTAACTGAATAAGATGCATTACGCTGATGTAAATGTGCACGATCATCTACGGTGCAAACCCGCGGTTTTCGACAGAAATCCGCGTACAGAAGAAGGAACCCTGCGCTTTCCGAAATAACCAGCATGGCCGGATAAACGTGTCTTATTTTGAGAGCTAGCCCTCCCTCTCCTTCTCGCTCTTTTTCTCAGCGTGTTCTACCGTGATCTTACGCAAAAGAAACACTATCCAGACGCTGCGTGCGCCGAGGCCGCAGAAATCGGGAGAAATTACGGCGCTCGAGAAAAGCAGAGCAGACGAGTCGTGGAAATTTATAGACCGTTTCTAGATCGATCCGCTTTTTCACGTTCTTAGTGACACATTTTCTAGAGAACGAAGAAGGGCACGGCAGGAAAGGCCGATAATTTTTCGTAATTTATAAAATATCCGCATTGGTTTTCGTTTGCTTTAAAAATTAAATTAATACAAAATCCCGATTTGTCCCATTGTCGTAATTAAATCTCTATTGATAAAACTAATATAATTTACTTGAAAGAATTAAAAAATTACTGTGTAATGATGACACTTTTCCCGCGCATACCGAATGCGGGAAAACGTAATAGTTTATCAACCGTGTTTGTTGCTTCTACCAGGTGATTTATAGAAATAGATCGTATCTCGCGACGCGCCCTAAGAACATGCCAGGATTTTTCACTGGCCACACCCCCGTAGAGTTCGGCTGTTTACGCAACGTGTGTATCCCACTTAATCCCATGTTTTACTGTTTAGATCTTGACTACCGTAGGGGGTTGTTCCGACACGATCTCTACGACGTTCCGTTCCCGGGCCTTCGTACTTTTTTTCCTCTGGCACATCTCTCTTTTTTCTTTCGTCGACGTAAAGCAGGTCCTCACGGATGTGTTCAAGGCGAAAGATACTTTTGCTGCGCGAGATAAGACGTCTGATGAAAACGAAGATCCGGGGAAATCTGCTGACTACTGACGTCGCATAATCCCTGTACCGTTGCCTCTTAATGACATTTTTTATCTCAACATGCTTAAATCGTTCTAAATTTTATAACTAATAATTAGCAAATTCAAAACTCTCCTTTGCCAGTGAATATTAATAAACAAATTTCAATTTTTTTATCGGCCCATCTGGCAAATTATCTGCGTGTCGCCCACTTAATTTATCGAATTATCGATACCGATTTTAAAAGTTGGCGATTTACTGCATTTCAATGTCCGACAAGTCAAGTCGACGACACGCAGATAATTTGCCAGACGGGACGATGAAAAAATTGAAATTTGTTTACTATTAATTAGTTTTCTCATCATTAGCAACTATATATCTGTAGCGTGCAGCGTCGCTAATACGTATTAATTAAAAGTCATGTAAAACAGAGAAAAAATATAATATGCAAATAAAATAAAATTTGTAATAAATTAACACATAGATGATTTTTTAAACAATATTAAATGTTTTTTTACCAATATAATTGTTTCATATGTATATATAAATCAGTTAAATCAGTTAATGATGTCAAACACATGTGTAATTACACAATTAACTTATAAGGGTATGATAATTACGATTGATTACTAAAAGCAAACATCGTGCAAGCGTGAGGTGAAAAATTATCGGTGCTTTCTTCGGTGCAATCCAAATGGAACTTGAAGCATTACAGCTGCGGCCATCTTCCCGCCTCGGAGTCTTAACAGCCTCGTTAAACATTAACGACCGTTTGTTAGAAGGCCCGAGCTACCGGAATAGAACAAGGAGCCGCGAATGCAGCTCGGCTTTTACTCGGTGAATCATTGACGATTCGCAATTCAGTTTTCCGGGTTCCAACAGTCATTGTTACCTACTAAATGCACTCGATTGGTTTATCCATTTCCGATGGCCAGCTTGAAACAGTTTAGCTTAATAAAAAAGATAATTAAAAGTAGTTCAATTATTTTCACTCATTTGCATTTAAAAGACCAGGATCAAAATAATTTGACTTGGGAAAAAGAAAAGAGTAATTTAATTTTCAACTCGGGACTTAACTTGATCGTTAATTTGCGATTTTAGTCTTCTTTCATTGAGTTTAAAGATCTGATTGTTAGGTGAAAACCTCATTAGCGAAGATCAGTGCCTTTTAATCGAACGGATAATCGCGTCAATAGTTTCAACGGCAGTTTCCGCGCATCGCGCAGTACCTTCCGGGAACTGTTGGCGACGAACCGGAAGATATAAATCTCAACTCTTTCTCCCACCTTCAAACGCTCGCGACGGGTCGGGGATCTCAAGACCGACCCTCTCGCATGAGACACGCCTCGGTCTCATGCAGCACGCGGACAATTCTTTCCCGTCAGCACGGTGTTTACAGGACGGAGTATCGTTACGAGCTATCGGACGTGAACCATCTGTCTGAGACGTCCGAGCGAAGAGCGAGAGACCGATACCAAAAAAAGTATCTCTTCTCGTCTTCCATTGCGCACTCGCCTTCGCCTGGCGGCTCCTTCGCATGAGTTTTCGAACTGCATTCCCCATCCTCCGTTAAATATTGATGATAAGGAAGCGACGAAGACACACAAAGAGAAGCACCGGACGAATATTGGTGCGATGCAGAAAATGCGAAAGATACTTTCTCATACTTTTGTGATTATTTGATTGAATGTTGCACGTTTGACTAACAATTTAATTAAAAATTCCTTTAGTTTTGAGCCGAACTTAAACGACGAGTCGGCCATTCTTATTCTTTTCAATAAATTCACTTTACAAATTCTTTCTTTTTTTAATTTATTGATAGACTTACCAAGCCACGCGTCGTTTAAGTCCGGCTTAAAAAATTAAAATTTTGAACACCACCAAATAAACACATACATTAGACTAAAGTGTATGTAGAACGTTTATATCTGTGTGGCTTAATTTATCGAAACTTTTTTATCTTTAATATGTAATTCGAAAACTAATAATATTTCTTCAAGTCCTCATTGTATAACAATGTTAGCTTCAATAGAGACAAAAAAATATATAAGACTGAGTTAAATAAAATATTTAACATTATTATCATATCAATAAAATATCATAGCATGCATTTGAAAAAAGGAATACGGTTCAACTTTTGAATGTGTTCTTCACAGCTTTACTGTGCATCGATATCGTCCAACGTACAATGAGATATCTGCAGTCGAGAAAGAACCGATAGGAAACTACTTTGAGCTGCAGTCAACAAAACAGTTTCCTCTTTCGGTCGATAACATCTCCTACAGAGCTTTTATGTCGCAACCTCGTTATCGGTAATTTATATTCGTAGCTTTTCGAATGTATCGTATGAGGTCTCTAAAGAAATCAGAATTACCTTCGAGAGATCATACTTCACGAGACGTCAAGTCAAGAAAACAAATTTTGGACTTATATGATTTTTATTACGTATCATCCTTTTATTTTGAAATTTCTTCATATTCAATATCTCATATAAATTTAATTTTTTTAAATATTTTCTATCTTCGTTTAAATATTAATTTTTCTTATTAAATTCCGTAATTATCAAATCTATGTCGTTCTTCAGCAAAAATCGATTCATTAACTTTTAGCTTCTCGAATATCTCATGCATCCTCAACCTTCGCCTTTAGAATTTGGAATGTCCTTAGACTGATTCCTCATTCTGGCGGCCATCTTGTATTCCTCTTTAGAATGCTTGAATCTAACTTCCATTGTTGTATCTTCCGATACTTCGAATTCCTTGCGTCTTCTACATATGCTCGAAATCTGAATTTGCGAGTTTCTCAAAGGACGGAACCGCCGAGATCTTTTAATGACCCATTTAAGAACAATCCGTTGAGGAGAGAAAGAGACGCCGCACCCTATAGTTTGAATTCTTAAACGCTTTAACGCCAGACTAAATAAAAACACCGCGCACCTCGAGCTCCCTATCCCGACAACGACCTGTTCTTACGGACAGATTTCGTATATTTTCTGAATCAATATTGAATCTTCCACGTGACCTTGGTATAACAGGTAGCCCGTTGCAACATATCCTCCCCCGATTCATTTTCTTTTCTTCGCCACTGTTTTTGATATTCGGACCTCGCGCCTTTTTTTCCTCGCATCTTATTTTCAATTTTAAATAAAAGAGCGACGTCCTTTTCTTTTCCCCTGCGGCGTAAAATTTGCGCCAATCAATAGATTCGCACGTGACGTAACGAGCGCGGCGATAATTCCTCAGCATAGGCTCTTTTTATCGCTGATCTGTTATCTTAAACAATCATACGCTGCCATTGTTTCTCGGATGTAATAATTTTGCGTGCAATTTCAGAAGCGCGAGCTCTGAGCATATGCAATTGTTTCCGTTTCGAGTCATTGTGTCGTATAGCGTTGAAACTTTAAGTATCTGTAATATCCATAAAATTTTGATAAGCTTTGATGCCCCTATATGAAAAAGGAAGATTAAGATTAACAATAAGGGTTATTCCTTTGAGACATCATTCATTGCCCATCCATCATAATCAATTATTGTTTAAATTTCTGAGACCATTATAGAAAATATTTACTTAAAAATTTTTCTTTGATTCTTTTCTTTTCTCTTCCTGCATATTTATGATAAATTCAGTATGCTGTAATAAAAAGTATCTTACAAGAAGACTTTGCATAATAAAGATTTAACGGACTTCGATATAATGGATTTTGAATTTAACGAGTCGGTTACCCGTGCCTTCATTGTGTGTATTTCAAAAAAAAGCTGGGGATTTCCCTTCACCCTTACTCTCAGAGTAAGTAAGTAAGGTAAACTACTGTATTATAATTTAATAATTTTATATTATACAGTACTGTGTATTGTATCAAAACTCTTTTACATTACAAAAAAATAAAAAATAATAAAAATGACTGTTTTATGTCCGTTAAATTTTTAACGTTAACAAACAATATTCTCTTTTCCCCCTATTGGTTCGTTAAATCAGCTTTATTGTATTTGTAAAAAACCGAAAGCAAATTACAGATAAGTAAAAGCCTAAATACATGTTGTAATTAATGATAATAGCAAAAAGAAATTACTACAATTGCGGAAAAAAAGAATGTATGTTTATAATTTAGAAGTTATAATATATATTTTACAATTATTGTAGTTATATTATTTACTTTCATTTGACATCATATTTTTTAATTATTTAAAAAGTTTATGTCTTCTTAACTTTTTTTATTGTTCTACTGATTCTCAAAATGACTTGTTAAGTTTTTTTTGTGCACCATTTAACGGAGCAGATTACTGTCACGAAAATTATTTGTTTCGTCTTGAAACATTTTTTCATAAAGTGTTGTCTTGGTGTAGTTGTAATTATCAGTCTAAAGAAAGGAAAATCTTTAATCTTTGAAGAAAATTCTCGATCTCGAATTTTCTAAGGCCTGGTTTTTCATTCAGTCGTTGACTGTTAGTCAGAGGTTAATGCACTCCCTTTCTTTTCCTATATTATTATTTAAAAAGAGATAAAGAATCGATTACTTGCAGTTAGCGGTTAACCACAGAATGAAAAATTGGGCCTAAGGGATTTAAAACGTGTTGAAAACAAAAGAATGTGTCCCTAAAAAAGAATGTGTCTCCTTCATTACCTATACAAAACAAATCTCCAAGAAACGTCCTTGGGATATCTTGCGGATGTAGGAAGACGTCCGTTGGAGATTTGTTCCATATGGGTAGTGATTCTATGGTTTCATAATTTCATGAGAGCTTTCTTGACAGATTCATCTGTCGGCAAAAAAACTCAACGAAGAAGCTCAAAGATAAAAACGGATGAGTTTTTACTGCGAGTTTTTAAAGTTAAATTTAAAAAGTTTTTTAAATATGTTTCATGCATTAAGCTCAATTATTTCAATTCAATTGTTAGTTTAACTATTTTTCGGAAATTGTGTAAAAAAATTTTACAAGTAAAATCAATCATTTGCATCTCTATTAAAATGCCAAATTAAGTTATATTAATTAAACGGATTCACACTTTAACTACGCCAGTGAACATTTAAACAATAATTTCAATTGCTTTATCGACCCGTCTAGCAAATCATCTTCTTGATTTTAATATTAATTGATGAGCGCGCCAACTTGGTTTGTCAGACTTTATACGCAGGAAACTTTTTCTTAAAATCAATATAGATTTTAATTTTTGGTGACAATAAATTTCTTATATTAATTAAGTTATTTTACTATCCGCATTGTCTGTATTTGTAGTTTTTCAAACTTCACATCTCTAAATTTTGGAAATATAATCTCCGAATCTTTATCTGAAATTCTGGATATTTTTCAAATATAATCTATTTAGGAAAAGAAGAGATACTGTAACTTGAACGTCTTAATGCTAGATTAGATAAAAACTGTACTACTGCTAAATTATTTTTTATTTGTTTATCTTCTTCTTATATTTATTTCTATACGAAATATTCTTCATACATAGAAATATAACATATTTTATTGTTTTGTGTCTTAATATATTTCATAATAAATTATTTATCTTTTCCTTTTCTTTTTCTTTTCGAAACAAGATTGGTAGCGTTTGTAGAAAAATAGCGGCCAAAGACGCGTGCGGAAATGAAATAAAGTCATAAAAAAAAAATTCACAAAGACGGTGACTTGTTTTATTGATAATGACGCAGGTGCAGCTGTCGCGATAAAACCATGAAATTCACCGAAGTGGCGAAGGTCAAAGCCGATTGATTGCTATTTCGGGAGAAGTGTATATGCAGGCCAGGAGAACTTTCGCAAATATTTTTTCCCCGGCGTCGGATTAAATTTCGCAATTAAAGCCACATGATGTGTCAACGATTTCATCAATAATTCATCTTTATCTCAACCTTGACGATCGATCCAGTCTATGAATCGTGATCGACAAACAAATCCATCAGACCAAATGGCGCGATAGGAAGTGTTGATAAATGCCTTGCTTGAAAATAATGACATACTGAAAATTCTTCACACGAGCAGTAATTGTAAAATATTGTCGGAAACAGAAATATGTTTAAAACACATACATATTTGAATACTTCGCAGATTTTGTAGAATAAGAAAAATTAGAATACATTCCTTATCTTAAATGCTTTTCCTCGCTAATTTACGGTCATCAACAAGAAAGAAAATTAATTAGCTTTCAATCAGCATCTTACATTATTGATGTTATTCGTTCCAACCCGTTAAAACTCGTCCCTCCATACAATCCACGAAAACTATAACAGAGTCATCGTGGATGATTCCGAGTCGTAAAATCTCAATGGCGTTTCTATATCTCCAGCAATAGTTTTCAATCGTCGAGGACTTGAGAGCATCTTCGTCAAGTGGCTGGAGTACTCGCGCGAGTAAGGTGATTTCGTGAACGATTTCAATTATTTATTTCAAAGTAACGCGAGTGGACATAAAACCGTATAAATGCAGTTAGTTTAAATATTCGAACATATTTGTAAAAATAATAATAAATTTTATATTTATAAACTTAAATTTGGATTGTTTGATTTTTATTCTTACATATAATTATATATGTCACGAGATATGACTATCAAAAGGAGTTTCTATTTTTACATTTCTCAGTGTTTCAGTTCTCAAATCTTCAGATCTTCAGTTTGAAAAGCGAAATGACTCAATATACTTATTCAATATCCAAATGTAGCACCCCAAAAATTGCGTGAGAATATACCATCTCACAGCAAGATACGACTTTTTCCCCCGAAACGTTTTAATTTCTCTCTTAAATAAATTCCTTTAATCTAAGTCACAAGCGCGTGTTTTAAGGAGAGCGTCGAAATCGGTATTTGAAATAAGATTCGAGAAACGTAAGAAACCGAAAGATCGAAAGCCAAAGAGTTCGGCATCGCTTCGTTTCCCCACGTGGTGTTCGAGCAGGAGGAGGAAACACGGCCGTCGGGGGACCGTGAGCTGAGAAAAAGCGGCGGAAGGCCGAGGTAACATCAAAGAGAAGCGACAACGGATATGCGTAAACCGTGGGCCGCGCGAATGCCGAAAAACCGACAGAGCGCCGCGGTTAGGAGTAGCTAACCGTGGCGCGCGTTCTCGGGAAAAGCTCATCAAAGAACCGCGAACGGATAAATGTAACCGGGCCGTTTAGCGCGAATCCCTCGCTAATTTTAATTACCGACTGATTTACGTCTCGATATACTCTCTCTCGCGTGCGCGCGTTGATGCGCTTCTTTTTTTCTCTCGCGTTCCCTTTTTCCTTCTTCTCCCTTTCCCCCCTCCCTCCGCCGCAACGTTCCGGTTTAACACTTCTTCTTCTTCCTCCTCTTCTCTCTTCTTCAGTGCGGTCGTCTTCTTCTCGTTCTCTTTGCAACACGTGGGCGGAAGATGCCTCAGGAATTCGTCCCTTTCTCTTTTCTCTCTCTCTCTTTCTTTCTCCTTGCGTCTAACACGTCTGTGATTGCTCGCGAAGAGGGAATGATAAATTCATCGAGGACGAGCGGATACGGATTAGCGTAATGTCGTCACCGGATAACGAGGGCTTGTCGCCTGACGTCATGTTATCGAAACTTACCCAGGGTTATTTAAGTGTCTAAAAGACGTCTTTAGGACGTCATAATGTTTTTTGGATGCCTTTTAGACGTCATAGTATTCTCTGGGTGCTTCTTAGTGTGCGCTATAGTGACGCGCTTATCACGTTTGACCGTACGAAGAAAGTCGAGAAGAGAAGAGACAAAAGGGCGATTTTTTTTTAAATTATTCGATATCATTTTCGAGCTTTTCGCGTTATCGTTTTTTTTTTTTTTTAAGATAACGCACGAGACGCGAGTCATGAAGGTTCTCGTTCGCGATCGATCGTTATGCGGGCATATTTCCGCTTGCTCGAGGTGGACGCCGACGTTTTCTTCCGCCCACTCTGTTCGCAAGGGTAATTCCTACCTACCTACCTATCTACCCAGCAACCTAGCTACGTGGCACGAAGACATAACTACTGTAGTAGACGCCTACGTAAGCGTCGGGACGCAATATTCAGTTTGGTTTGATGCCACAGTCCGTCACCCCGCGGAGCTGTTTTTACACAAAACAGAGAAACCCATCTTCCCCGTCATCGTCGTCCTCGCCGACATCGTCGCCGTCGATATTTCCTCTCTCTGCCCTTTTCCGCCCGCTCGCGCGCAGGCGATCCCACCCTTCCTTTTCCTTTCCACCTTCCTTCGATCGCACAGCTTCGGCTAAGCCCCGTGAGGAAAGCGAGCGGTTGCGGGGCTGGGGGTGGTTGCGGAGAGGTCGCTTTCAAGATGGCCACCGCCTCGTAATCGGCACTCCCCCGCAAGTGCATTAATCTAATAAACTCGAAGCTCTATCAGAGTCCTACTTTACTTTTTAATGGCAACTGCCCGCTGCATTTTTGCGATAACAATACGCGACACTTTACGTGACGTGTGTACGCGGCTGTGCGCGACCAATCTATCTTAGATAATCGTTAGGAACATGGTAAATTGTGAATTTTTCAAATCTCTTTGCTTCTTTTTCTCTTAAGCGTCATTTACAATACGTGGAGTAAGCCCGGCGTAAGGCGTAAGCGAAATAAATTATTTTTATTTCTTACTTTACTCCTTATGCCAAGCTTACTCCGCCTGTTGTAGACGATGCTTTAAACTGATCGAGGAACAGCGTTAATTTTATTCGACGCTCAAGATGCGATGCTGATCGATGCAGAAAAGGATTGGGGAAGCCCCTGATGGCGAGACCTGACTGACTCGATTATCACAGATTACACGGTGTATCCATTGGCTGCTGAAAGAAGAATCTATAATGGAAATCTATCTGTGGCAGACAGCGTGGCACCTAAAGTCTCTCCTTATTTTTTTCCTCCCGGGCGTGGCAATAAGGAAGTGGAATCGTGCTTAAGAAAACAAAAAGCCGCCAATACTGGATAGGCCCAACCGAGTGCCTGAGAAAACATCGAAATGTTCTCGGAATCCTGTGGAGGAGTCATGACGTTGCTGTGCGCTGCTCTTGTTATTGTTCCTATCAATCGCGAAGGATAAAAAAACTGATTAAAAAGTGAATTATTTTTTCAATATATTGGAATTATTCATATTTAACAAGGTCTGTTAATTATAGCTTCAATATGTGATCTCTCTTTCGTTGACAGAATTATTTTATTCCACTTTACTTTAGAAATATAATAAATTATAATCGATGGATCTCGGTGAATATTCCGGCATTCGAAGATTAATTGATTTTCCAATCCATTTTATTAATAATTAGTCATTAACGTTAATATAATGAGCAATTATAAGATTCATAATAATCATGAAGGATTATTCACAATAATAATATTAAGTACGAAAGTAGGTATGAAAGTAGGTATGAAATATTAATCCCACGCGCAATGTGTGCAATTTTTAAATTATTATTATATCGAATTTTAAAATTATTAAAACAAATATTCTATATAATGTTCGCGAGTTTTTTTTAAAACAAAGTCATAATTAAAGGGCAGAAATGAAAAAAGCCGGGTGACAGTGCCAACAATATATAATTATACAAAAAATTACAACAAAAACGTTTCGACTTGGTATAAAATCACCTTTAGTGTCGGTTATTAATTAAAATTTCACTCTGGGAAAAATAATTTACCCAAAGTGGGTTACAAACTGTATTATTTTTCCCACAGCACCGGCACAAATGTTCCTATCAGTTACAATCTGATCTCTAGCGAAGTAGTCAGCTCAGCACAATTTCTTTATCCTGATTCTTTAAAATTGTTCTTATATTATGTTATAATTTACTGATATTGTAACATGATTATTCATCATCTGTCTCCACGATTGAAACGTGAGAATGGATCTCATGTGTGAATAGCATACGATTTCCGCATTGAGGATGGAAGGAACATTGCCTTTCCGTGCCAGACAGCGTGGCACCGATGGTCAAAAAAAATTGGACCGACATGTCGGCGATGGGCGGTGACCGACTAATTAACGATCTGACGAAAGTCGGCGGCGATTAACATGAGACTCGCTTCCTCTTGATCTCAGGAAACTGATCTCGAAAACAGGGAAACGGCTTCTTGAGAGGGTGCTGGGCTTCGTTCGCGAACAAAATATTTCCAGCGCGTTCTTATGGTACCAGTTAGGTAAAAATTGGACAAAGAGAACTACAATACTCTCGTGACTTAACTCGAAAGACAGTTTAACGCATCTTGGCGTAATTTCACCCTTGTCGCTCGTACTTCCGATATCCGCATTTCGGAGTTTACTCCGTCGTCGCGTCGTCAGAACGAAAGCTCGAATTTTTTTACGTGGGCCGAAGGTCGCCCACGTGTCAAATAATCTATCGCGCACTATCGATCCCACGCGATTCATAATACATTGGCCCGTTATTCCTCGCACTCGTTAATCAGCGGGCGACCTGTCTGGGATTAATGACTCGTCGTCGCGCGAATGACGCGCGACGGAAGAGTTTCGTCCGCCGAGTCGAATATTGTGTATCTTACGAAGAAAGGCCATAATGGGCCTTAATGGAGCTGACTGTCAGCGGGGTTCCTTCTCGCGGAGCGGTGGCGCACACCGGTGGACTGGACAATGGCCGCTTCGGTAGCCATGCCGCGTGCGTCTGTGTGCGCGTGTGCGTGTGCGTGGACGTTACTCGACAGAATTCCATATGTTTTTCCACGCACGGCAGTCCGGCGTTGGTAGGTTGAATCAAGAATATTAATCCCGCGTAATATACGATAATACGCGGAATTAATAATAATTGCGCGTGCATAATATAACGTCGAAATTGTTGTCGGTGTCCAGCGGGAGGGATACACGTATCTTTTCTTATTAGGTCGACATAGATTGTATCGCGCACGGGTGAAATGCAATTTTGTGCATCGACTTAGCGGCTCTACACGACGGCCTCGTTAACAGGAAGCTTCGAGTGCACGCGCCTTTCACGTAACGCCTACGCGATTATCATGCTCGAACTGAGAGGCAGCTCGAAGCCATGATCGCGAATGTTATGGCCGCCGGTTTCTATTTTACGAAACCTTTGTACGGGACCAGGCGCGAAGAATATCTCGTTACTTGGCATGTCAAAGCGAGTTTGAAGGAGTCCCAGTTAATATCGCATCGAAATATGTGAATCTCCGAAATTCGACTGTGACCTTTCTATCGGGATTTTGTAAAAATATATAATTTTTATCTTGATTGACAGTTTGTACAACTCTATTTGTTTCTCACAAATAAAAATAATACATTATGCAAGTCAAAGGTAAATTCAAAATTCAATCATTAAAAATTTAAAAAATTCTACTTTTTTCCTCCTCAATTATATTTACCATCTTAATTCAACTTTTATCTATCTTTTTAATTGCCACTATTGCATTGTTAATAAAAGCTGTGATTGTTAATAAAAAGTACCATAACTTTGTTAAAAAAACTGTGAAGGATTACAAGGAGAAAGATTACAGATAAACGAGCTTGTTTATTTTTCAAAAAGAATTAAATCTTTCATTATATGTTATCTTACCGTAACTTGTTGATTGTTTTGATTGTTGTCAGTCCAATGACACGCTTAACAGATTTTTAATGCATCCATTGTCAATCAATATTATAATTTCTTTAATTTCATTCTTTTTTTAATTTATTTATCTCGATTTTATATATATAATATATAATATATATAATATAAAATTTATTACTCACACAGACGCGCGCAACAAAATTCCAAACGACAACTCTGAGTTTTTAAAAATTTGTGACAGTGACTGGTCATTTCCTGGATTTTGTCCTAAACCGCTTCTCTATCCTTTACACTTTCACCTTTCACTTCCCTCTTATAGTCACCCTGGTCAAAGTCAAGATTTTCCATATTTTGGCAATTCTGACGATAAGCCTCTAGCCCTAATGCCCTAATATTGTGGGTGGTCACAATTTACGCAGCGTTACATCTCTTTTTACAATAACAGTGCCCTTCATCCAGACATGGTCGAATTTTAGCATGATGAGTCCCGGATACAATGCAACCGGAAACTGTCGGATTAGCTCTCCTCGAGGAAATTTCGGATTAGGCTGATCTTGATTAACATTGATGTCATAAATTCGATCGCACATTTCTGTCCAATAAAGCTGAGATATAGTTAGAAAACGTAAAATAAATAAAATAATAAATAGCTAGAAAAAAGAAAATAATCTAATGTGAAATTAATTACACCTTACAGCCTGACTTGAGTAAAAACATCTTCCTTCGATTATTCATCTCCTTTTCCCCAAAAAAATTCTTTAAAAAATTTCCTGACAAACTTGATCAAGAAAGAATTATTTTTTAAATGTGATCTTATCATACTACGAAAATATGGAACATACCAAAGAGATGCGACGCTGGGTAAATTGTAACGACCACCCACAATTAGGGCAGTAATAAAGGCTTATCGTCAGAATTGTCAAAATATGAAAAATCTTGACTTTGACCAAGGTGACTATAATAGGGAAATGAAAGGTGAAAGTGTAAAGGATAGAGAAGCGGTTAAGGACTATATCCACTATAATAGAGTAATAATAAGATAATAATAGGGTAATAATAGGGTGAAAGGTGAAAGAAACGATTTAGAACAGATCCAGGAAATGACCAGTTACTGCCACAACCATACATACTATATGGAAAATATGGAATAAGTAAAAACAGAGAGATCTAGCTTGGAATTATGACTTACAAAAATAAAGCAGAGTAAGATAATATAAATTTCGTACAACTGTGTTTAAAAAGACAGCTGTGATATTCCTTTCGGGATAATTTGCTTTCAAAGTTTTTATTTTTTGTTCGGAGTTCGAGGCACAATGCTACCTTTATATGACAAAACGCACACATTCACATAGAAATAAACGCGTGTGCACGTTGGAAAACGAGGCCTGGTGCGAGAGGCATAACCTGATATCTGAATACAGAACCGTCTGTCAGAGTCGAGAATCGTGGAAAGCTGCGAAGTATCGAATTAGGAAGAGAAGAAGGGGTATCGTTAAAGATGCTTTCTAATCCCAAGATCGAAACACGTATCGTCTGTGTATCCATTCATATATGATCTCTAATAATTTCGTTTTCTACCTTAATAATTTCAAACAATTACATTTTTTATATTTTTCAATAAATTTTAAATTTAATAAAATTTAATAAAATAATAAAATTATATAATTAATAAAATTAAATTTAATAAAGTTAAAAAAAATTAAATTTAATATTTAAATCCAAAGGGCAATAACAAACAATGCTGGATAACAATGCCAATAATATATAATTATGTAAAACAATATACAATTTTGGATTTGAATATTGTTATTTAATAACTTACGAACATTACTTTGAATATTTATTGTTTTAAAAATTTAATTATTTAAATTAAATAAAATTTAATAAAATAAACATTGTTTAAAACATTAATAATCTCTGCATTTTTTTTGTTATACTAAAGATATCATTTTTTTACCTCTACATCATCTTTTCGATCCCATATCCATTTTTCATACGAATTCAATGGGCAAACATAAATCGTTTGTAACATCTAATTGTTTGTTTTACGGCAATAATATACATTAACGTACCTAGCAGAAGTGTCCTATGAGGCAGTATTCTATTCACAGGCAATGCTTAAAATTTATTTAGAAATGTTGAAAAGCAAATAGCAATTGAGTAGATCATTTATCATTAAGTCATTAGTAGGCGATGAAAGACGGCCGCACTTTGAAAATTCTATGACATCGATATTATTTACTTATTGTGACACTTGTCGATGCGGTCGCCACAAGTTCAATCATGAGCACAAGAAAAGCAGGTCGTGTCGGTAGAGTATCTGTGAGTAAGAGAATGACTCATTGGTGCTCTGAGTTAAGCAGAAAATTCTTCAACTTCGAACTTCGAAGCCGATCAGGTACTATGATGTGGCCACAGCCTTTTGTCTCTTACTTCGCGGCATCCGTTTCCGGTCCTTATCTTACGTTACACATGTAACCACCAGCGCTCTATTCGACCCATTGTTGACCACATGTGCCTCGTCTCGAAAAGTTTGCTTATGTTGGCCCATCTAACACAGTGAAGCTATGCGGCCGGACCTGAGTGTAAACGCAAACGTCGAATCCGCGAAATCACCTAGATCTATCTATTTAATTCTATCTAATCGCCGAACGATTCTAGTGATCTTTGATAACACAACCGATACAGGAATGTCAACGTTCGATTTATAATGTTATATACGATTAATGATATTGTGTAGATATACTTGAAGGTATCTTGTGGGACGTTCTTAGAGAAATTTAAAGAACCTTTTCGACTCTCCGCAAAATATGATATAAAAAGTTCCCCTCTTATATACAAATATTATAGAGATTATAAAACGCATCGAGATTCTAAACTGCGGGCAATTTTAGATCCGCCGCATTTGCAATTTCGCTTGTTTACGTACAAAAGTGTGCGACACGCATGATCTTCGATTTGGGAGTCTGTGAAAAATTTCACGGTCTAACTTGCTACATTTATCCAGGATTATTCCTCGATACCTCGCGCGTTCTGCGCAAGGGAATTTATACGAGTTTCCGCCTGTTACGAACGTAAGCAAGGACAAACGTCGTCCGCTCCGTTGGCTTGGAATCGACGGGATCACGTTGAATCTCGTAGAAATCTCGTTTCCGACGGTGGTGGCGACAAGACACGTCTCAAATGTCGCCAATTTTTTCCTTTCTTCCGACTGTAACTGACGAAAGAAAATGTTATCCCTATCAAGACTGAATAATTTTTGTTTGTCAAATTTGCCATATGTCATTTTGAAAATATTTCTATTATCCTACTCAAAAAACTGTCCTATATACTTTTGTTAAAGAAGAGTAAAGACTCTAAGAAAAGAATAAAGTTAAATAAAGCTTTGGAAATAGAAAACAACATATACAATAAAAAAATCTCCGGATAAGAATTTAAAGACACATGTTACGGAACTTTTCAAAATAAAAAATCTGGTTGGAATTTTTGAGATTAGCAGTTCTTTCTTAGATTTCTATTGTGTTTTCTTGGGAAAACCGAATAATTCCAGTTAAAATCCGTTCAAATATTTTCATACGTGCCTTGGTTTAACTTAGCATCCATCATGTTTAAATGAAATTATCAGTTAATACAATGTGTTGAGTAATTATAAATAATAAATTAATAGTAAAGACCGATACATATGTAATCATTCTCAAATAAATATTAACTTCGCGATCTATTCTTTTTTCTCTACAAAATTTCTTCTTTTCCATTTCAATTTTTATCTAGTTTTTTGTGCTAATTCATAACTTTAACTTCTCATATTATGCGCATAAAAACCTTTGCGAAATTTCATTTCGATAAGTACGCCAAATATCCGGATTTCTCGTCTCGGGATTGTGGGGTTGCGTCTAGTTTTACTCACGGTGAAAAGATGGTGAAAAGCTATGGGAGGACGGAGAGAGGGAAGAGAACAGAAGAGGACAAAGAGTGAGAAAGAGAGAGAGAGAGAGAGAGAAAAAGAGAGAAAGAGAGAGAGCGCACAACCGTTCTGTGTTGACTTTGGCTCGCAACCTCCAATTTCGGCGACGGCGGCGGCGGCGGCGACACGGATGGAAATATCGGCCGCTAAAATAAATCGACGACAAAGACCGGCGATCCAACGACACGCTCGCTCGTTGGAATGCTCGATCGACGAGTCCTTTCCCTGCCGAAGATAACAATCCCGTCCGACAGATTGCGTCCGGAGTGCATTAAAAGCAGCCCGATTGAAACCTCATATTTCCGCATCGATCTCATACGTTTTACATACGTGGCAAAATTTCAAATCGTTCTCTCATTAGTTAGAGTTCGAGAAGATATTCAGCTGAAAAGCACAACTGAAACAATTGATTTTCCACGTTTTCACGTCGTTATCATAAGATGATTAAAAAGATGATCTGCTGCTCCAAGAAGAGAGAACTGGAGCGAAAAAATTTGTGTTAAAATATGAGGAAAAGAAACAGAGAAATAAAATGTATTGTTTCAAGAATTATATGTAGAACATGAAATATTTAAAAAATTTATGTTCTCAGGCTCGTGCTTTGAAAAATTAACAAAGCAGTAAGCACGAGAAGAAAAAATAAAAAATTCTCTCCATCGTGTGATTAATCACAATTAAATGTCCATTCGAGTAATCGGAATCCTCAACACGATGTACCTCGAATCAAAGAATTTTATTTTCCGCACAACATATGTACAGAATAACGTGTGAAAAACTCGGCTTAATCTCGATCAAAAGAAGCCGTTTGCTACATTATATTTTAATTACAGCACGTGTTTTTCTTTTTGGTATGTATATCTCGTTATTGCCGAGAAAAAAAGAGAGAGAGAAAGAGAGACATTCGTAACAGCCATCTGCAAAGCGAAGAGAGGGACGGAGATCGGTAGTTAAAAAAAAATCGCGACTCGTTACCTGAAAGTGACGAATTCGTCGCGCGCGTGTTTTTCTTTTTTTTTTTTGCCCCCCGAATCAAAAACATTTTTCATATCGATAAATCCGCGCGCGGATGTACCCAATGACTACAGTCGGCGACATAAGCCGGCGCATTGAATCGCGACGTAAACGTCACGTGTACATCCGGGGTGTCGCGGTAGCGCGACGACGAAGGGAGGAGAGACGGCGTCGTACGGTGTGTCCCTCCCCGTTAGCGGGTGTCCGCGGAAAAAGGGACGTCGGAGGAGAGGACTCGCGAGACGTGGGAAAGCTGGCCGGACGAGGGACGGGCGAGATGCTCGTGACCATTCACCTGTCAACTGTCTTCCTCCGTGCCATGTCCCGTCATCGGTGATGCTGCTGTTGCTCTGCTCTGTACTGCTGTTGCTTGCACGCTGCTGGCTCTTCTTCCTTTTCCACCTCCCCTTCTGTTCTCCTTCACGGTGGCACATCGGCAATGCCATCGGCTGGCTCACGTAGTGCCTACCAAAACATCCTCGACGATCCTCCATTTGACTCGCCATTCAGCACCAGTGAAACAGCTTAATATAATCCTATTTAAGAAGACGGCCATTGTGGTAGGACTCGGGGGAAATCGATGGAACGTGACCAAAATTATTTACTCGTTTATTAGGATCCGCAAGGATTCGAGATTAGAATTCACGTTTGACGCACGCGACAACATGAGCTTAATGGGAGGGCGACTTTGCGGGGACTGATCGACATTCCCTAGCTTAACTACATCGCGCTAATCGACGGATAATCCAGTCACCTGAAAATCACCCTTCTCTCACGTCGCGCTTAACTAGCAAAACATTTATTTTACAAATTTATAATTGTTATTTTTTTAGGGATATTTAGTTAGAAATATAAACATTTATTCCGTGTGTTTGTTATTTCAATCTAAAACAACACATAAAACAGCATGCGCTTCGCAATGCGGGCAAAAGAGTTAAGATATCGAAAGAGTCTTTTCATCATTTATAAAGCTGGAGAAATCGCGTCGCGAATTTCTGAAGAGCTCTGATCTCAGATGTAGATTTCAAGAATCGCGCGATAGCGGCGAGGGCACAAGACGACGACTATAGGTAAATAAATTTTCAGCCATGTGTTCGTAAAAGTGTCTCCGGTGGAATGCCGCGTACGTGTTCAGTCTTTGAGGGTTCGTGTGCCGCGTGGGTTCGAGGGCGGGGGCGATCCTGTCAACGACGTTCCGAGTAACGTTCCTGCATTACGGAAGAAGAACGGCCTTTTTACGTGACACACCAGACACGCCACTCGCGCCCGATCGGGGTGTCAACGACTTGACCGATGGATCGACATCGGATTCTCTCTCGGAATCGTGCCTAAATCACGCACCCGCGACGCATCCGGATCGCGTGATCGATCGAGAACCTCCGTGACGACGCTCCTCCGATCGTCAACTAGCGGTCCTCGTGTTCGTGTTAACCCTTTTGTGATCCACTCTAAGGTGAAGTCACGTCGGTGAAGACACATCGGGCATAAAATTAGAGCCATTCACTCTCCCTCGCATTGTGCCGAACTTTTATTGTTCGATAAAGTTACATCATCTTTCAAGCCAGTGACATAAATATTTAAGAATCCGATGATTTGACAACGCGGAGGAATTCAAGTACCTCGATATCTAACGATTTCAACGAGGATCCGTCGACTTTCGTGAGAGATAGACTAAAATGCGAAATAAAAAAAAAATCGCTTGATACAATGGACCGAGAGGATCTTGTGGACGTTGCGTGCCCGGTCGCGTCCGATCGCGCGAGGACGCTGATCGTTAACGTCCATCGAGAGCCGCGCGAGGCTCTCCGCTCCTTCACGTAAGGTCGCATTGTTTACGGGCGACGGGCCCCGTGTCGCTCCTTCGAATGATATCGCATAAATGGCCGTGCGCGCGTGAGTCGTCTTCCACGACAAGACTAGTCATCGTCTCTCCGGTCGCCGTGCGTCTTCCATTGTTGCGCCCTTCTCGATGCGCAGGAATCCCGCAGGATGTGTCACTGCTTGTGACGCAGCAACCTGCGCGCAGAGCAGGTCGAAGTGGCGACGACGGCGGTGGCTGCGGCTGCGGCGGCGGGGATGCGGGGACGCGTTTTTATTGTGCCATCGAAAAATGACCACACGAAATTTTTTTCTCTCAGTTCCATTGAGCTCCTCCTGGAGGGCCTCGACGGATCCCTCTCGCTCGCATACCCGGAGCTGCCCCGGAGCCCGCACACTGAACCGGCTTTGCACCGTTTCATTCATAATGCCGGCCACACCGGGCCCCGGGGCCTCGGACCTCGAGTGGAGGACTCGAGCGCGCGAAGTGGACCGGATGGTATTTCACTCCTTGACAGCCGTCGCTCCTCCTCGTTCGCTCGTTCGAATTACGAGTATACCGAAGGCAGGCATTTTGCTTACTGTATAAATAGTCACCGCGCGATATATAGATGATCCGCGCGGGTAGCGTCGACCGCGAGGTAGAAGAGAAGGTAGATAATGGCACGGATGGGTGTGTTGGTGTATTAACGGGTACGTTCCTCTGTTGACGTGTCAAAGAATTGTAGATCGGTTAATAATGAGAGTTAACGGTACTGAAATATCACGAAAATTACCTTCCTCCTCTGTAAGAAAGTTGGAAACTTTGTGATATTTATCTCCGTTTTTGTTATCTATAATATAAATAGATCACCTAATGTATATTCTCTGGAGATTTATAAGTAATTCATTAATTAGAGATAGAGTTAATCTTGTCATAATTGTGTTACGTAATTCGATGGTGAATCTTATTCAACCTTACGATGGAAAGATTAATGATTGGAGTAACAAAACGGGCGTCATGATTTTCGCAAGTCTAGTCTCTCTCTTCGCAAAATCATTTATCTTCTGCTTTGATTCGAGCAAGGATAGTGACTGAATATTATGTTACAATAATACAAAAATTCATTATTCGCGCTGCCAAAAAAGACACAGTCAAAACATAGAAAAGACATAAGGGTTTTTCATTTTATTACTTAATTTATTATAACGGGGCTATTTAAAATGCAATTACTTATCTATTTTATCTTCTCTTTGGGAAAGAAAGTCGTCTCTCCGCGCTTGTGAGAAAAACGAGATTACCTTTCTCTCACAAAAAAAGTTATGTTTAATATCACGGTTATCCGGTAAGTGCAACAGTCGGTCAACGTCAGTATGGCTTGTCTTGAAGCTATCTTGAAGTAGCCAGGCTGTCTAACGCGAGAACAGGAATTTCGGTGGAATTTCACCTTACTCCGTTAAATATTTGCTTTTTCGCAAGGCACTCGAGGCGCTTTGACGCCTCACCGCGCCTTCGGGAATGCTGAACGATGATTTTTAACTTGTTGGTTAACTTCACGTGGGTGACTTGAAGAGTTCGCCTCGATGATTTTCATCCGCGGCTATAGGGGCGGACGATGCGCGTCCGATCTTCTTACGGGTCCTCGAGATTTATTATTCATACATATATGCGACGATGCATCGACTTACGCATCGAAATATTCGAACGGAAAATACAGTTTTCCGAGTTTCACGAATCGCACTACCAGAGAGAGTCAATTGTAAACAGCTTACTAAATGTATTTGCAACACAATATTATTCTTAAGGGAGCGATACCTACTTAGACCCCTGTGAAAAAGTTAACGACAAATATGTGTTGAAAGATTCACAGACAACGTGAGTTCTCGAAGAGCTGTTAACCGGACAGGAGGACTAAGATTCCCCAGGAAGATTTAAAATTCGCATAGAATCTCGATAGCTTTGCCACCACACGTCTCTAACCCAATTTCTCGGGGCCCCCGTCGTTAAAGTCCGTTTTTACCAGCCACATTTATTTTTATTCCCGTTTCCTGAGGTAACTAGCAGACGGCTTGGCACCACGCGCGCACGGTGCCATCATCGGGTGGCACGCCCGAGTATTATTCTTCCGGTCGGCTCATCGATCGGTCCATTTTATGTGCTGATTTATCGTCTGTTTGCTCTCGTCCGGCAACGGACTGCAGAAACGCGGCGAACGACCGATTTACGATCGACGACTGGAGGAGACATGGTATAGGAAGCGAACGAAGGCCGAGAAATCCGTGTGAGAAAGTCTACGTCTCTGATAAATAAATATTATCACTTTTAAAATGATTAACAGATAATAGCATTTAATGCGTGGAAATAAAAACGTCGGATAATTGAGTAATGGCTCGCGAAATTCAATAATTTATGTTATTTAATTTTTGTTTCTTCAAAAAATGTTATTTTAAACTGGTTAAAGTTATTTGTTGAAAGCTCTTACAAGCGTTCTATTTGTCACGATGTCAAAAATGTAAAGTAATAATTTTAAAGACAAAAGAAAACGAACGCTCTGTGTGCGAAAAATTCGCCAACATTTTATTAATTTAAATTCAATCATTTATGTATCGATACGAATTGATTTCGAGGATCCGAATATTCTGTCATTCATACCCGCTATCTATTTTCTATCTTATACAAAGTTGTTTATGCCAGGGTTGGAAGGGTTAATTGGTCCACAGGGTTTGCCTTCGGACTTGGCGGTGGGTGTTCTTATGGTTTTTTCGAGTAGAACAGAGGAGAGTGCGTCGGATGATTTTGCTATAAAACGGCTGAACGCCTCCGAAGACGAATGTTCCGCGCCACCCTCGGGTTTTCATCTCTCTCTCGTCGGCCTCGTCCTTTCTTTCTCCGTCGAGCATGCATCCTCCCCTCCTCTGTCTCCTCCAGGCTCCCGTAAAGACACGCCAGCTTTCATGCCCCATTACCACCGCTTTGAAACACACCACGGCGGACCAATGAGCTTTTTTATTGCTCTATTATTGGCAGCGCGGTTCGCCGGCGGGTCTCGCAAAAGTTGCGGCACGATTCTACAAAAAGCCGCCAACCGATGTTCCTTTAACGTTGCCGCTACGAGACGGCGGGCCGGCAACCAAGTAGCTTCCTCCACAAGCAGTTATCTCTTAATTTGAAGGCAGGCTGAGTCCTCCCTCCTCTCGAGTGTCTCATTAACGTCGTGTTCGGTCTTCGAGCGATATTGGCCGCGATCAGAAGAATTCGGGTTTAAGTACAATTTAAAAAAAGAAAGATGGGGCCATCGCGCCAATTATTTTGATATTGCTACTCATCGCTTTGATAAGATATTAAATATATTTTTTTTCTTTGCATTAACTCGGAAGAAGGCGAGATTAATCCATCGTGTGTATGTAGATGACCGAAATAATATTCGGAATAATCTTATAGCCACGAACATCGTGATATCGCAATCCTCAGAGGCTCACGGTTGTCGGATTACGAACGTCTGACGCTTTATTTATTGACCCGCCAACTAACTCTTTTCCGGAGAAGAGAGAACCACAGACCGATTAGATCGACAGAGTGATCCAAGTCGGTCCTCTTAATCTCCAATCCCGGCGCACAAACAGTTTGTTAATCGATAATAAACATAATAACGAAGTGTGCAAAACCGTATTAAATAAGAAAAATGATGAGAGAGATTTCCAAGCACTTGGACCTCGACGAGAACCTTTCTTATTATTTTGACACGACGGATAATCGCGATCCGCTTCGTCATTATTAAAATGTTAAATCAAGGTGGCATATCCGGCGCTACTTCGCGACTGTACATTTAACAACAGACAGTAGTAAAATTCATCGCAAAAGCTATGATACAGACAAGTCTATTCTGAAGCTATACCTCATCGACCGTAATCTTCCGCTACGAATAGTCGACATATTCGCGTGACGTATCTGTCATAAATGCTGTTCCTAATATATACTGCAACGTCCATCACGGCGACGGGTTAAGTCAACATGGCTTACTGTCATCATTACCAGGACATTATCATATCATAGATCAAAAAATGCCTCTACAACCTTCTGAATGCTTCTCGAGTAATAATAAACGACAGCTTAATTACCACACAAGATGTATGTTCGTTTATATATGTATATAATATGTTGCCACCATTTCGTAATTATTGCAATTTATTTGCTTATCGCTTCTGTCGTGCACGCAGTTTATGATAATCTGTTATTTTCGAATATTTTAAATGTTTGAAATTTTAAACGAAGATATATAAAAGCGGATAGAAAAATTGCTCTCCGGGGATTCAATTCTGTATTTATTGCGGCGTGAGATTTTCTATTAAAAATAGATAGCTCTCGCTTATATTATTTTAAAATTAATTACTTATAATTAAAATTTTATTACAAGAAGAAAAAGATATTAAATAAACAAATGAGAGGAGTATCCTTTTTGGATACCACTTAAGAGAACACTTGTCTCAAATCAAGGGGATTTCCGTCCTTTTCATTGAACGATATTATTTCGTGCCAGGAATAAAAAGAAAGGGTGTTATAAAGGGAACGAAGGTTTTTATATCGCACCGGAGCCTTCCTACGCTTCCTTCGGGCGCAAAGTGTACACGTCGAACAAGAGAGAGGGAGTACTTTTTATTCTACCTCCACGTCCTACGCGTATATTTAACTTAGCATTCCTACTTCAACACCTCCTGCGCATTATTCGCGTTCGAGGATGTCTGACACCTCGTTGGATCCTTCGTATCTTTTTGCAAGACCGCGATTTTAACATTGCACACGCTTGCGTTAAATTTCCATCTAATCTCATGGTCTATATGTCCGCACGCTTTTACGCTGAAATTTCGATGTTGTTACCAATATAACACTTTAACATAATAACTAGCGACTCCCCCGTCTCGGCTTCGCCCGAGATAATAGTGTGACGAATCATACGTGATATTTGGAAGTGATATTTTTCGAGCACGGGCAGTAGATCTCGATAAATTTAATCGTACTCGAGGCATAGTGGCAACCAAGTAGAACCGGCGAATAAATTCGCGAATATAGAAATCTGGAGACAGTAGTCCTTATATGATCTGCTTACGGGTGGATGAAGCCGCGCGCTACCTAGCGGTGACATCACTATACTACACGGGTTAATACAGCCGTAAATGATAAAAAATGAAAACATCAATTTCTGGATAATGAAAATATTTTTTAGACATGCTATATAGTCTATGTCCGACCTAGTGTATATGAGAATATGGTGTCAAAATTTGTAGGAAATTGGTTCAGTAGTTTTTGAGTTATGCGGTAACAGGAAAACAAGTTTTCTCTTTATATTAGTATAGATGTAGATTATTTAACGTATAGAAACACTGTACGCGTGCCCGAAATCGCGGCGCGGAACTCGCCAGCTCGCGAATCAAAGATTCCACGCGTTGCAGATATACTTACTGTTGCAGACTGAGAATATTCTGTCAATCGTCGGCGAAGCTCGTTAGCAGCATTCGTCACAGCCGCGGACACATCTCGGCGTCTTGGCTTCTCGAAATAATCGCGCGGGGCGCATAGAATATATGTATAGATCTCGTCTTTTCTTCGCTCTCTGTCTGCCATTCCCTCTTTTCCATCGCAAGCGTAACAGCGTCCCGCGTGATCGTCGCCCTGTTAAATCTCGTGTTTTCGAAATGATTTATCGTCCGTGGCCTTACGATACAAGATGTTTCACAGGCAAATAATTCTTCTCTACCTCCTATTATCTTCAATCTGATAATACTAAATGGTTAAAATATCTTAAGATTTCTAGTGTGTTTCTATTGTAGATCCAAAATATATTAATTGATAAAAATATTTTGGACATAGATTAAAATTTTGGAGAGATTTCAATAAATGATAAAGTTTTTATAAATAAAAAATAAAGTTAATGATAAAGTTTTAAGTAAATGATAAAGTTTTTATAAATAAAAGAAGACTTTTGCATAATAAAATATCAAATCAATTTGCAACTGAAATCTTTAAATCTGACGCTACAACCCTCATGTTTGGCGATTGAGAAACACTGCCTGATAGACGTAAATTATCAAAAAATTTAAAAGTTATTGAATTACTTACCGTAATTTAACATAATTTTAATGCATAGTTTAGATTTTTTAAATTTTTATTAAGGGGAGAAGGGAAGTGGAAAAAATTACGCAAATATCTGAGAGACGTATGGTTGTAGTGTGAGAGTTAAATACCTCGAGTTACATGCATATATAATATAATATACGAAGTTTATTAGTCGTAATCTAATTTTTCCTACAGTCGTGCGTTTTTATGCGATGCATTATAATGAACACAAATACATGCGTACATACATACATTTAACTTTGACAATAATCGCAGCGGGATTAGGTGCAGGGCATTATGTAACGCGTTGCACAACGGACGATCGACCACGACATCGTTCGAGCGAACAGGAAAACAATTCGTGATGCAATTCAGCGAATTCTGAAGGGTATTGCAATTCTACTTCCGTGCGTGGATCTGCATATACGGTGCAGCGGCGAACGGCGAGGAACTAGACGCGAGGAGCGAGTCACTCCGGATAAAACGCGCGAGTAAATAAGTACGATCTTTCTGCCCGGAGAGGGGTGGCAGGGAGGGAGGGAGGAGAGAAAGGGGAAGCGGCGATCGCGATCGCGGTAGTTGGTTCGTTCGTGCAGGTGGTTTTGCGCGAGGACACAGGGACAAACCGCGGCGGCCGACGTTGTTTTCAGAACAAACCGCCAAGCTTATACTCATAACAGGAAAAATATTAAATCACCGTCCGCCGTCGGCCCCCTCGAAGCTCTTCGTCACCCCTTCCGCGCGACGATCGAGCGATCCTTAATCTCGCTAACTCCTTTCCGCCGTTTTTCGAACGATCGCACGCGATTACGCGACGATTAATTATGCAGATTATTATGTGAGTTACTGAAATAACCTGGTCTGGGAATATCGCTCTCACATCCCCGTCGGAGCCACCGTAATCCTATTTCTCATATTGCGAAGAGAGCAGGATCCCCCGTCCGATTTATTAATAAAATGCAAAATCGTCACGACGCGGTAATTAATTCTTTTTTTCCTCTCAATAAAAAGGAGAGTCGTAAAAGAGTAACGCTATCTGTGAGCAACGGCGAACGATGGATTAGAATAAGAAGTGATTCACCAGCTCTTTAAACCGTAATTACTATCCGGCGACTACACCGTGCTATTATTAATACTTAATCTCGTTGTACGAGACACGACCGTGTACCATCTCGAGAGAGTTTGTTGGACGTCTGCCACTTTTAAACGAATAATGATTTATGATGAAACACAAGCTCTCCACACGCGAGCATAATGATTTACCTTCCTTCCCACAAATGTAATCTCAAACATCGTTTTCGTCGTACTTTGGAGAATTAATCTTTCTCGCTATATATATTTTCCGTTATAAATCTTCATCGGAACGGAAAACGGAACGTCGCGAAAAACGCAATGTTTTTTCCCTTTTTTATCACGATGGAGGATACGAAAACACCAGTTCAATGTCCAATACGAGAGAATTGCTCTCTATTTCGAGCTTGCGGCAAGTAGTAAACAATTCCGCGGATGCCGTTCGTTCTCCCCGGTCTCTCGCTTCTCTCTTTTTCTCTCTCTCTCTCTCTTTACGTTGCTCCATTCACAGGCGAGGGTATACAATATGTGTATCGGACCGGCCCCAAATAGCATTAAGTCATTGCTGCTGATCGGTCGTGCGCGTTCTATCTCCTGCTGTCGCAAGCGATGATCGCATTGTGCAGGACGCACCTTAAGGGATCCCCATTCTCGCAGGCCGAGAACCGAGAAATCCGGCAGACCACAATACCGATCATTGTTTCTCAATTCGATCGGGGGCACCAAGCGAAAGAGAGAGAGAGGGTGCGCGCCCCCGTCGCACGCCTCTTTTCAGCCGTCGGACGAGTCTCGTTGTCACGTCTCATCGCCATGTTGTGTGTGTGTTTCTCGCTTTCCTTTTTCTATCCGTCTCACGAGTGTTTAAAGCACGGACGCATTTACATTCCAAGATGAATACTCAAATCTTGGATACGAATACTTAACAAAGGGCTCTCTCTATTCCGTTCGTGAAAAAGAGATCGTCAGGAATAAAAGTTCCAACAAAGATGTGCGCCAGATGTATCGAAACGCAAACTCGGAATATGGAAGTTTATTCGCGTGTCTATCAGATACGCAAGCGCGTTTCTATCTGTTGGAACTTCAACACACTAGAGTGACTAGAGATGAAGACGAGCTCGGAAAATGATCAACGGGGCCCCGGGGCCCCGAGGGCCAACGGGGGAGAACGCGTGTTCGTGGATGCATTTACGGATTTCACGGTAAATCGAGCGCTTTTAACGGCGGGTACGTTGCTGTTACGCAACCCTATTGTGCGCAAATGCCTCCTGTGGTGTTACGGTAGAACGCCGGTCGACGTGCGGTATCTTGGCAAATGGAATTACAACGGGGTTCTATCATGACTCAATCGACCCATCTTTGATGCGGCTTAGCCGAGGAAGAGGACGCCAGCGTGCTTGGTGCACGGGACCGGGAATACACCCTGTATTCCGTCCATTAGGAGGGTGCAGGACAAAATAGGTTGCACCTACGCCGTTTACGTTGCGCGCAAACGTCTCGAAAAAAGCGTCTGATGCATTTTGTATCCTTTAAGGATATCTCTTGCGCAAACATTTCACAGCGCGTAATCTCGTTCCGCTGTTATTTATAATACGGTCATATAAATCTTATACAGATCGCGGTGCATTCTGCTGACAGATTATATCGGAGAGGAATCTTGAAGCAAGCATCGTTTTTTTGTTTCTCTTCTGATGTATATTTACAAGAGCTTCACGGTTTCCTCGGTTTTGATGGCATAATTCAAGATGGCTGCAGCAACTTGACTTCTTAAGAGAGAGCTCACTAAATTTTAGAAAAACGTGTCAAAACTAAACAAAGACCACGTCTGTGTATACTCGTGACACTTAATTCTCTCCATATCAATCCGTAATAATACTAAGGCCCGTTCTACATTGAGTAAGTAGTGTAGTAAGTCTTAAGCCGTAAGAAATTGACCAATCACAATCGAAGAAAATAATTGAATGTGGAATGTGAACTTACTACATTACGACTCAATGTAGAACGGGCCTAAGTATAAAAGGGGGGACGGAGGGACAGACCATATTATAATATTTTCGTTAAACGTAATATTACGGAGGAATTTTAAGTTAGTAGGCAACGTATCACGGAATATTACGGAATATTATGGGGATTAATGTAGAGCTTTTAATGCTTCAAGTTTCTACACTGGAATTCTATTTTTCACATAATATCTATCGCTTTTCTGAATATGCCTTTCAAAGACAAAGGACGCCAATGTCTTCTACATTCAAGGAACTCGTCGAAGAATATCGACACCTCGTTAATGACGCCACAACACATTCGAGCAAAGAAACGAGGAAATAGTCCCGCGGATACACCGGCGCTCGTAACGCTCGATTCTGAGAAGCAAGCGGGCTTCCCTCGTTTCGGAGCTCGCTTAACAGCGTCAGGGAACCCGGGTGTCGGAATTCCCTGGGACGCACGTACGTGTAAACAATGCGTCGGCCACGGTGTCGGTCGACGCGCGCGCATGCAGCGACCGGGGGGGTTGAAGCACCCTAAAATTAGCCCCGCGGGAGCGGGACACCGCGTGCACGCGGCCTGCTGCCCGGGGCCCGTCCGCACCCGGAGAGCGTGAAAAAATGCTTACATTATCATCCGTAATTTTCGTAAACACCCGACCAACCTCGCGGACGACGCGCGACGCGTCGCTCGTTGCGGGTGGCCCTCGAGTAATCGACACTCTCCGACACTCGCTTCCGTCGCTGCCGGGCCCGTCGAGTCGAGCCGGAGGCTCCGAATTAGACTACCGCAGGCAGTTTCTGAAGACGGATTTTATGAGGGAACTCGACACTTGCTACGATCGGAAGAATTTGACCAGTTCGGGGAAAGATCGTTAACGTGACGTCGCTCCAGTGATATTTTAAATTGCGCCGTTTGCTTATCCAACGAAGAATTAAAAGTGAATGACCACTTGCGTAGAAATTATTACTGTCCACTTTTCCCTGTTTTTTTAATGTATTAATGAGAAATTGAAATAAATTGACTCAAAAATTATAGATGTGCACTTTAAATTACGCACGATTACCATAGTTATTAATTAATAACTACATTGATAATTGAATAACGAGGGTATAAGATACATTTTTTTCCGATAAATGAGTATAGAATTGTGTGACACACTACGATCACATGATATCAACTCTTTCGATATTTATCCGGTTCCTCTAACTTGGATAATATTTTGATATCACGTGATTCGTCGAAATTTAATCGCATTTAATATCTAAAAATGTGTGAATCGCGCGAATATCATAACGCGGCGCATATGCAACCTATAAAGTATCCACGAGCGTGTTATAATTCGCGCGGTGTGATCACCGTGCGTGCCCGCGGTTAATTAATTGCCTATTTCAAATTCGAATTACGTGTCGCCTGTGTCAGTGTCTGTGCCGCAGGATAGCCGTGGGCACATATATACCATCCTCGTTATAGCGGGGGATAAACATTCGGACGGACGCGAACCGCATTCGGCGCGTATACCCTCTCGTCGCGGTAGATGTGTCAATTAAATACGAAATTAGCGAGTAAAACGACCCCGAGAGTTGGCCCATAAACAAGATCCGCCTCGCGCGCCCCATTTAGCGTTTAATGTCGTAATGACGTTTGCATTTTCGAGCGCAGTTTCGCTCAATGTTTACTTTATTTTGCATTAAAGCGTGATTAAGCAGTCGTCGACCGTCATGATCGTGTCTCTCCGTCGCATGGACCCGAATATATATATATATATATATATATATATATATATATATATATTCGATAATATTAGTCCGATATCTTGCCGTCTCGCGTTTTACAAAAACTCTTCAACGAAAACACGTTACCGCGACGAGCGTTTCCTATTTTTCTTTCCATACTCTCGATTATATTTCTACAGAACTCCCGTCAGCGAGATATCTCGTTACGTTTTTCCCCGGTTGTTTCGTTACATCGAACGGTATACACGCACACACGCGTATACACACACGTTAAGCACAGATGTGGAAACTCGCGATTACGTGACCGAGTGAAGAACCTGCGCGCGACAATGTACAGAAAAATAAATTAATAGGGCAAACAGAATTGTGGTTTTTAAGAATTGTGGTTTTTATCTCCCCACGTTCAGCTCTGGAAAAGATGTCAACACGGAAAGAATGTAACCGTCGATAGATAACAAGTTGCAGGTATTGTTTGGAATTTTTGTTATCACGAGTGGCAGACAGAATCATAACGATAATTGAGGTACATAGTAATGCTGTAAGATAATGCTATAATGTCAAGTTGGATTGACATTTTAACTAATAGAACACAATATAGTATGATTACAGATATGATTACGGATTCGCTATGGGGATATACACAATTCGTATTATGTACGAATGTAATCGAAAGTGATGGATGCCGAAAGGGAAAAGAAGAAAAATTGGAAAATTCGCTTCAATCGAACATTGCTCAATTATTGGGTCGCATTCGTAAAATTGCGTAACTATTAAATAACAATAAAAGCTGATTGGAGTACATACATGTATACCTGTGTGACCCATTCGATTGGGTTACTACAAATCGTTAACTCAACTGCACTGATCGCATCCGTATTGCTATTAGAGTCACATTGATATTAAAATTATTTTAAAACTTAAAAGAAGTATTTGCAAAATAATCACAGCTATTTTAGTAAATTCACCGAATCTTCGATACAGTTTCGCGTCGAGGCCTCACGACGATACTCGACGACGCTATCTCGTACACTTCGTCCTCTGGACGTTGGACGTTCATCCTCTTTTCCACCATTTCTCCCTTTTCTTCGTATAACACACAGCACTTTCGCGAGTTTCCATCAATTTTCGTCTGAAAGACCGCGCGCGTTGGTTGTTCGATTTTTCCTGTATACCGACACGCGAACCAATTTCCATTGGTCCGTCGCTCTCCAGGACTCTGTCACCCTTCATTTTTTTCTCTCTCTCTCTTTTCTATCTTGATTCCCTGCAGAATTATTGCTCTCTCTCTCTCTCGCCGCTGATTTCTACAAAAGGGATGGGAGGCGCAGTGAAAAGGACGCGGATCACCGCTGCACGTACAATACATACGGTGTGTATCGCAGTTAGGTCACGACTCTCCCTCTCTCTCTCTGTTTATCTCTGTTTCTCTTTTGCCATCAGTTCGAGCGAGTTTCACGTTTTGCCGCGGGTCCCTGGGAAACGGCGCACCTGTGATCCTTCCGCTGAAACAGGCAGACGACGGTGGAGCAGCACAGTTTCGCCTCTCGTCCTCCCACTTCTGCCCTTCACCCTTCACCGTTCGTTCGCTGCCAACAGCCATGCAGGTTTCTTCGTCTCGCCGTGTCTCTTTCTCCTCCAACGTTCACCATCCTCCCTATGCTCTCGTGGTATTAATTAATTACGGGCTCCATCTGTCAAATTCCGAATTACGAGCTGATACAATGAGTATATCGCTAGCGTGCTAAACGCTACTCCAAAATTTATTCTTATACATCCCATGTGCTTATACTAATACCTAGTATCCATATCCTCCATTTTAACTGTGACTTTCGTGACATTCTTTCAAGCTAATCAAGAGTACACGCACGATCGCCAACGGGCTTTCCTACATAACGTGGTTTACGATCTCGCGTAAGAAGCACCGTGCAAAAAGAACAAGAAAAAAAGACATCGGCGGTTCCACGCGAGCACACAAGGAGAGGGAAAGCACGCACGCACGTACGCACACGCCGCCCTACGTTAGTTTCGTAGAGCAAAATGTTTGTTTAAGTAAGCCCGGAGCCAAACTCTTTTTACTTATCTTTTCCTTGCTCGAAATTGATGATTGCGCGCACCGCTAATATGGCCACAACGGTTACGCGCAACGGAGAACAAGATAAAAAAAGAAGAGGGAGAAAAAAGAGGATGCGATGACGTACGCTGTGCAGAGAAAAAGAGAGATTTTGCAATCTCAAAATAATCATCGAGAAAAAGAGAGGGAAATTGTCGAGAATCAAATTTTTTAATTTAACTCGAATTCAAAAACATTGTCAACATATTTGTTTCGCAGCTCGAAAATTCTTCATCGATATTTCTTTTATCAAATATTTAATCAAATATGATTAAAAAACGACGAAATTGCAATTGAGATTGCCACCTCTAAAATCTTCTTATTTTATAAATTTTGTAAATAATGTAATAAATTACTTAATCACAGTTGCCAGTGATAGAAATACTATTTATAATTTATATACTGTTTATATATACATGTATGTGTGTTAAACATTATATTTTATGTATAAATATTTTTTTTAATATCAGCTGAATAAAAGTTGACTATTTAGCGTACCTTTGTGAAGAAATGTTTCATAATTTGTACGTTACGAAAAAACGCTAAAAATTTTTTCAAAAAAGTAGCCCGAATGTTGTTTTCATGTTTCTGTCTCGTCATATAACACCGAAATATTCAAAGCAATTTTTCCGTCTGTTTACAGTGCACATGTGTGGGAAGCGGATTTTACGTTCCAACTTTCTGAAAAACGCTTTTCTGACCAGATTGTGTCCTTTTCATTGCCACCATGTGTTTAGCATTTCAATCCTTTGACGCTTAGCGTTTAGCTCTGCTCGCTGTTTTTTTATTACAATTCTAAAAAAAAACAAACATGCTATTTATTGCAGTTATTATATCGATTCGACACGATAGTTTCAATACTATTTTTTTATATCTTTTTAATTTTTCAAAATTTTGACGTAAAAGCACTACTGCTTTTATATATATATATATATATATATATATATATATATAATTTATATTGTATAATTTATTTTCCTAAAAACACCACACCCATCTATTTATAGAAAAGTAATATTTTATTTATTAACTTAAAATTAAATTTAAGCTTATGTCGTAATATTCGTTCTGTCGAGCGAAAAGTGACATCGCGGGAACAACCCCGGATGGATAACGTTAAATGTTTGCTGTGGAGATAAAGGACGAGAGGGGCTGCATTGACTTTCTCACCCTCGAATCGCTGTTCTTAGCGTGGCTGGATGAATTTGTGTGTTTGCCTGGATTATTGGAAAGCCAATAATGGCACGGGCGTTTACGCGTAGTGCAAATAGCTCTTTACATGCTTCTCTCTCCCCCCCCTCCCTCTCACTCGTCGGCACTAATTTATCCCAATGCGTATAGTGAGTGCATATAATAAATATATGCATCTTTTTATATATTTACATTAATTGATTGAACGCTATACAGTTGAAGATAAATAGTTATATATATAATTATATTTAATACAAATTAATCATCAATAATGCTTTGTGTCTCGAGACAAAGAAGACTAATTTATACAGGTTATCTCACTCATACAATCGCTACTATGTAAGCGTAATAAATTGTGTCATATTCAATTAAATAATACGTATATTATTAAATTAAATAATACGTATATTATTTAAATGAATACATAAATAAACGTGAGCGAAAGAAAAGCATCCATCAGCCCTTATAACATTCAAACTAATGTAAGTCGCGAACAATATTAGCGCGATAACAGTTCCCACGAGGTTGCATAGTCGAACGAGTGCGAACGTGGAGGTCTGCGCGGAGAACGGTTGCGAATTCATTTAAAATTACATTCTGCAAACGACTCGACCAGGGTGGTGCCTTTCGCCCCAGGCTGGAGTTAGCCCCATCTGCCGAAACACGTGCCCCGAATAAAGCAGGATTTTGGAACAAGGTTTCGAGCAGGACGCAAAATCGCCGAAAGTATATGCATCTATTGCCTGCATACCATCATCGTTGGGATTTCCCAAAACTCTCTCGAGATTAGGAAAATTCCCTAAAAATGTTTAGAGAATTAGTTTAAAAATCTCTTCCGGCTCGCCAAAAGCACGCTTTCCCTGCGTGTCCCTACAACTCACGTTTTTTTATGTCTTACGCAAGTAAAAAATTTCTCCGACACATAATTCTACGTAATTATTTCCTCATATTAATCTCGTATTTACATTCTTCGTGATAAACAGCTCAGACATTTCCGCGTGAAATCCGTAGCGAAATGGCAGGAATCTTTCCAGTTCGTGAAATTCTAAATTTCTTATAACTTATAACTTGAAATCCGTGCGATTGTGGGGCGATTGTGTGCATTTCAAAACCCAAATTTTTACCTAAATATTTGTTTACGGAATATTTTACCGTCTTAGAGTAAGTAAACTACTTCCGACCCACGTTCCACCCATTTTCGTTTTCGATTGTTTTTCATGAATGCATACTTGTGCAGAAACTTAAAGGAACAAGATCTAATCCCCAAAGACTGTGACGAACATGTTTTTTTCACGAGGTCGTACGATTTCTTCGTTCAGTCATTGTTTCAGTTCAATCATTGTTTCCAATGTCCACATCGTCACGTTAACGTAATTATCGCGGATATTTCAGTGCTTCCAATATCGTCAGCCACAATGCATCCTTGCTGTTGACGAGATAACGGATTCTCGGATCATTACTAAAATTAATCGTCGGGCGATACAGATCGGGAACACGCGAGTGCGTCGGTTAAGCGGGCGGATGGGCGACGCGTAAGATTGTAAATTACGCGGCGCGGAAAAGACGGAATGCCAATTCGGTTGGACGCGGTATAAACGTTTCCGCTCTCGTGTTACGAGACGCGACATTAATCTATCGAGGATTCTGCGAAACTCAGCTCTGTCATTTTCATCGCCAACAATTTCGCTACGGATTTCACGCGGAAATGTCTGGGCTGCTCGTTTATCACGAAGAATGTAAATACGGGATTAATATGAGGAATTAATTACGTAGATTTATGTGTCGGGAAATATATGTAGCGATATGCAGGTGAAATGTTATTTTTAATAAGATATTACGGAAAATCTTGCAGAAGAGAGAATATCGAGGATTCAATGAAGAAGAAAATGTCGGTTTTACGCAGATATTACGCGAATGAATCAAGTCTCGTTTAAAGTTTTCGATAATTTTGTTCTGTTTTTAATATTCGTGTATATCGACACGCATATACTCGAAACATTTCGTCGACATTAGTCGACGCGACTAATTTTCCTCTTATCAATCGTCCTCTGTTTTCCAAAACGTGCAAATTATTAAATAATAAATATAAATATAAAACGATAAACACGCGTGGCGTGGCTCTTGAGCAAAATTGCAATGATGAATGATCGGCCGCTGCGATGCGGCAATTAAACATCGAGTTATTTTCACGTCTACTTAACTTATTTTCACAGCGCGGTGATCAATATTTCCGTCGGTAGTTCCGCCGATAAGTACAAATATAAAAACATATTTCGCGTCCAAATAACGAAACGTCGCGCGGCAAGCAATAAACATTCGGAGCGTTTTCACTGATAATACTTTCGTAAGTGCAAACGTCGTGCGAACGAAAATGATGACAAAAATGGATTTCGTGGCGGGATGTGACAGAGAGACGAAACATCATTCGAGATTTTTTTTCCGTTTATTTCGTAAGTGTGTGTCTTACGTACTGATACGTAATAGCGTACTAATAATAATATTAATATCAATATGTTCCGCATGTATAAGTGTATACATGCACATATTATTGTATATACGTCATATATACACATATAGATATTGTATACATAGATTTGTCCTATTTATTTCATCTATGCTGCTTTATTCTTCGTAATAATATACACGCAGATTCGAGCATCGTTACCGCTAATTATTATTCACATGATCCGTGTTTATGATCAATAAATATACCTATGTATTTTATGTATATATATTTCTTTATAGTTATAATTATCTCAATTCTCTCTTTCATCGAATACCGCACGAATCTCCGGCACCGAGGAAGGTTATCACGTGATTAAATGCACAAGGACGCGATGCAATTTTACGAAGAAAGTACAATATCTCACTAATCGCTAAAGCTATTATTCCTTTTTACAATACTTCTCGTCGCTTTCCGTCGTCGTGACAATTTTAAACATTCCTTTGGAGGTAAGGACTAAAAACACAATAAATTTTCATCGTCGACATCGAAAACTTAGGAAACTACAATCAACTTTTCTCGGCGTACTATGTACATTGTAATGCTAATTTTATGCTTAAAATCGCGACAATTATATCACCTTTCGCGATTAAAATGTTCATGTTGAAATTTATCGATATACCCTTAAAGTGTGTGTTTCCGTCAAAGCAAGTATAAATAAATACAGGAAGTTATATTGCATACTGCCGAAGTGATTGCTAGAGACAGTAGTCGCTATTAAACGTTAATAAGAGGAATTCCGCAGACTCTGTGCATTCTAAAATATTAAAACGTTAGTTTCTATTTACGATAAAACAACTTATATCGGTATATACCCGTTTGTTCCCCGAAGCTGCTCGCGTTTCGTTACGCGTCTGTCCGACGATATAGAACGTCGCATTAAATGCGAAAATTCTGGAGCCGCTCGTTCGGGAATAATCACGGCCACCACGCGTGCAAAAAATGCGGACATTTCGAGAAATACTCGATGCAAAACGCGCCGTTCAAAGCAAACAATGACTTTTTCGATCCGTTCCAAAGGCAGAAAGAGCGAAAACTCGCGTACACACGCGGTCGCATTCGCGAAATATCGGAACAACGTGATTCGAGCCACGTGAAAGATCGCAAGCCGAACGATCCGGGACGATGATTCCGACTTGTCCTTATCACTATGTGTCGGAAGCAGACAATTGGCGGTGACATCTCGATATTTTCGTGCGATTTATGGTGGTTTGCACAGATGAGCGTGAAAACGACGCGACAGTCAAAGAAAAAAAAATTAGATAGATCAACGACCGGTCTGGCAATGTTTGTATAAATGGGTGCGATTACACTGAAATTAACATTTGTTTCCTCGTCCCGGACGTTCACTCGTGTACCATTCATTAAAACGAGACTTTTGACTGCAATAAGAAGAATCACCTTGTGCATTTATTGAGTTTACAATGCTGTTGAAAACGGCAAATCATCTCTCAGCGTACAAAAATGGGCAAAATTTACTGATTTTCAAAAAATTATGGACTTGGGGTTATTTTAAAATTGCGATTATTATCATTTTTTTTACTGTTTGATTTTGTTTCGCTAAGAAAAGTCTCAATTTAGATGGAAATGTTCATTTAATATAATAAAATCATTAGTCACTCGATTGATTTCGTAAATTTCTTCTTCACGCACTGATTTCTGAGTCCTTTTTATCGTTGCCCTTCTTTAATTTTTATCTCGTGTATTTCAGTCAATATCTAATTTTTTTTAATGTGCTTTTTTCTCGTACATTCTTTTTAATGTATATTGTGAATCACACGTTGGAATCTACGAATTTCAATTATTCAGGTTTTACAGCCTTCGGAATTTTTAAACCGAATTCTTTTCGAACTCAATTTTGCGACGCTTACAAAAACTTGTCATTTAGCATGTTTTTCTCGAATACGAATTAAATGAAGAAAAATATTACAACGAAGACTGTGCAGAACAAAGACCGTGGGTTCGTTTAATGTATACTTTCACGAAGAGGTTTATCGATTAACGACATCCTTGGAGAGAGTCACGATTTATTACACTAATTGTCGCATTAGCTAATCGCTTATGATTCTACGCGACACGAGAATACGATCCGATACGGGAAACTAGATTTTTACCAGAACTCGTTACGACCCTTCTAGTTCCATTCCTTGGCGAGCTCATCCGTCGTGGGTATCCACTCTTGCTTCACGTAAATCAAGCCCGGATCGTAGTGATCGCCGTGGTGCTCTTCAAGGTTCCGCTGATGGGACCTTGAATTCCGATATTCTCAGTATTTTTGCAACGTTATCGGTAGATTGCCGCTGGTGTTGACGGCGTTACAGTCTTGGTAATATCTGTGGTACAGCGGTGGAGATGGTGCCGCGCCCGTCGAAAGCGGCGTCGGTGGGCTGGACCTGCGATAAATCAGACCGTGTTCTGAAGACTCAACTCTTCTGTAATTTTACCTACTGTCTACAATTAAAATTAAAAGAGAATCTAACAACGCCACTATTCTCAATAACAAGTACTGTGACTTTTTATTAACATGTCATCTGTCCAGAAAGTTGGACATTAAAGAATTTCCATATTATTGATAAGATATTGTGGAATATGATTAAATAAAACTACATTCTCATGAATAGTGCGTTAAATGACGCACTTTTATTTCACACATTGTTATCTAGCTGTTTATCTAAAATTTTTGAGAGATGGCATTTATCTTTGATACAAGCGTTTTAAAAAATTTCAATAGCGCAGATGATGAAGACCACGGGTAAGTATCATGGTGATCAATATAAAAGAAATTTATTAACAACTGTGGAATCTTGGAGATCTTGTCAGATCCTTGAGCTATGAAAAACTCCATAATAATAACGCACAGAACTGTGATACAATAGATTGTATATATGACTATTATATGCTATGTTATTATGATTGTATTAGTCACTCACTGCTTATTCAAGTTGAGTATCAAACCATATCAATACAGTCTGTTTACAACATTCCCTATTTATTACTGCTTGTACATATCTTTGTATCCTTATATACTACTAGCTACATCACTCCTCGATAATAATTATTATCTATATAATTCCGATTTGAATAAAGTAATGTGTAATATAATCTTTATACAACAAACTAAATGCCATCAAAGTGCTGTCGGTACAAAAATTGATCCAAAAGTCGTAAATCCCAGCACTATGAAAATTAAACTTTAGTGAAATCTTCATTATCCATCATACAATTCTATCGAAATCCACGTTCGTGTCGTTGTTCTCCGTAGAGAAAACAGACTTTGCGTCTATTGTACGAGCACGAGATACTCTCATCACAGAATTGGAATTTCACCTGAAAGGCGTCACGTTTTCTCGACGAAAAACGATCCAGGTTTTGGTACTCATTCTGGTACTCGTACCTGTAAAGCTGGCAGCTCGGGGACTGGGTGTCCTGATAGATCGCCGCATCGGGACTGGCGTCCTGATACCACTGCGAGTGGCCCACGGCGTTGCTCGCGTGATTCCGCGCCGTGTTGTACTCGTGGTCCATGATGGCGTATCCGGCGGCCGCCGGTGCGCAGTACGGCGTGTACATGGTGCCGGGCGGCGAGCCGTTGCCCCTGGAAACGGTGCTGGTGTGCCCATAGCCGGTGGTGGCCATCATCGCCGCTACCGCGGCCGTCGTGGTGGTCGTGGTGGTGCCCGCAGAGGATAGATCCCTGCTGCCACTGCCCATGGACTCCCTGCTGCTCATGATCGAGTGCGGGTGCTGAAGTCCGTGCGGATGGTGCGAGTGGTGCTGATTATCGCGCGTCATCAGGCCGGCGCTGTTCTCCCGCGTCGTCATCAGCGCGTCGACGCTGAAGCTGGTCGGATCCAGGCCGGCCATCGACACATCTTGGATTGACTCCTGGTGCACCTGATGTGCCTGATGCACTTGATGACTCAGGGCGGTTTGGATCACACTCTGGCCAGGTGCGACCGTCGCCGTTGTCGTCTTGTCCTCCTGCTGTATCGGGCTGTGCAGGCCGTACTTGCTAGCTTGAACCGCCGCAGCCGCAGCCGCCGCCGCCGCCATGCAATGGTTATCATTTACCGGCTCTCGTTTGGGTTTACACAGACCAGTGGCAGCCTCCAGAGCGCTCAGCTTCTTCGTCGGAGTGTCCGACGGTGGTGGCAACGTGACCTGGCTGTTGCCAGACTTGGCATCCTCCTGACGTTTCTCCGGTAAAATCCCCTGCCGTTTGAGCGCCTCTTCTTTCTCTTTCAGCGCGTCCTTCTTCTTGAAACGCCTGCGACGTCTCAAGTAAGAACCATTATCAAACATGTTATAGCTATCCGGATCCAGAGACCAATAACTTCCTTTACCGGGTTTCTTATCGTCTCGTGGCACTTTTACAAAGCATTCGTTGAGGCTAAGATTGTGGCGGATCGAGTTCTGCCAGCCTTGCTTATTCTCACGATAATACGGGAAACGGTCCATAATGAACTGATAGATGCCGTTGAGCGTAATTTTTTTATCGGGCGCATTTTGGATGGCCATCGCGATCAATGCAATGTATGAGTAGGGTGGCTTCACCATATCTTTACCGGTGTGATGAATGTGCTGCTGGCCGATACCTGACACTGGGTACCCTGTAGCCGTCGCGTAGCCGCCGTACCGATACTGATCGTAGTAACTCCCGGGAGCACCCACCGCCGGGTACGACGGCGCGCCCATGCCCATCGGCACCGTCGCCGCGTGCCGATAGTACGCATTCTGTTCGCTGAAGAGCGTGTGCATCTTCGCACACCCGCTCTCGGTACGATCCACGGACAACGATCGCGAAACACTTCGTTCTGATCGGAGCAAGGGGGAATTGTTCTCTCTACAATAACGTCACTATTCCTCCAGAGGCGATCCTGTAATGCACATGTTCCTCGAAGTCGTTCTTAGCGTTTGATTCGCACAATTGTAATTCTTCGTGGGTGGTTCGGAGAGAAATAGGAACAGCGTCGGTTTTTCGTTATATTTGGACACTTGTATTTAAAATTTAATTTTACGCAGTCTTTTATTTTCTATTCTATTGTTCGTCACTCCTCACCTCAAATTATTTTCTCTCGAAATGTTCTGAACTGTCCTTTAGTTAGCGGTTATATTTTTTTCTTATTTTTAAATCATGTCACCTTTAAAGTTTTCTTTCACAATTCACCTTAGATAGAATATCGGTAGCTTTTAAAATAACATAACATGTTCCTTGACCGTTAAAAATTTATCCTAAGAGTGTCGCTATTTTTCGAAGTTATTTTTCTATATTTATTCTGTATTATCATTAAGTCTTCTTTTCGTAGTATCAATCCCACTCATATCACTTATTCGACAAATAAATATCCTTAATTGCCTTCCTTAATTTTTACGGGCGTTATTTTCATGAGTTGTGAAACTCGCGTTCGCACTATCACTCATCTGCCGCTTCGAGCGCACTTGAAACGCTGTCACTATACCACCAAAGTATCTATCTATAGCAGATCGATAATGAACGATCACGCTTATATCCCGAAAAACACCGCGTCGTCGCTCATAGAGTCTGCGATGCTCCCCGCTGCTACGTGATAGTATCTTGTTGACCGTATCCCGAAAATCTCATCTCAGACACGGAAGACGGACGGGTGTGCGAAGCCGCGGTGAAGACAGAAGGCGAAGGTGCATTCAGTTGAACAGTGCGACTCGACCGCTAGCGCGAGGACGCACGCTAACCCCGTTAGCACCCGCGTGTGCACGCTACGGTATTATGATACACAACAGGCCGGAGTTTACTCAACCCCGAGTAAAAACACACTGGGAGCTCGGCGTCGCGCGCGGATCGGAGTACTCGGCACGGCCGGAGGACGGCTGCGCCGTTCGTGTGTCTTCGAAAAATCACGAGGTTTCCTACACGTCATGCCACGCTATTGGTCGCGCGATCGCGGAGCCACGCATGATCCCGCCCACACTGCAGGACCAATCCGCTCGGAGCGGCGAACGGCCGAGCGTACGACCGCCCTGAATGAGATCCTGCCAATAACCACGCCGTAGTCGCTCGCGTAGTCACGCCCTCGTCACCTCGCGCAAGGACTCAGGAGGGCCGTGACCAGCCGTGCTGCACGCCGCGATGCGGAATTTTTCCGCGGCCATCAGCCGTCGAATACTTTTCGCGATACCAAGCGGACAACGAGCACGAGGATTAAGGTGGTGATCTCGGTGGACCTTGCCCGGAAGAGCGGAAACGGCGGAAGCGAGTGATAGTTGCATGCGCGCGGTGTCTCAGCTAGAGATTGAGGAAGTGTTGAGGATGTTTAGGGTGACAAGTGACAAGAATGACGGCCGTGTGATTGGGATCTCGTAACGCGTGCTTTTAGAAAGAAAACGAGCGATAGACGTCATCGCGTAACGGAGATGCTTATTTCGAGAAATCCTAAAATTTTTTTCTTAAAAAATACCAATGGCGAAATCATATTAAATTCGAAGATGTGGCATTGGCGTTACTTGTGAGATTGTGAAATATTTTTATGTTCTTTGCCATATGATGCAACTCACAGTTCTGCGGAAGTGTTTTAGAGATATTGAAAGGATTGAAAATTTGATCTTTACAGGCTGTTCGTGGATCATTTTAAATCCATTGCAAAATTTACTAACTTCTAACTTTAAAAAATTATTTTTTATCCTCAGTATTTCTTATCTACATTTTTAGTAATAGTTTATTTCAAAAATTTGGGTTTCTTTATGGCAAATATCCTTTAAATTGCATTATACGTGAATCAATTTAATAAAATCAGTTAATTCTAATAGCCTATGAAGGTTGTTAAGATATAACGATTCATATTCACATTTCGTATTTAACGCTAAATCTGTTCAAATTTAGATAATTTGTGCGAGTTTAGTATGATACAAACGAAAGAATTTAACAGTAATTTAACGTTAAACACAGATTACGCACATGCAGATACGGAATTATAAAACGAGTTCTGCGAAATGTTTTAATTGACTGAAAAATAATTTAACTCTGAATTTCAAATAAAAAATGCCAGTTATAAACCATGTGCTCAGTATAATCTAGCCCTTAATTGATTTAATTTATTAAAACATAATTTACAATTAACAATACAAATACACTTTATGTATTTTACAGAAACTGTAAAATGATTTTTGATCCTAGTCAAATGATTGATAAAGTATGACCCTATTCTTTTTCAATTATAGTAATTTACTATGTCTTCATCTATCTAATGCACAGCAATATTAAATGTCATATATTTGCAAATTTATGCGACCAAAAAACTCTTGAAGGACATCACGACGATAATGTCACGTGGATAGATGGAAAAGAGGCAGCTTCGCGTTCTTGCAGCACGACACTTTCAATTTAGCGTCTGTTTTTCCAAGGGTTCGACTCCCGCCTTGCGAAAACACTCGACAGGACACGTCGCCACCCTCCATTTTCTCGCCAGCAAGTTTCCGCCTCCGTCCGAATCGCGCTATCCAGGTTCTCAAAATACCTTCGATCCTTCCAGACGTTCCACTTTCCGCCATTTAAATTGATTCGACGCAAATACTGAGTCTGTTATCGAAATCAAGTTGTGCACAAGCTGAGAGTAAGTTCGCTGTCGAATATGATTGGTTTAACGTGCTTACGTAATTTTCTTCGTCTTACATATAATTTTAATAATATTGGCAAAAGAAAAAAATGGCAAGTACACGTATATATTAAAAATTCCTATTAAAGTACACACAAAAAACTGCAATTTAAAATAAGATATACATATGTATGTCTTTTTGATATTTCTATAGATCCTTAAATCCACTTAAGATCTCACTAATCTGCAATATTTATTAGACACAATGTTCAATCTTGTTCCAATGAAATTTTCGTTAAAGAAAGATATTTTTCATTTTCTTTATGTGTAAAACAATTCACCATTTCAATTTCATTTAAATTTGAAGACATATTTCATAAATAAACTGATCAATAAACACGGAAAAAAAAATTAGCTACTATGGCAAAACTATTTGTAAAATATGGATAGCTAACTATTATTTGCAACGAGAGCTATAATTTTGCAATAGTAGCAAAACCTTTGTCAACTTTAACAAAAGTTAGCTGTCCTTATTTTACAAATAGTTTTGCTATAGTAACTAATCTTTTTTTCCGTGAAGTAAATTAAAATAATTTTAAATGGTACATGGCACATATTACATGTAGCATACATCGTATTTTGTTTCAATAAGTTACGGCTCTTTTTTTATTGCAATTTATATGTGTATAAAAACCGCACAAAGAGAAACATCTCTTAGTTCGCGCGATCGTTATCGTGTATTTTCTTGAGTCGCGCGCAAGTGTCAAATTGATCATCGTCTCTACCAGGCGGTTAATTTTCATTTAAATGGAACGACAAGCGACCGCTGTAGGCATTCCACCTCCAGATCCACACGATCTCTTTCCCTCGCCCGCAGGCTAACTGCCGCAAAACCAAGATGCAAAACGTTCTGGAAGTTCTGGCGAAAGTTTAATTGTCTTTTGCTTGCGTTCTATCTAGGATTCCGCACCGATAGGATGACGTGCTCCTGAAGCACAATTTATAATCCGCCCCGCGATAAGATCAAATATTCTCTATATATATTCAAGATATACAATCTGTTTTTCGTTTTTCTCTCTCGTATTATTAAAAATTATATTGCACAATAAATTACTCATCAAGAAATATTTGAGAAATAATTAGAGAATGCTTAAGAAAATGATATAAATTACAAGAGGAGAATGTTATCAAATTGTGTGAAAAGATAAAACATAGAAATATAGAAATAAAAATCACCGTTTGTATTGTTTGACAGATTTCTGAACTAATCAATCATAGATAAATTCGCAGTTCATTGGAATTCAATGCACCAATATTACCCGATCATCGCAAACAATCGATCATGCTACAGCTGATGCAATACTCGAGAAGGCCGGATTTACTTAGTCGGCGTTAAACTTAATAAGATCGCTTCATGAAGCGGAGTTTGTTCGTAATCGGGATCAGCGTCGATTCTACGTAGGGCGTACACGAGTGATTTGCATATTTGTTATCGCCCCGGGGGCCGAAATCGATTAAACGGGCGGAACTAAAATTAATTATTGAAATAATTATCGGCTTCCGTGGTTCGCCGTCATCGAAACTAAACTCACGCTCGAAATATCATTAAATTTATGGAATGTAATCTCGTTACGATATTACGATTCTCTGCGTGATTATAGAAATAGCTCTATAACCTTTTTTTTTTAAATAATTGATTGTACGCAGTTTGTGTAATTTTATTAGAAAAAAAAATCCATCAAAATTTTAAGATCTCGAGAAGATAAATGTAAAGAAGGAGAGTTTTGCTTAAAACGTATCGTAAACGTCACTCACAATATTTCATGCATCTTAAGATTTTTCGGGAATGACGTTTTATATTTTGACTCGCTTTGCTGCTGCAAAATATTTTCCTTATAGTGCACCCGCGGATGTGTTTGGAAAATTTCAAAACTTTTCAAAATAAACGATGTCTCTTGACCTATCCCACGCAACCGGATTCTATCGAAACGATATGTGAACGTCTGTGCCCCTCTAAACTCTCTCCTCTTTCTCGTCCAGAAACAATAAACTTCTTATTTCGATATGACGTTGTCGTCCGTCATCGTCCTATCGAGCGAACCAATCGGTCGTAATTTCCGTGAAAGAAAGTACATTATGACGCACACGATATGTTATAAATAGCGTCGACTAACGTTATCGGTATTTTTCGCAAATAATTCGCGTCTGCGGATTGCGCAGCGTTTATTGTCTCACATATTTTCTTTGCCAAAATCGTACCGTTGCTCAACAAGCTTCTTTCGTATTTTCTTCGTAACTCCTACTTGCGTTAATATATTAACCTCTTTGTAACTTTCTTTGTATTTCTCTGAAAAACATAAATTTCTGCACAAGATATTTCGCGGACGAAGCCGTCGTTTCAATACTCTGATTTAATATCAATCTCTCTGATATGGGTATTATTATTGCATATGTTTCCAGGATATTTAATTAAAAATAAAGTTAGTCTTATCACATCTATCAAAAATTTGAAAAACGATAACAGCGCTTGCTCAAACAAGAAGAAACATTAAGTTACAGAAGTATAAGTTGTTATGAATTACAAGAAATGTTATTAAATTTTATGTGTAAAAAGAAGAAATAAATGTATAGAAATACTAAAATCATACGTTAAGTTAGCAAAGCTCTAAAGTTCAGTTGTTCCAGTCAAAAGATTCGCAAAATTATTTTTTAATCTTCCGACGCACGGTGGAAAATACAATGAAATTTCTGACATAGTTTCGATTCAATTTTGAAACGAAATTTAATTTTGCCATGATATGAAATACCGCTCTTCTTTTTCTTCCGAGTGTTCTTCTTCTTGTTCGCGCGGCTCCATCCGAACGCGCGATCCGATTAACTCGAAGAGAACACTCGTATTCCGTTCGGATTCCGTATGTTTCTCGTCTCGGTCAACGGTGGCGGTGTTTACATAGCGCGGTGAAATTTAATTCTCGAGACCTTCGAACCCACAGAGCCGAGTGTAAACCTATACTCGTGCTCGCTCCGGCAATATCTGACATCGGGAAAATGGCGCCGTAGTGGAAAAAGGGACTCGAGGAAGAGATAACGCCTCGCTCTGAGATGCTGAAGTCATTGAAGTTGTTTCCGCTCTTTCCAGATTTCCAGAAACCCACATTGGCGTATCCAAAGAAAATAGAGATGACACTATTAACCTGATTATGGCAATTCATCGCACGTCCTCCCGCTCCCTCCGCTTTCGGAAAACTAATCTCCAATCAGGTCTAGTTCTTCGTCGTTCTCCAAATTCGGAGATTGATTAAAATACATTTATCAAAGGATACACGAGCCGAACTTGAGCAGCACAAAGTGGTCTGGTCCACCGGCCACATCCTCCGCAAACGGTTCCTTCGGCGATCCGCGGCCTCCGAATTTTCGCGAGCTTCCGCTTGTTTATCCACGCCGAATTTCTGCACCGTGTCTCGCGATGCAATCTGTCGGTTTACGCTCCCGCGAGTTTCTACGCGCGGCCACGATGCCACGATGCGATCGTGCATAAGGATAACAAACATCGAAGCGTTGTGTGCAGCGCCTGCTGTTTCTCAAACCGCTTCTGAAAGAAAAGAAAATCCGGCCGATACGCAACCGACCGCTTTCGATTTGCCGAAAACATTGCTCATGATTTGCCATCGGAATCTGGCCTCGTTTCGGAAGATCTTTACCTTCGTTTCGTTTGTAATTAGCTTGCGATCCATAATCGAATTGAAAATCACGAGAGCGGTTCTATTATACAAATTTGAAGGATATTTTCATTCCGTCGCGATTGAGTTTCAAGATACGCCAAGTAATTCGCGATTTGGCGATTCATGGTTTCAGAAAGGAATTCTTTCGTCTCTCGGGTAAATTTCTCTGTCACGGTTCTCTCGCCAGCTTGGGAATCGAGAATCTCGTCGTTAAAAGCGTAGGAAACCTGCGGGGCCACCGATAGGATTGGACCGCGAGCGCACCGGCGACGGCGGGAGACGAGGGGAATAAGCTATGAAGAGAGAGTGAGAGAGAGAGAGAACGGCATCGAGGCGGAATTCGAGCGAACAATGCATACCGGGTGGCAATTTCACGCGACAAGTCCCGCCATCAGCATATCAATGGGCCCGGCCCGGGCGGGATTATCTGGATGTGCCGCTGCACAGTGATACTCCGCGGTTGGCACCGACAGATAGGGTTGCGCAGTTTCGCCTCTCCACCGCGTACGTATAATGCGGCGAATCAATCCGCAGCATCCCCAAAGAACGCGCGAGATTAAATGGAGACACATTTCGTACGCGAGATGACGAGGACCGGCGGCGGTCTATTATCTCCCCGCATGAAAATATCGATTTCTAGTTGCCATCTACTTGCCAATTCAATTCGAGAGAGAAAGATAGAGATTTGATGAATAATTATGTACCGCATTTCTTTTATTATGTTGTTACTTCAATGATCTTCATCCTTTCCCCTCCCTCTCCGAAGCGGTCAGTAAAAATATTGATTTAAAGATTGACAGTCGGTGCAGATTCGTTCTCATGACGTATTGCTACGTCACTGAGCCATTGTACATTGAATGCTTGAGGATGGTAACAGCATTAGGTCGTCTTTCATTCTTAAAGTCGCGTCGCGTGTTCTCTGTCTCTGTCTCTCTCCTTTTACGATAGACGGAACGTCGCTAATATTTTGATTCGAGCTTAGTTACGTTACAATGCGACCGACTCGTTCAGGACGAAAACAAACGGCGGCGCACAATCCGGCCACGGTGCTTCCCTCTCTCGAGAAGCGACCGCGAGTCGTTTATTTTTCTTGAAAACGTATCAGCCGCATTTCCTTCCTCATTGTCTGGCTTAAAGAAATAAATCCACGGCGCGGCGTCGACTCAAATCCCATTTCCTCTTTAGTAAAGTCTGCACGCTGTAACTGCCGCACCGCGCACTTCCGATTGCCATCAACTCGCCCCATTTCGCATCTTTCTTTCCGGTATGTATTAATCGATCTGACTCTGCAGAAATCGACAAAATCGTTCGGTCTCGGTAGAGCGTAAAATTCGCAATCGTTCGTATCATATAAAAGCAGATTCGCTCTTCTATTCTCATTTTGTAAAACGACTTCTTTTAAATCAGATATCATATCATAAATATTTGGAACAACATTATATCCCCTACGTTGGAGCAAATTTATTAAATTGACGTTAAATTGTAGCTTGCGAAGACACAATTCGCAAGGAAAAACCGCGAAACAACCCTCATCCGTGCCACGAACGTGGGTTTGCCCGGTGTTAGCAAAGATACTAGTCGCAGGAACAGGCCACGCGGTTCGACTTCCGTTACGGTTGACAACACGGGGGTCAAAAAGTAGTAGACAGGGTCGGCGATGGAGCAGCGGAGAGATAATAGCTGTGGAGAGGAGTAAACGGTGAAAGCATAAGTTCTCTCTCTCTCTCTCTCCCTCTCCGTCTCTCGTGAGCGGCGTAACGCGGCTAATTCCGACTGTTTGGTTAGCAAGCATTTAAGGTTTGTCTTGGCTGTTGCTTCGTGTCTTTTAGACAGCCGATCTGTGTTCCGACCAAATGAAACGGAAGCTAAACGGCGGTGTTCCCGTGACGAGGTGACGAGCTGACGAGGTCCGCGTCCGCGTCCACACGATTAGCGTGCCACGCGCGACGGAAAATCTGACCGGCGCGACGATGCAGACACTTGGTGAGCCTGTCGCATGAACATTCTTGATCGTTAATCCGTTCGATCGTAGGAAGCCCGCTTGATCGTAAGAGAGCAAAAAGGAGATAGGGATACAATACTCGCTGCTCTTTCTCGCCTAACGTTATTCCCGAATTTTCGCTTTTTTCGACCTGGATGATGTTTTCTAGATCGATACGAGAAATCTCATATTTTTTGTCTGTTAAATCTCTATTCGGAGTTCATTACGAAGGGACACTTCTGTTTATATTACTCCAGAAACGATCGCGCGATTAATATTAAAAATCTGTGCTGATGTATTTTTTTCTAAACAGTCAGGATTCAAATAGTAAATAAATAGTAAAATACATCTCGCACAATGAATTCATGCACGTCCTGGACGATGGTGCGAAAAACGTAGCGGCGCGTGGGCGTAAACAAGTAAAAGTTAACAAAACAATCCACACGTTACCGTTCGCGCCGTGTGTTAAAATGTCGAGCAGTTCGAGCAGCTTGCAAAATGACCATTCGTGTATTACTGTAAAGCGCCGCTAAATACGCGTGAAAAAATTATTTGACGCAAATTAGGTAGAGAGAAAAGATAATAGTGCGACATATTTTACCGAAATATACCGAACAAAATATACGAATCGCCATCCGAATCGGTGGCTTTTAATTTCGCTATTTGTCATCAACACAGATCTGTATTTTCATTGCCCGTTCTCATCCATTGACACGTTTTTTTTCATGCGATCGTTGCCAAAGATTTTTTCCCATGCGTTTCACACTAGAAATTCCACTTTTAATTCACGCATATTATTTTACGGAATAATTCAGTCTGCGGAAATAACAGTTTTGTTTGATTTTGGTACACGCGGCATGTTAAAGAGAACTAAATATTCCAAAAACCTCGGAAAACACCGATCGTCTCGCGAAGGACACAAAATATCAAACGTTTCCGCAAATCAGAGGATGCTAAACTGTAACTTGGCTCCGAAAATTACAAAATTTTCTTCAAGAGAATTACAGAATTTTCTTCAAACAAAAATCACGTGTCACACGATTCTTAACTAGAACTACCAAGAGGGTCAAAATAACTTGACATTTTTTAAATAAATATCACTTATTTTTAAAACATCTCAATTTCTGAAATTTTTTCTGACTTTTATTGAAATAATTAAAATAATTAATTTTATAAATTTATTTCCCTTTTTTTCTAAGATTTTTATATATAGTACCTAGATATGAGTCACTTTAACTCTTCACAAAATGTAGGTAAATTTTTTATTACTTTTGCATTTCAAAAGTTTGTTATAAACTTTTAGGATTCTTCCAGTACTTGATGTACCTATTTCTGGATATATCTAGACATAACTAGAGATAGAAATTTTACAGAACACGCCACATGTAAGGTGTAGTAGCAAACGTATCAAAAATTTATTATGTTAAGAAACTATTATATATAAGTACTATTATGTTAGGAAAGTTTACAAGAAGTGAAAATATGCGACCTATTTTAGAAAGTTTCTAAGAAAGGTTTCTAGAAAGATAGAAGAAAGGGATATGGCAATAAATAAGTAAACCAAGTAGTCGTAGCTGGTCTGTTCTCATGAAGTCATAACTTGTTTTCGATGATTGATTTTTGAATGGCTGAAAATCTTACAATTGTTGTAAAATTTATATTTCAGTAAGATACAATTCTAAATTGGTGCATATCAAATCCTTTATACTGAAATATGTATAGATTTCAATATTTTACTTTTCAGCCATTCAGAAATCAGTCATCGAAAACAAGTTATGACTTCATGAGAATAGATCAGTTATCCCTTTCTTCTCTTTATCTTTCTAGAATCCTTTCTAAAATAGGACGCATATTTTCACTTTCCGTAAACTTTGTAACGCCTTTAATATTTACAATTTTTGAGATTGCACTTGCTTTTTTCGACATAAAGATAATTTTTGAACAAGCATAAAATGCAAATATGCATATACCTACAAATAATTTTATAGAACTGTTTATCAAGAATAGAAAGAAATATAAATTTCGCAAAGGGCTTAGTTATTGGCAAAAATGAATAAAGAGGAAGTGACATTTATTTTGTATATTTATGTTTTTTTAGTAAAAAAAAGATGTTATATGTGATTCATATTTTTAAAATAATAATCTTATTTCGAATTCCTGTTGAATTAATGCAAACAATACACAATATATATAAATATACATTTTCTCTCTTGAATACTATGTTTTTTTTTCGAAAACAAGTTATTTTGATCCCTTCGGTAGAAATAGCTACTGTTAATCTTCAGTAATTCTAGTATTAAGATCTGCGGAGATCGGCAGACAACTTGCCGCCCACGTTGCTGATTAGCGGATGAACGTGAACAACCCTCTTAAGATTACTACACGGGTTGTAGGTTCAGTTGATATTTGCGATTAGATATACTTTAATCATAATTACGATTGGTGATTGGCTAAAGTCAACCTAACCTACAAACCGCAATATAATGCGGACCTCAGAGACGAATCTTATCGGAGCGTCATGACGCACCACATGTACGCAGAGTCGCGAGCATTTGCGTGCGTATATAACGGGCACGGCTAGGACCAGGAAAAGCCGAAGGGTGGAACGTGCTCTTGCGCCGGCGGTGTTTATTCAGCCGCAACTTCTCTAAATCTTTTGTGTGGTACGCGGAGAGCGCGGCAGTAGACTCGCGTGCACACGCGGTTACATGCGTTTCCAAGTAGCCGCCTCGTGCGATCGTTTGGATGTATATAATCGGCATTAGGATGGTTGAGGCGGGTCCCGGGTGTATTCCGCAGGTACCCGAATCTGTCCCTCACATATGTAAGAAGATAATAACGTTTCGCTGATGTCGTCAAGCACGGTGGTATGACGTACTCTAAATTTTGTCGAAGATTTTAGTGCCGACATGTTGTAGGAAGCTTATCTTATGCGGAAAAATAATATATTAAACATAATATAAAAATAATAAATGTTAGATAAATCAGTGTAAGTGATGATAAAAATGATGATAAAAATATATGTGCTCTTCTTTAAATTTATATTTTCAAACAAGATTTTAGGACCTACGCCACTTTTCAGTGAAATATACAAATGACAGCTGTAAAAAATGAATTTAAAAATGTGTGATTATTCCGACATATTCGACTACACGGTTAAAGAAGAGTTGAGGATCAAAATTATCGCCACCGAGCACAAAGCACGCGATCGATTGTTCAACAAAAAAGGAGACTCAATCGTGGGAGCTGTAGTTTGGTAGCGACGCGATATTCGACGGCTCGTAATTCGATGCGGAAATAAGCCCGTAGAGACAGGCCGCAGGTCGGATAATGGCGTCGAGCTGAAAATGCGACGTGCGGAAACGATGCCTGTTGTTGTTTTACGGCAGGGGGAGACAGAGCAAAGCGACGGGGGCGACGGCGGACGTTCACGTTAAACCGATTTGCACATCGGATGCACTCCCGATTTCTCGAGCAGCAGACAATTTCACAGGCCGAATCCCATTTTTTCACCCTTTTGCCGCATTATTTCCTATTTAGTTGGCCGCTCTGCTTCCGGAAGTTTAATCCTCGCTAAAATATACCATCTATTCACATCTATTCGCAGCGGAATAACTGATCGACAATTGAGTTAGTATGAAAAATATGGTATACTTTAAATATACGACAAAGAATATCTCTTATCCGATCGAAACACATGAATGCTCTTAATCTCTAGAATATTATTGCTATACAGTTTTGTGCTAATGAAATAGTAAGGATGATTAACTTCGAGAGATAAGAATATCGATTTAAGATTCACTTATAACACTCAATTTTATGACAGTAGAAAAGATGACAGAATAAAAATTGTCTATCAACATTTAATATAATTGCGAGGTAAATTTATTGGCACCATTTTCCTGCTTCTCTGAGTACATAACGAGCGATTCTGTTGCAAATGCTGTCTACGAATGCCGACGGAAAGCTGCAAGAAACCCATGTTCCAGGAGCGTCTCTCCCAGTCGCGTCGATGACGAGTTGCAGCTTGCATCCGTCGCTTCGCCGACGGAAGACGAAATCTCGTCGGTCGTCGACCAGTAAATCTCATTCTCGTTCGTTCGTTCGTTCGTACACGTATGTACACGCATCACGACGGTCGTTCGTGTAGCGAAAAAGAAGTCGGAAACATCCGAAACGTCATTCAGCCAGACCACCAGATTGGTTAATGGGGTGAAAAAAACTTGGCCTGTTGAATGTACGGCGTGTGACGTTGGAGTTTCTAAATGCTCGACGCCGCTTTAACGATTAAGAAGAAAAGATAATTACGTTTTTCAGCAAAAAGGCACGATGAAAATGTTAGCTTTGTAAAATTACGAGCGAGCGAGAGAGAGAGAGAGAAAGGAAAGAGGTTCTAAGTTAAAAATTCCCTCAGTTTTGCTCACTTTTCGTAAGTTATTCTACTAATTTTACTTCGGTAGGAAATTAATTTCCTCAAAGTTAATCATCCTCACTATTTTATTAGCAAAAAACTTTATAGCAATATAATATTTTGGAAATTAAGAGCATTTGTGTGTTTCAATCGGATAAGAGCTAATACGTAGAAATACGCAAATAAGAGAGAAAGAGGAATAAAGGAGGTGAAGAAGCGTCGTTTGTCGAAAGCGTAATAACAAGACTGACGGAGAAAGAGAGAGAAGCATCATAACGATTTTAATAAATTTGGCGCTGAGTAAGCTGCAACAACAGGCTATATGAATTAAGGTGGACCGAAACGGCGCTTGGATAAACATCTCGAATTAGGCGCCGAATTCTTTTCCATACCGTCTGAAACACACAGCGGTGACTACTTTACGAGTTCGGCATGCACGCTGCAAACTGCGGTAAATTCGGCCACAAATTTTCGACAATTGATGAGCTATTTTACAGTTGCGGGATTTCCGCCGGCAATTTGCGGATTTACGCTTATCCTTGCGATTAGTAAGGTATTAGGTATTGCAATTAGCATGGTGTATAAAACGCTTATATCTTCAACATTTAAAAGTAAACCGCTTTACAAGTCACGTTGATACAATGGGAAACAAAATACATTAAAAAAACAAATTTCAATTTTTCTTCGACCCGTCTGACAAATTACCTGCCGACAAACCTAATCTAAAATAATCTAGACTTAAATGTGATATTAAGAAAAATGATATCTCTTTATGTCTCATTACTCATTTAAGAGGAATTAAATATGCCATGACAATCAGTAAACTTACAAAAAAGAAAACGCACGCTAATTGACTAAAAAGACCCCAGTATGTGACCGATGGAATTATCTCCGCATCAGGAAAGACGAGGGGTAGACCACCATGATCGAAGTTTGTGGAAATACGCGTCACGCGTGTCATCTTACGGTACTGTGAAAACGTTTCCAAATAGGTATCAGGACTCGAGAACCAAATCGACGATCGCACGGAATCGGCGATCCGGGTTACAATATGAAATCTTCGACAGGAATGCAGCTCTTGTCCGAGTTCATCGAATGGGCACGGAATTCTCGTTTTATTCGTCACATTATATTCGAATTTGCAGCGTAAAAGGAGGAGGGTTTCTCGATTCGTCTCGGCACAAAGAAACCTCCACCTCCGATACGCACCTGTTCCATGTTGCGGGCTTACGTCACGAGTAAAGGGAAAGGAGGGAAAGCTCCTTGGATGCGTGGCGTTGCAGCATTGTCAACAAAGTCCACATCAATAAGAGACGAGCGGTGGATTATCGCGTTTCGAATTGATCGTTCCGCACAACTGCTTGCACTGCTCCGAATCAATTAAGATCGACATGAGCACTGACGTCTGATCAGCCGGAAATTATCCATATCGCGGTGCACTGACTTTAAACTGACTTAATATATTTTTCTACCTTCAGAATGTAATTGTTACATTTAATATGCCGTTGATCTCTCAAGATACGTGTCGTGATGCACAAAAATAATATAAATTATATAAATAATATAAATGTTCAAAAAATTACGTAACATTGACATACACGTTTTCATTTCTCTTATAACGCAAGAAATAATTCGTCGCAATTTTCCCGATATCAGAACTCTTCGCTACCGGAAACCATCGGTGCTTCGCGAATTCGCACGCTCGTTTTTTACATGCATGACACAACCCGATCTCCTCCTTTTCGGGGCCAGCAGGTGTACGCGCGCCTTCACATACCTCGGGAATATTATCTCTGTCAACTATCCGCGTGTTTATCCGCATACATATTTGACGAACTCGTTCCTTCCCAGGAGCGAGGATATGCCCTGAAGAAAGCACCAATCCCGTCGGCTCGAGTGAGATAACATTTCGGCGTTGTTACTTATACGGTATCTGTACATCATTCTTGCTCCTACCTACTTGCCTGCCTGCTTGCTTGCTTGCTTGCTTGGACTACCTGCCTGTATCTACACTTCGCATTTGATGTCAACTTTTGTCTTGGGGGGTTAGGTCAGGTCCATTATTGGCCTATTAGGGTTTTTGTGCCGTCGTGTTTGAAGTCAGAAAATCCTGCTTCGGGTCGAACCTTTCATGTTCTAAGCTTACCTCGATGGCGACATCTTTTTCTTTGTGTTTTACAGTTGTCAGGTGAATTTGAAGCAAAAAAAAACTTTTTCAAACAATAGATGTCTACATTATTTTTCTTTAAATACATATGTCCTCAAAGATTTTAACAGATTTTAACAATAAGCTACAAAAGTTTAGTTTATAAATGATTAATTATTTTTGTGTTCTTCGTACATCCAGAACTTGTATTAGTATACGTCTATATTCTGTTGTACACAATGTATTATATACATACATACACACATATATGTATATATATTTTTTATTTATGATATATTTTCTCTATCGCGATTACGCTAAACCTTCCCTGTTTTCGTTAAACAATATTACAGGGAAATGAAATTCTAACTCAAGCCCTAAAGGGTTAATCGAAGAAGGGAATTAGTAGGAGTGAGCAAAAGGATACGGTAGTGCGAAAAATAATTTCCTGCCGCTGATACGCGGCGCGTCGAAGACGGGGGAGAAAAGTTCAGAGGGGCTCTGGGGAGATATCAAAATATTATTCGAGGGTTGCCCGCGGGATACCCTCGGATTCTCCTCGCGCCATATAGGAACCCGCACAGGATCCGAAGTGGTCAGTTATTGCTCTTAGCTTCGATATACGAGCACCTCGAGCGTATCTGGTGTGATCGTATCTTATAAGCTACGTTGCAGTCATAGGAAAATATCGGATGGGTTACTTTTTTCGGTCAGTATTGTCACCATTTGTATACCTGATGCGTGGATAGTTTCTCCGACTGTGACGAAGATTGACAGGAATACAATATGTGTGAAGTACGTTGTACGTTTCGCCAATTTTGAACAGTGATTTTTAAATAAGGAATTTTAAAAAAGATTTTATATAATATATCCTTTAAATAAAAATTTTTAAATAAGGAAAATCGTCCTTTGATTTTATATATAAGCACTTCTTAGCAATCGCAATTATAGCTGCTTTATCAGTAACATCGCAATCTTTATTACACGCATGAAATCCGAAAGCAGATACGAGGATATATCGGCCAATCGAAACTTCTAAAGATCTATAGATACAATATTCCTCTGTGAGCGCATTTGACACGTCGTGACGACTAGACTTTCAGCACATCAACGCGACAATCAGAATGATAGTTCTCTCTCTCCTTTGCCCCGGCCGTTTTCTCTCGTCGCGCGTCTATGGAAAATCCAGGAAAGCAATAATTGCGACGAAAGACGAGGAATGTTTTCTTTTGCGGGCGGGCGCACGAAATACAGGGAGGAGGACCCTCTTGGATATCTATATAGGCGGAGAAAAAGAGAGCGAGAAGAGAGGAAGCGAAGGGAAAAGCGAGAAGGGATGAAAAGGAAGGAGATGGAGAGAAGGGAATTCGTGCTGGAATAACATTGGGTGACTGTGGTATTGTCAACCCCTGTCGCGTTGCTCTCGTGTTCCTCTTATTTCTTTCCCCGGCTCCCTCTATTTGTCTGTCTCTTTTCCACCCTCTTCACTGCCGCCCACCCTTTCCGTCCCCTTCATCGCCCCCCTTCCATTCCCCGTTCTCACTCTCTCTCTCTTTCTCTCTAATTCTGATCTCGCTTTCTCCAGTTCTACCTATCCTAGCCACGGCTTAGTTAGACGCTGGAGTATAGTAGAGAAGAGAATAGACGGTTGCTGGGAGGGGTGAAACAACACCCCGTTCCCACTGGCTACCCCTCCCTGCCGATTCCATCTCTTGCCCTTCCTCTCGCTTTCTCCTTCTCTACCTCTTTCCCCCTTCTTTCTCTTTCTCACTCCTTCTCCTTTATCCGTTCCCTAAACGCGGCCAATAAAAACAACACTGTGTCGACGTGGCGAGGGGATGTACGGGGGTTGCGGTGAATTATAAAAATAACACTGCCAACCAACCCCCTCCCCCTCTTCGATCGAACAATCGCTGGATCTCTCGCGCGGGCCGTTGACGCTGACATCGCCGACGTTTTGTCATTTTGGAGTTGTGAAAAGTTCGAGACCCACCTCGCACTTTTCTCCTCTTCTTCTCTTATCTTCTCTCTTTCTCTCCCTCCTGTCTTCTTCCCTTTCTCTCTCGTCCTTTCATCCGGAATTCTCTTGGACTCGCGGTTGTCTGAATACAAGCGACTACATATGGTGGCTATGTATGCTTAATTGGGTGCCGTGTGCGTACGTCCTTTATTTTTGTTCAAATTGTACGACGACCGTGTTTTTCTTTTACGAGTGTTCACTTACGTAAACCGGCGTTCCTGGACAACTTCCGATAACCGCTTTTCGCGGTTTTTGCACCGCGCGTTACCGAGACGGATTGGAATTAAAACCCCCTGCCATTAACGGAATAATTTAATCTCATTTCTTCACTTGTTATGGAAATTTATTGCAGACATTTTTACATCGAGCATTTATATCGCTGTACTTTGCGTAATAGAACGCGCAGAGCGTTTAGTTAGTAATTAATTATTGGATATTTACTCCGTAAATAATGAAAATTGTAGGATATACTGAAAGACTCGTTAAGTTAACCCTCTAACCTTTTCTTAAAAAAAAAAAAACTTTTTATAGCTCATCGTTTGTACATACATATTTTGAATTTTTGTTTGCACACTTCTAATTATTAACAAAAGAATTTTTAGGGAGCCAACTTATTATTAGGTACTAATTTCTTTTTATTACAAGAAAATTAGATTGAAATCATCCTAATCGATAGATTTTTGTTTACACATTCACGTACAATTTTGCGCTTGTATACTCTTAATAATAAAGTTATAAACAAATAAATTTTAGCGAGCAGTCATTTTTAGTTGCATTCACATATTTTTTATCTGTTGATTTTCACATCATTCACATAATTTCATCTGTTGATCTGTTGTTTTTCTCCTCATAAAATTCTTATTTACTATTCATTACTATTCTCGATTACCCGATTTTGAACGTGAACTCTCACGTGATGTTGAAATAGGATTTGTTTCTACACGTTCTTTTCAATCTGTAAAAAACTAATAATTTGTCCAATTCACACTTATATTGCTCAACTTTTTTTATTCCATCTCTAACAGTTTTTTTTATTCGCTTCTTTCTTTACTTCAACTCACTCGCTTACTAGAATACCAGATTTCTTCGGAGAAAAGGGACGCAAAATCGACGCAATCGAGGTGGATGAGCGAATCCTCGAATTCGACGTCGCAATATTCGCGAAAGATGACGTGAAACGAAACGACGATGTCGACGCTCATCCCGCAGCCGCTCGTAACTGTCCCATTACGAGGTCATCGTGGCATATTTCGCGCCCTGTCTCGCATTTTCCCTCTGTTACCTCTCTCCTCTTGTTACCCCGTCTTCTTTTCTCTTTTCTGTCTCTTTCTTTTTTTCGTACTGTGCACGCGAACGCCTGGGCCGGTATGGCGCGAGGCGCAGAGTCAAAGGGAGATAAAATCTATAAATATGTGGGAGGCGCACGCGACCCATTCCAGTGTTTGTTCAACCAGGAATAACCTCCGCGTTTCTTCATCACGCGTGAGCGAGCAGGCGCGCGCCCCGTACCAAGAGAGGCTCTGGTTTTGCGGCTTGACGCAGAGGCCTCAATCTCGGGGTGATGCTTCACTAACTACCGTCCACGGCCAGTCTTCGGCCATACTTTGAACAATCTAATTTACGTGTCGCCCGACTTTCATTACCAAAAATCAAGGTAACCTTGCGCCGATGTCGCTTAACGCACGAATAGCACGAGGTGAGAATTCACTTGCGATCGTTGCATTTAAATTTAAGCGTAAATTAAAAGCGTAATTGCTGCAGTGGAGCGAATTTAGTCTCCAAAATAAATGATGTTGCATCTTGCGTGAATAATTTTAATTTTTCATTTATTTATGCCATTGCGAATAATGGGAAAATAATTCCGATAAGATAAAGAAGACATTGAAAAAAATAAACTCGATGTACATTATATTAATTTTGGTACTTTAAGAAGTACCTTGTTTCTCTATATTAATCTAGGATTAATTTAGGTCAATAATGATAAAAACTTCAATACCGATCCACAAATGCGAAACTTACTTGGCAAATTAACATAATCAATGGGAAAATCGCAGATCAAAAAATACGATTCAGAAGTTTCCGTAGCAAGTAAGAAAAAGTTGTCTTGTTTCATAGCTTCGGTAACGCGAGAGATAAAAAATAGCAGCACGCGGAAACTCAATTACAATTAAATGTAACGATCGTCCGCTTGGAATTCTGATCATTTGTCGACGATGGCAGAGGACGCGGAGGGTTAGCCAAATGGTTGCACGAGCGAGTTGGTTAGTTAGCAGTAAGCGTACCTCATCAATCTTCCTCGAACGTCGGCGCGTGATGTACCAGGGATCCAAAATACCCGCGACACGTGTATCCATTAAAATAGTGGATGCCGTGCACCGCGGAAGTACCCACGCCATCCGTTTTACCGAGAGGGCAGAAGGAACCTTGAAAGAAACAAAAAAGTTGTCTTGACCTTTTACCCTAATTTTCCAGTACCACGCTTGTAGAAGTTTAGTACATGAACGTAAATTATCGCAATGTGTGTTCTAGTACACAGACAGGTACTTTTAGACGTTAATATTAATAGTGATTTCGTATATATTTTATTTGTTGAATAATGAATGAGGATAGGTTTAAGCGTAATACAATTTGAATTATTATGCTGTGGTACAATGAACACTCATGTTGGCAAATTACAACAATAAAATAATCTGATTTATGCGTAGCAGAGTAATTAGTGAATCGAATATGATATGCAAATGTGTTGTTTCAACATCGTACATTTCGAATCCGGAATTCAAGAGTAGATAACACCCCGTCCAACTATATAGAAAAATCGAAAAGTGTTTCTAAAATCCGCTCCCACCTCTTGCTATTAAAAATACAGATCCAGGAGAAAAATTTGATTAGTTAGGTAGTAGACTCGAGATGCAATTCAATTTTCCACCCGCATTTGAGTGAAAAATTCGGTTTGTCAATTCACAGTATTAGAGTCACAATATCAATATTTGTCCTCGACATTTATGTAAGAAGAGCTTACGTGTTTCAGAGTAGCCCGATTAAAATCTCGGAGAAAACGTCGACAACAATTACAAATACGAAAAGCGGCTTTGAGTCCTTTTGCGCGAAACACCCCCAGGAAAGAGGAGACCCGTGTCCCAGAGGAAGCCCACGGTCCGACGAAACCGGATGCGCCGAATATACGCGAAAAGGGGTTCGACGGGGCCGCCACCAATGTCCGCCATTCTCGACACCTGGCAACAGCCAATCGTAGGATAAAGCGGACGGTAGAGCGAGAAGCTTCTGGTCCTCAAATGCCACACCCTTCATTGTGACCACATATCGACCGTGGGGCCGCCGCGGCGGTGCTAAGTACTCGCGCACTTGCGACGCGCATGTGTGACGAGCGAATGGATGAGCGTGCACAGACGGCACAAACGCGGAATTGAATTAAGCGGAATGAAATAATCGACGCGGGAGAAATTTATTTTCCGTGTCGAGACGGGAGTCGACCGTCGATCGACTGGCAAAGAACCGCGCGCGATCGTACAATTATGAGCATAACATTCGTTGACTCGACAATAATCTGTCTTTCATGGACTATAACTGGTCTATTCTTGGAAAGGACGTAGTGCTTGATCATATAAAACTAACTGATATTAAATTAAGAATTATATAAATTAATAATATGAATTAAATATAATAAGAAAATAATATAAATTAAATAATAATTTAATCATAATGATAATTAGATTAAGAAGACACCAATATTTATCATGCTTTATTTGATGGATACTGGAAATTCGCATGTGTGATATACGAACATGAAATTGTTGCTACAAAATTTCAAATATTCTTTACATTATTCACAGAACGGTGGACTGTTGCAGAAAAATATATATTATATACATAATTTTTTATTTTTAGGTACGGAAGACCAAATTCAATTATTATCCATCACGTCTCTAATTATTTTGATCTGTCTATTGGACTTGTCAGCTTTGTTCGTCAATATTCGATTAATTTCAATTATTTTTTATATTGATTCATATCCATGCGAGGAAACCTGGAAGGTCGGGGGATTTCGCCGCAATAGTGCTCCCATTAAGCGCGTAATGTTCGGTCGGCCTGATCGAACACTCGAAGCCCAACTCGCGCGCCTCGTTCGCGTACTCGTTACTCGCGCACGCGAGGGGAAGAGTGGACCGTAAGAACGGCCTTGTTATTACAGATGCCGCTCGTTCAGGGATCCCGGGGTATATTTCAGGCACAAAGAGAGAAGGTCTCCTTCCAATCCGGAAGAGCGACGCCTAATTTTTGGGATCCCGTACGTGCGTTTCTGAAAACGACCGCGCTGCGCCAAGGTATCGACTTTGTTCACATAATAATCCACTCTGCAATCCAATACCAGTGCCAAAGATCGATTTCCTCATCTTCCCCATATGTGGATCATCCTAAGCGATTTAGATAATTTGCAAATAACGTTTGCCTGAATATTTATTTAACATATAACAATGTTCGTTTACTCGAACGAGAATAATATCGTATCTCATCAAATTGACTTTGTATGGTGAACGCTCATTAATAGTGAATGTAATGCGGTGAGTTATTTATAGTAATGAATCCTCTCTCCATGTTAGAAAGGATTAATGTATAATTTTTACACGCTATTCACTTGTGTGCGTCCGTGCGTTAATCGTCACAAGTACCAATCGCGTCCCGACTCGTAATTGTATTAGCGACGTCGAAATACACAGTGTCCCTCTAAACCTGTCTATTTACTACGCGTATCTGAAATAATATTTTTCTTGCTCCAAAAAGGCGAGTACTCGTTTTCCATTTTTTTCGTCCACCCAGGGACGAATGTGAAGAGGAAACTCGCGGCGAGGACATCATCAGTCGTCGGCGCCGGTATCCTCCGGCGGGTTTTCGACACGGGGATGAATCTCGAATTAGTATTAACGTCGCGACGCGACTCTTTCGCTCGCTTTTACTAAAGCAAACATTCGTGGCGAAAAAAAAAAGCTAAGCACCGATGTCGATGAACGACGACAGTTCTCGCTTAAATCGTCACCATGACGGCGCGCTCTTTCTATAATTACGACGAGCACCTCTTCTCTTTCGCGTATTCACAACTGTTTCACGCTGTTCTTTAAAAATTTCTGAGCTAGGCGCGCCTTGCGTTCTCATTAATACCCGGAAGAAGCAGAAGGATGCCAAGTGAGAAGTCTGAGGATGGTGAAATTGTGTGAGGGACGAGGAGGAATAAGGACGCGACGGTATTGATGCTGAGAGCCAACGGCGGCGCCAAGACTAGCCCTGTTCACGGACTAATCCACGCGAGATCTTCATCGCGCCGCGGCAAACAAACGGAATCGAACAATTTGTTTTTGTACGGCGGCTAAGTAGCGACCGCTATCCGGCGCGCGTGTCTTAGATCGGAAGGAGCAAGAAAGGAATCGTCGATGAGAGAAGGAGATGGAGAATGAGGCGATGCGGGAATAAGTGATGGACGGGAACTAGCGAAGAACGAGGAAAGAGAGGAGGTGTAACGACGGTGATGAGGGCGAGGGGCGAAGGGGAGGGCGACGGCGGAGCAGCACGGAGACGAGGCGACAAAATCAATTATTTTGTTAAACAACAAGCCGTGTTATGTTAGGTTTGCCAAAATAACCAAAACAACGACGCGCTCACGTTTCTGCGTATACGCGCGGTTCATTCATCCGCGCTCTCACCGCGCCCACCATTTCCATTCATCCTTTCGCAGCGAGAAATTATCATCGAAACGGATAATCGGCGGCAAAGCGGTTTTTCCGGCAGGTCGGAACCCGATTGCACGTCTGCAGGTGTCATCATCATTAGTGTTACGCGCATTATGTTGCGTACGCGATTGGTGCGACGCGGCGACAGATAAACTGATTTCGGGATCGCGCGAGAAAAATGCATTTATCGAAAATATATACGACTTTTTTTCATTGAATTAATTACGCGTACAAGATAAATAATCAAATTCAAACTCTACTTCGCCAGTGAATATTAAACAATAATTTCGATTGCTTATCGACACGTCTAGCAAATCAACTTTAAAATCGATATCGATCGATAGTGATTTCTGCATTCCGGAAAAGCAACAAATCTGTCGATAGCACGCAAATGACTTACCAAACGGATCGATAAACAATCGAAATTAAAGATAAATAATAAATATTTTTAGGGAAATTTCTCATCCATGATGCAAAGTAAAACGTGTGGTGTCGTGTGATAAATTGCAGAATTTTCGAGGGATTAATTATTTGTTCCGCAAACATATTTTTCTCCAGACGATAAGAGACAAATTATGCCATTAAAATTAAGTGTTATATATATAATCAATTACGATTTTAAAACTACATATAATTAAATCGTAATTCAGGAAGAGAATTCCAGGAAGTTTTTTAGGATTGTTTTCTCTTGGATCTGTTAAGTTCAGTTCTATCACATCATTTTTAAATATAATTATGACGTCGATTCATGATTTTTGCGCGATTATACATCACTTTTTAATCGCAACTATTGCAAGGAAAAAACCGCGTAAAATTATCCGCGTAAAATAAGACTGTTATATAACGTTCGTATGATACACATATCGCTCGAAAATTCTTGAAAATCAACGATGTGCAAATGCACTTTCCTTTTCCAAAACTTTCATAATTTTCTCTCTCCATAACAGATACAAAAGTGTGTCGAAGTTGACGTGCGTTAAAAAAAAAAGATTGGAATTTCGTGAAAACGCAAGGTGCATTGCTGGGGCACCGGGGCGGAGGGGAAGAGAGAGGAGGTTTCGCGGTATCATGAGCTGTGCACTCTTCAAAAAGTACGGAACGAACGAGCGAAGAAGCGATCCATTAGGTAGGAAGCCCCGGCTGACACGCCCTGACGCTATCAAAACACGCCTTAAAACTTATATTCCAGCGCCGGCGCGACGGTGGTAGTAGGAAAGCCGCGTACGTGAGATAAAATAACAGAGTGTAGTTAACAGGCTTGGGTAAAAATATTCACGCTAGCTTCCATATCTCCCTCTCGCGCGCTCTCTCGCCCTCCCTCCCTTCCACCCTTCCTCTCTCTTCCCCTTTCTCCCGCTCCTCCCTCTCAATTTATCCGCGTCTACGTTTCTCTCTCTTTACTCATCCTTGTCTGCTCCTGCGCGTTTTTGCGTTCTCACATATTTCGAAATTTCGCAAAACGTATGTACGTTGTATTATTCGCATCGATTAATCGAAACATTCGTAAAAACAGTGGCTGCGCGCTCGGGAAAGGATTTTAATTAATTTTTCAACGATCAGTCGTGAAAAAAATTGTTTGGAATTATGTAAATTATTCTGGAAATATCGTACTAAAGAGAGAGCTGCGCGATAAAACGTGTTTGAAGATCATGTATTCCACTACCGAGATCCAGATTGCGATTCGTTTGCGGAATTCTTTGGGTTTTTTTCTCCCGCTTTCCGTATTCAGTTACTCGAAGTATTTCCGATGAAAAAAAAGCTTTGCACACACAATGGTCGTTAAAGAAATAATAGTACTATGACTCAAGAAGCTTTTTTTGTAACTGCAATACATTACGTATTTTCCGTATTTAAATAGAAATGGGCATATAATTAGATGTCGGAGAGAAAAGGAAAGAAAATGCAAAAAAGTTTAGCTGCAAAGAGCGAACCTAGATTAACTCGATATTCGACGATCGATTACTTAACTTTGTAAGAATATAAGAAATGAAGATATGCTCTCTCTTGAAACTGATGGCGAGTATAATGTAAAATGTATAATTACCGAATGACGATTCTTTTTGGTTGAACAGGTTGATCTCTGCATCTTCACACGAGAGTTGTACGCTCGGCTCTTCTGACGAGATAGAAATCAAGTTGCGTACTTCGGTACAGGTCTTACGCAAATTAGACATGTGCCGCCATCTTTCGTGCACGATCATCAATACACATCCGTAGGTAAATTCACGCGAATAAAATTCGATATAAAATTCGGAAACGCATGTACCGACAGCCGTTTCCAAAAGCATCAATATAAGGTAAATGTTCAATAATTTTATCTTATAAATAAATATTTAATAATTGTATCTTATAAATAAATAATCTTATCTTATTAATTGACGTGAACTTAACTTATTATGTTATTAATTAATTAACCCTTACCATACCATGTGAAAAACGCCAATCTGTACAAACATAGGTCTTCCGTTTCCATAATTTTTCCGTTTTTGTAATTTTTCAATTACTTAAATCAGTTCAAAAAATCTCCAAAAATTTATAAATGTACTTTGTTAGAACAACACGATATATTTTATTTGTATATTTTATTTATAAATGCAAACAAAATTTAGTATAATTTTTACGTAAGCTTATTTAAGATTTTGTAAATGCGTAAATTGGTTGGACCAATTTATTAAATGCGTAAATTGGTTGAACACGAAAAACCTATGATTGTATTAAAAGAATTAATAAATCTTTTCTGTTAAGCTTATATCTCTTATCTTATAATAAATCATGAATTTAATACAACATCATCGAGAGCCAAGTATGTTATATTTCAATTATCTTTGCGTTCTCCGGACTCTATTAATAATCATGAAAATGTATCAATGATTGATAATTTTTAAACAGATATCTTCTTGGTACCAAAGTTGTCATACCTCGTATCGATCGACAGTTGGAGTGCACTTGACGCGACATCTGGCGGCAACATTATGCATAATCGTGGGGTCGGTGAATAAATCAGAAATTTCCGTATATCTGATGCAAGCTTCGGATGACAGGTGCAATACGTTGCGTGCCGCACGACCGCGTACTTCGACCTTCCGTAAAAGTAGTGGAGTGTAATTTCATCGATTGCGCCACGTTGCACAGTTTTGCGAGACAGCAAGAAACACGAAATATTAGTAGGTATTCCGATTATTAATTAATTGTCAGCACGTCTCCTCCTTACGAAACATATGGAGTACTACTGTGAAATAGTTTCCTATCTTGCATTCCATTTCGCGATCGGCGTTTGATCAGCAATCTTACGCCTACGTCGCGCGACGCGATACCATATTTGGAACGCACGGAAGTTTTGAAACAAGATCGCAATCCGCGATAACGTTAAAGACAAGATCTTGTATCGAGACGTGCTGTATAAGTTTTTAGAATATAAAACATATAAGAAAAAGAAAGATATATAATCGAGCATAATCGAGCTTGAGAGCATCGGAACGACCGAGTTTAGAGTTAAATTTGGCGCCCGCGCGAAGCGCCGCGCCGTACCAGCCAATCCCGGGTCGCCGCGCATGCGCAGTGGAGTAACGCGCGCTCGCGCAAACGCGTAGTTACGGCGGTCTTGCGGGTCGGACTTTAGCATCGGACGTTGCAGTAGCGGCAAACGAATCCGATTGGACGGCGTGGCTCACGAAGGCCACATCCGGCCAGCAGCGCCGCAGTATTGGTCGATCGCGCGCGACGGCATCACGGTGACGATGGTGGTGAAGTGAAGTTGGTCGAATTTCCTATATACATTATTGATAAATAGCTCGCGTCGTTGTCGAGTGCGACTTTTCTGTGCCAGCGGTCCCGAGGAACTAGCCGACGGAACGTGCGCGTGTTGTGTTGCCCGATCGCGCGTAGTGTAACGACGAGGATTACCTCGCCACGCTGTGCGCGAGGCGTTTTCACACGACGGCCCGTGTGCGTGTCTCGAGCGTGTGCTTCTCTTCGCGCGTGGAAGGAAGGAAGCGGCGGTGGTCTGTCGCTCCGCGAGACGGCCGATGTGCTCGTACGACGTACCGTGACGACAGTTACGTGAGAAGAGAGAGGGAGAGAGAAGAGTGATACGGACGGAGTGAGTGGAAGAGTGAGAAGGAGAGCGAGGAGAGAACGCGCGCGCGTCGCCTCGCAAACGGAGATCGGCGGTGGACGAGAGCAGCCGAGCGCAAACGACGGGATTATTCGTGCGCGTTTCTGGGTGTGACGGACGTGGTCGCCAGTCCCGTATCGGTGCGCGGCTCGAACCGGCGACATTGTGCACGAGGTGGTGTTGTGCGCGAGAGTGGCCCCCGTAGGGCCGGGGCCCAGGCAGCGTTCCCTCGCTAGAGCCTGCGGCGCTATCCCACGAGAGCATGCCGAGCCCGGCCACGAAGAGGTGAGAGCGAGCAAGATAGAGATAGGGGAAAGAGCGGACGAGCGAGAGAGCGCGAGCGTAGCATAGAGAGAGAAAGAGAGAGTGTATGAGTGAGTGAGTGGGCGCGAGGAAGAGAGGAGAGAGAGAGAGAGAGAGCACGAGAGCGAGCGAGTGAGCGAACAAGAAAGGAAGGAGAGCGTACGTTGTAATCCGTGAATCCGAGGGAAGCGACTACCTTTGAGGCCTGTTTTTTTGCTCCGCCATTGTACGTCGCGAGACGACCGACCATCCGTCCGTCCTGGTCCTCGTCTCGCTGGCGGGCATCGCGAAGGGAACCTCTCGTTTTTACACGGACGACGCGCGGGCGTGTTCCTGTAAGGCGTCTTCGCTGTTCGAAGCGGTAACGAGGTAGAGAAGAGGAGGAGGAGGAGAAGGTGGTGGTAGAGGAGGAGGAGGTGGTGGAGGATATCGGTCGTCGTCGCGGCCCCCGGTCATACCGCCTGCGTGTTCGCGTGTTATTGTTCGGGTGTGCTGCTCCTCGACGCGTCGACGACGTAAAACGCGCTCGATACTCTCGCCGTCGTCGCGGGAACGGCGGGAGTCGCGGCGAGGAGAGGGAGGTAATAGTGGCTGATTCCTGCTAGAGTATAGAGTGGCGCGTCCTTTCGCGAAGAAGCCCGCATTCTCGCGCGGAGCTGAGAAATCCACGAGAATATCGTGCTGCTACAAGACCTACGTTCGCGTCAACGAAGTTCGCTCCTCCTCCTCCTTATCGTCGTCGTCGAGCGCTTCTCGTACGGAGGAAATTCGTTTTCGTGAATTTTCAAGCCGGCCCGTAGACACCCCGATCTCTCGCGGTTGCTGTTTGTGACCAGCCAAACAGAGCAGTAGCGCGAGCCGGCTCCTGATCGCCGCGTGCGCGCGGTGCGCGTTCGCGGGGCATCTTGCGGAACGCTTCGGCACGTTCGAAAAAAATGTGGCGCGACGCGACGCGTTATGCAATAGACGCCGCGCGCGCGGCGTACGGACAACGACGACGACGACGACGATGACGAGGAGAAAGAAGCGAAGCGCCAACGGCGGCGGCAGCTCTCGTCATTCTCTCGCGACTTTTTCATTAATTCGCCGCCGACCGTATCACGTGGTAATGCGTCAGAACGTGCAGCGCTGCTTTAATTTACCTGCGCTACGAGCGCGCGCGCGCACACGTGTATGTGCGTGTCCGTGCGCGGCGTGATGACGAAATCCGGCACGTCGCGCCGGAAGGCGCGTGTCCCCCCTCCCCTCTCACCGTGAACGGAGGAGAAAATTCGCACCCTCGGGAGAGCTTCCGATCGCTCGACTCCCTTTCCTTCGAAACTCCCGTTTGCCCCTCGCTTCCCCGCCTCCCTTGCCAGCCACCTTCACCCGTCCTCCTGCCGGCACTCCCGGTCGAAGTCTCCCTTTCCCCCTCCCCTCCTCCTCGTCGGATCCTTTTCCCTTTCGAGGTTTTGCCCGCTCTCGATTCCTCGTTCCGTGAAATCTACCGTTTTTCCTTTTCTCTCGACCCCTTTTTTTTCTTTTTTCCCGCTTGCCGAAACCTGCGTCCGTCTCTCCCTTTGTCCGACTTGGTCGCATTCGACAGTAACACCCGATTGCCCCGCCGCGGTGAAATATCGGGTTGCTTCCGGCAGCGCGATTGCCGTCCGCGCGCGCGTTTCATTTTCCTCTTCGCTGTTTTTTTTTCTTCGGTAGACGCCGTAGATCCCGTTCGCGCCGAGACTACCGCGATGCCGTTTGAAAAACTCGAGTTTAACAACATTCCGCTTTGACGCCGCAGCAGATCGGAAGAGGACGCGTGCGCTCTCCGAGTTGATAGCGAAATACGCTTCTCGATAAGAGGCGCGGGCAGGAGGAGGCATAAGGAGAGAGGAGTTTGATTGATAAGCGACGCGATCGCGTGGATCAGCTGGCTTCCCCGACTCGGAGCGTGTGTTTCTCGCGGATGTAGAGACAGAGAGGAAAAAAAAGAAACATATCCGGAGACGTAGTTGAAGTGGAAGAAGAGGAGGGGAGAGGGAAGGTTTACGTTACTCCGTATCTATTGAGATTTCATTGTTTGTATCATCGCCGGTCATCGTGTGTGAGTCATTTTGCATGTATCGGACGCCTCGATGGGTGTCTCCGTGTCGTCTGCTATCAATTGTTCTCGACGCCCCCGTGTATCGCTCCCTCGGAATTTTACCGATTTCACTGTTATTTTCCCGACAAGAGTCGCCCGGGAACGACGCTCTCCGGCGATCCACGACGAACCCGGCCACGTTTATTGCGCAATATTGTACACGCTGAAATACCGCAAACATTGTAACTATAGCAACGCCGTGTCGTCGGACGCACTTTGGAAGTGCTTTCGAATTCTTATCGCGTACGATCTCAAGACTCGTCCGTGAACGCGAACGAGAAGAAAAACAGACGCGTTCGTCTTGCGATCGAATGGAGAACCGTTCTCGTCGAGACGACTATTTTTCGACGCACGTGGAACGAACGCCGGGAAGTATCGAGCGCGACGCGGATGTAATAATTGTAAGATTTAAACAGTTTCCCCAGTGACACTCTAGTAAGTCTGTAAAAATAATCCGATAAGATAAAGCTGTCTGAAAATTAAACGTCGTGGCGTGTCGTTAAGCGTGACTCATTCGTCGAACAGCTTGGGAATCTAATCTTCCAATTGTACCTAATGTACCGTTCAACTCTCTCGCGATTCGCCGGGGTTTGCGAGCGCTGTCTAAGATTTTGTAGAATTTCAGACGGGGCATTGGGGATCGTGTTCATATAAAAAAAATAAAATAAAAAAACCGAGCCACGACGAGCGGATTCAAAATAAAAGTTGCGGCGTATTACGGTCTCTTCTGCATCGTCTCCCGCATCGAGGCACATCTCTCTGATTCATGCCGAGCTTGATGTCGGTACTCGGACGGCGAGTACTCGACCGTAAAATGCTTTCCTGGAATCAAGCTAATGATCGTAGTTTTGTAGCTTTCGCTGCAGAAGCGCGCTTTTGGTGAAACGCGGGCGTTTGTGACCTGTTATCTCATTTTCTTTTCTGCCTTTTCCAGGACGTACTCGCAGAAAAAGAACGGTATGCGGCACCGGATGGCTTCTGTCCTGACGGGCTCGGAAACGTTTTAATAGCGCCACGTTGCCGACCGTAGCGAGCGGTGAGAGACCGCTGCGAATTGTTGCACGGGGACAAAGTGACTCTGGGAAGCAATCCCCTAAAACTTGAATAGCGTCATCGTAATAGTTACAACTGAACCGTTGTTATCATCGTCTTCGTCGCCGTCGTCGTCGTTATTGTCGTCGTTGTTGCGAAACGTTTTCGTTTACGTTACTGCGAGAGAAACACATTGGAACACACTTAAGAAGGCCGTCAAGTATGCTACGCTCCTTCAAACGTGGAAACAAAGTGAGTTGGATTCATTTTTATTTGTTCCGTAAGTTCACACTGCTTCTGTCTTCGGAAAGGCGAAGTCTATATGCGAACACGCGCTTCGCGACACAATTCCACAGCAGTTATCTATGTAGTTAAAAAAATGTTATGTAATTTTGCGTAACGCAAAGATAACCCCGTTCGAGTGTACGATTAAAGGGTTCGGCATTATTGAGATTTTCATAATTTTTCCATTGAAAGATACACAATACTTGTTGACAAAGTTGAAAAGATTATTATCTGAATTTATTCTCTCGAGCTCTGCGAGCGTTTATTTTTTTAAACTCTGCTCAATTTCACTCATTATTTCGCTTGTTTATTGTTTTAAACTTGTTACGATAAAACGCATGATGTAATATTTCGACTTTTTTGCAGGGAATCAGTATCGCCTTGTGACCATGGAAATCTATAATCGATAACATGGGAGATACTGTGGATCCGACGTGGCCGCGGATGACAGGCCAATGATAAACTGTTTATTAGAATAAAGCGGAAACGCAGTTAAAAAGCCAAGTCGAACGGTCAACAGGGCGGCTGACGGTAAGGGAGGCAGGACAGAGCCGTAGTAATGGATGAATGGGAGTGAGCGCGGGGCACGGGAAGTGCAGGAGCGGCGGACGCGCACTTCGTGGCACGTCGTGGAAGCCTCTGGATGTGGAGGCCGCGGCACTGGCAACGTCAGTGGCAGTGATGGCCCCTGCTCTGACGGAAGGCGGTCCTCAAAAGCCTGAAAACTTGCTCCCTACTCTACCAACCGCCAGCGGCTTTCTGTCCGCCGAGCAGGCCACGCAGGTGTGCCAGAACCGTGAGATCCTGACCAAGTTTGTGGTGCCGGCGAACGTGCAACCGTCGAAGATCGACGAGCAGTGCTTGCGCGGTATCTCAAAGGACCTCATACGCGATGTCATTAATTCCAAGTATGCAAACAACCTCGACTCGCTATCCGCGTTTACGAACGCGTCCGACTTGATCGGATCGAGGAACGGTGCGGTGTGTTTGCAACAACAGACGACGGCGCCGGCGGCGGCGGCGGCGGAGGCGGCGGAGGAGGAGGAAGAAGAGGAGGAGGAGGAGGACTTTGAGCGACCGGTCACACTGCCGGACGCCGGTCACGCCGAGAGGAAGGTGATCGACATTATAATGAACGACCCATCTATGGGTGATCAAACGAACAACATGGGTTTTTTGAAATCGAGCGTGGACTTGCCCCTGGTGGCTACTGAGACCGAAACGGAAGACAATAAGAATCTGGACGTCGATCAGATTATGGCCTTCAGCACCGATATCACAGCCGAACAGTGCAACATAGCAAATGTCGCTGATATCGGGCACAACGTGGAGGAGATTTTGCAGGTCATTAATTCGATAGAGGGTGCGGAGAGCACCGAGAATATTTCCACGAGCGGTGGTGAGCCAGTGCAAGGAACTGTTGACAGCGTGGAGATGTTCGCCATGCCCGAAGAAGGATTCGCGTCCTTCGAACGGGATTTACTTAATGACGTGGACGTGATGAGTCTTTGCAACGATAATATGAACATCCCAGTGGACACGGTGGATCAGCAGAAGTCAAACAGTTTGAGATCGCAACAGGACATTGTAGCACAGAAACAATTCGAGAGTGAAAGGAAATGCGCGTTTTTATTGAGAAGACTGAGGAAACTTCAGACGAGACTAATAGGCAGACACGTGGCGGAAGAGAATACCGGCGTTCTCGAAATGGCTCATAATGGAGTCAAAAAATACCTTCTACAAGAATTGGTTAATATCGGTTCGAAATCCAATGTGAGAAACTTTCCCGAGATTAGCGGCAGTTTGCACTCGTTTCTGCAGAAAATTGAGAAAATGTGTGTTGCCCAGAGTAACAGTGTGAATCGTCAAAGAGTGTGTCGATACTTTGGTGGAGGGTCGCGTGATAACGTGGGTGGTACGTCCGGCAATAACGGTAATCGCCAACCAGTGTTTGGTACCCCTCAGGTTAAACTAAACGGTGAAGAAGTGGAAAATATGGCTGGATCTTTGTCCACGCAATTACATATTGTGGAATCTAACTTGGATTCGGACTGTACGGCATCCAGCAGTGGTGGAGAAAGTTGCGATGAAATGCAGACATTTAACAATACGCAACAACAGCGTCTGTCCATGTAAGTTATGTTTGGCAAGAGAGTTAACATTAGTATTAATTTAGTATCAAGGTCGAATGCACTCACATGTTTTGCCCTTACCAGTTTTGTGTAATTTATTGATGTATACTTTTACTTTGTGCTTATCTAAAAAATATACTTTAAATATAATTATGACGCTTTTAGAAGAAAAATAATGTATAAAAAAAGAGGCTATTTTTACTCGTAATATATAAAATATATTTGATATGTTTCTGAATTATTTTGAAACAAGTGCATTTTTTTATACACATATATATATTAAAGTATGATAGCAATTATAACATTTTTTATATTTTTAGCAGAAAAATTTGATTTAATATTATTGTTTTAATTATTCAATCTTTATTATTAAATATCATAAGAAAGTCTAACTTTATTGTTTATAACTTTATATTTTAAATGATGTTTAGATAAGCTTCCTAAAATTTTCTAATTTTTTATCATTTATTAAAAAATGAAGTTTCGATATAAAAATAAACGATAGTGTTCTTAACTTGGCCTCTAATATAAAGTCTTGAAACACTTTTTAGTTTTTATCACAAGTAATAAATATTGTTGCAGTTGAAGAAAACAGACCGAAATATGTTTTTTGGCTCGGTTCTGGATTTTTTAAATCGTTTGTTTATTTATAAAACACTTTGTTTCGAAAACACGTTCGTAATAGTTTGATGTTTAGCATTCGGATTTGATTTATACATAGCAACAGTATTGTGCATATTATATTTGAGTTAAGTGACTCTGTTAAATGAAATGGCATGTATAAAGTTGAAATTAATTTATTATTCAGTTTTATTTATCGAGTCCATACTTTTTAAGGTCTCGTCATTCTGTATAGTTTCTACAATAATAGGTTACACTGATTCGTTACATACTACGTTCTGACTACGTTCGAAAATCACGCTATATTATAATACTAGAAGCACTATAGTACATATGTGTACTATATAACTTGTAGTATTATAATTTGGCAAATCAGTAGGCCAACAAACAGTTATTACGTTATTTGCACAGATCCAAAAGAGCGGCATGGAGATATGCACAGGATCGTGCAGGTGTAGCATCACGATGGACCTGGCTACAGGCGCATATATCAGATTTAGAATACAGAATTAGACAGCATAACGAACTACAACGGCAGGTCAGAGCTGCGAAAGGTCTAGTTGTTCTCGAAAATGCGGAAACTGTTAATGGATATAGTGGCGCTCTACCGGGGTCTACTGGACGATATAATTCGCCCGAGAGTGAATTACCAGCTAGTAGGACACGTCCATTTGTATGGAGTTTTTATAGAAAGCGAAAGCTTTTGCAAGTGGACAGGCTACACGAAGTTTCAAAGCGTGCAGCTAAAGCGTCAACAGTGAGATGCAATTGTGATCATGTGTTGCCTGCGTGTGCTTTATGTACAGGAAGGCTAGATCCAATGCAGCCGCAAGAACCAATTGAACAGCTTTCTGTACAGGAACGTATAGCACTTGTTGATCCTAGTTTTCATCCTGTGTTGTCATTCTCTGATGGTATGTTTACTTCTAAATACAAAAAAAATTCCACTGTTTAAACTGAAGCTTCATTCAATACTGATATTAATGTATACATAATTTAGAAAAGTTCATACTTTTGTATACATTCCTAGATTATTCTCCCCTGCAATGTTAAACTTTTCAATTTCTGAATAAAAGTTCAAAATTGTTGAATGACAACGAAAAATTTTCTGACCATATCTCTCATGTGTTTTATAGAAATTGTACATGGAACACATTTAGAAGCTATTATGAAATCAGTTGAATGGCAACAGAAAATGTTGAGAGGCAATTTACGAGTTACCCGAATAAAAGATAAAGATAGCAACGAAAGAAGAAATAAGAAACTTCCTAACAGAACGAAGTATACCGCGCGATTGAAGAAATCATCCTCGACTATCCTTACTGCAAGTACGTATTGCGAGAATGTCATTTTGTGATCTTGCTTGTTAAAAGAATAATCACTCTCATTGTTTGTTTTTCTTCGCTGCGAAATAACATATACCTCTTGTAACAGGGATCAAGAGAAAAATGTTGAAAAATGGAAAGAGAAATAGACTTAGTCACGAGAGAAGCGTGCCTGGATTGAGCAAGAAAAAAGTATCAAAGTTGCCGACTGAGGATGATGACGATATTAGCGCGCTTTCAAGTTCCAGCAAACACTCATCCCCAGTGCCTTCTCCATTGCAACACGTTACTGCCTCGTCGGAGAAAAATGTTAAAGAGAAAAGTTCCAATTCACATGGGTAAGCATATACAACGTATTGATTGCTCTTCCATTAGCGAGATCAACTATATCGATCCCGCACGCAAAGTTTTTCATAATACGGATTACAAGTGCTTGAGAAATGAAGGTTTATGTCTCCTATTCATGAAATCGTCGCTATCGCCCCTGTTAATTTAGAAGAAGATACTATTGTTTCACAAACTGTCTCATATGACTCATTTGTTCATTATTCATGTTTTTTCAGGCGTTTGCGACAAAATTCATACGACATCGATAATATAGTCATCCCTTACAGCGTCGCTGCTTCAACTAGACCTGAAAAACTACAATATAAGGAGATATTAACACCAAAGTAAGATATTCTTCAATCTACAATTCACAATTGTACCAAACAAATTTAATTTAATGTGATTAATTATTACTATATTAAAACATTTCTCTATTTCTTATTATTAAAGATGGAGATTATGCGAGGAATCCTCGAAAATGGATGTGAAGAATGGTATAATGCACAGGCCTAGTCAGGACAGTGACGTAAGTAAATAATGAGAGATAATCACATATATATATGCGATAAAAGCAGCACGATAAAATGAAGTAACCTATTATTTTCTCTTTCGTAACTATGTTAATTCATTGATCATATGACTCTTGTCAGTTTGAAGATATGTCGGATGAAACAATCGCCCTGAGGCACGAACGTAGCGAACGTGAGGAATACAAACGTTTCATGACGTACCTCAATACGCCAAACCAACCGCGTATTCGTCATAACCGTCGTATCGACAGCAGAACAGACAGCGGTGCGAACACGCCAGGTACGTCATCCTCGCATTTAATCATGAATTTTTATCACGCCGCTACTACTGTTTACTATTCTATACTTTTCCTTTCGAGATATCTTTTAAATAGCTCTTTCTCGACATCTCGAGCACAACAATAGACCAATAAAATTATTTTTGTGGGGCAAAAAAATGTTTCTCTTTTAGATCCTATGTCGCCGCACGCGAGCAGTGACTTCGGTGGAGACGTGACATCTCCAATCACGTCTCCACCTGCCACTCCGTCTCAGGTGCAGGACACAGAGCCATCGGGTTTAGATTCGCACCGGTCGTCTGCTTTACAAAACTCTCTGCGACGTCGCACCATGCCCGCTTTAAGACTTGGGAAAGACGATGCCACGGCCGCATCTACCGAAGATTATAACGAGGTAAACACGAGTGGTAGCTCGTGTCAAATAAATATCACAATATCGTAACACCCTGTGAAATTTTCGTACAGATATTGCCGTACGAGCCAAGGGTATTTCCATTATCCGAAGAAGTTTACGACAAGATGCTGGAGGTGATGCCGGACGGACACTGGCAAACTTCATCGACGTCTTTGTGCCCCCGCAACGAAGACAAGGGCGATGATGTACGTACATTGCACTTGCACTGATGCCTTTTGCATCGAGTATCTAAGTGAGAAATTTTAATTATATAAAATGTATGTGGGTGCTAGTACTGACTATTAATATACACTTTGAGCCAACTTTCACTTTGGCTCCTCTCGAGGCTATTTCCGGTAAGCAGTACCACTTGACGCTTCATACTTCTGTAACGTAATATTTTATTTTTCATCTCACATACACATAGACACACACAATTAGCAAATGTTGAGTGATGAAAGAAGTATCGCGTTAAGTTCGTGATCGTTACAGTATTTTCTATGCGTTATAGAATCTTTTACACTACTCTAGTTTGCTCCTTGGTTCACACTGCCGTATGAAAGCTTGCAATCTTAAATAGAGTTTTTTCGCAAAGTGACAAATCGGACGTAAGCGATTGCCGACAACGATGGTCATGTTTAATCACTCATATTTCTACATTTCTAGGAAGGCGAAATGGATTCTCCCGAATCGGATTCGACCGAATCGGCTTGTTGCGATGTAGACGGTGAGGATCCCAATGATCCTGAATGGACAGTAGCTGATGATAGAGACACTGAAAAGGAAAGAATACGTCCGACGGCTAAAAGATAGGATATAAAACTCTTAATAAGTACAGTATGTCTACGTCGTTATATGCAGAAGCTACCTGTCAATTGTTATATATACCTGTCGGTCATGTAACATTGCACCTTAAGTTAATTACGAACTGTAAAGTGTATTATAAATATAAATTTTATAACTTCATTCTCTCTGCTTAAATTAATGGATAAACCTTAATTAATTATTATTGCTTTTTTTTAAGTATTGCTATTTTGGCCAAAGCATTAGAATTCTAACATCATATTACGTTAGGATACGCATTATTGATTTTCCTGCTCTGTTACACAAATATAGATATTAATTCTCTGAAAGAAGTGGAATCTCATGACAAAGCGATGTTAAGCGGTTTTGTACAAAATTGTATTTATGTTACGATCAGAGCTTCACTTTAAATAAAAGTGCCAATCGAAATGTTCTGTAGCACTGTGTACCTTCCGATATATACGTGCTTTTTCTATTTTTATGAGAATATACCGTAGTTTGCGTGACATACTAAAAAAAAATGTTAATATTACAAATGCTTAAATGTATGTTACAATTTTATCCATTATGTCAAAACTTGTATTTAAATCCTTGTACACTGTTACATAATTCTTGCAAACATAATTTATGTAACAGTCAAAATCAGTTTCTTTAAGCATGAATTTTTTTTTAGACTTAAGATAATCCCATTTTAATTTTCATATATGACCGAGTCGTGTCTTAAGATATTACTATTACATTTATACAGGTAAGAATAACGTTACAAAAATTAAAATTAAAAGAGAAATTGTAAATTTGTGTATTATAGAAAATATTCTTGACATAGACGTGTGAAAAAAATTTGATGTAGAACAAGAACTACTAATATTAAAAATGTGTTATCAGTTAAATATTTTGACTCTCTGTATTTTGACTGTTATGTTCTTATCATTGGTATAATTTGTGAAGTATATATTCACTTGTTAATTTAAGCGTTCATATAAATAAAGTCTTGTGTCACTGTGATTTCGCAATTTTCTAATAGTCTGTGATACTACATGTATTTTCTTTCGTATTAAAAGTTTTATAACCAGGCAAAATGTCTACGAATTCTTAAAAGTCGCATGCGTTTCAATTTTGTATACCACTTTTACGAGATGCAAATAAAATAGGTGACAACAGAAATTGTTCTTTCTTTTACATGCAAATTGTCATGTACACATACAAGCATACACACAACATTAGTTTATGTATATATATGTATATGTTTATGTATATATATGTATATGTTACGTATGTATATGTTTATGTATATATATATATATATATATATATATATATATACTTATCTGTCTTCAGCATTTTTCTAATGTACAATATCAAAAATAAACTTTGATAGTTTAGCACACTAATTCTGTATTTTTTAAGGTTTAAGTCATCTTATAGTTACTGAATTTTTGATGCATTAATTTGCAGTGATCGATTCAAATAATTAGACAATATATATTTTGGCGCAACTGGCGCATATTTACTATTACCAAAATATAAAATTGTTAGTTTCAAATTTCATAATATATGTTTCAAAAGTAATATAATATAAAAGTATAAAAATATAGAAAATATGGCAGTGACACAATCTAATACGCAACGAAAAATGTCACGTATTGTTGAGATCATCCACATCTAATTATATTTAGATAAATTGTGAACTTATTCAATTTGTATGTACTTTATCCAGTTCCAAAACAAATAAATTCAGTATCCAAGGTTTCTAAATCTACCATAACTGCAGTATACGTAGAGGAAAACTTTGGAATACAAATTAGTCTGACCACTTGATCTTCTTCACCTACAAATGTTAAGTACACTTTGATTAATATTGCAAATATGAGAGGACATCGAATATCAAGATACATACGAATTATTATCGTCAAGTTGTATCCTGCATCGTATCAGATGCAGGAGAAATAATATAAGATGTATTATTATGAATATTTTGTGTTTAATAGTACTTTTTAAAATAATTAAAACATAGTAACTTTATCAATTTTGTAAATATTTACCTTTCCACAGTCTCGTATCGGCTTCACTCGTATTACCCACAAAATATATATCCGGACAGTAGTTTATGATAAATGGGTCTTTTACAGAGTAAGGGTGTACCGGTAATTATCTGGAGCAGTCGGACACATGTGTTTCCAAAGTAGTGTTCTCTCCAGCCAGTCTAAAGGAGAAATGTCTGTCTCACCAGTTGCTTTTATAATATCCTCAATAGGCTGTCCACTACTGCCTATTATTATACGTTCGGCGACTTTGCCAATCCATGGATTAGTCGCACCTTTAAAACTTTGAAATCTAAAAAATACCATATTATTTCTTGGGACTATCAACATGTAAATTTAGAATGAAAAATAATCTTATAAATCTATGAAAAATTTTGTAAAAAGTTAATTATGTATATTTTGAATTGTAATGCTGTGAAATATTCTTAATATAAGGTAGCAAACTTTTAAAACATATTCCTTTATTACGTAATAATAAAGAAAAAAATTTTCAAATAGTTCTAAAGAACTGTAATTTTACTTTGTTCAATGAGAAGTCTGAATGTATACCTACTGTAAAATCAACATGTATATATTTATACAATATACATACCTAGACGTTAGTGGTAATATGCATGGATGTAGTGGTTTCTGTGGCAACATTGCATTGGTGGGATCATGTTGCCCTGGCATTAAAGTGATGCAACAACATTCTGCTATTTCGGAGAGAAATGCATCCACGAGTGTCGTTGCCACTGCAACTTCCTTCGTTATAGCAGCATCCTGTGCCTTTCCTTCAGCGTGTCCCATTAGGGTATTCGTCTTAGTGACAGTTTTGACAGAATTACCTATATGATATGAAAATGGATCGTATTACGCTCATACGATTAGAGGTCCAATTAAAGATCCTATACCAGCAATGATAACTCGAACAATGCCAGTAGCGTCTTCTTGCATTGTTACATCTCCTGCCATCCCACATATCCATTCGGTTAAAAGATTCAATGCTAAGGTGTTTGAAATATTTGCCAAGTCCAGTCCAGACAGAAATATCACCTTTCCTTTGGATTTTGGTGCTGGTGAACTTTTAGGCACACAACCAGGAAAACACCATTCCTTGATCTGAATAAAATATCGAATGTATATATATATATATATATATATATATATATATATATATATACATAATTTTAATTTTAATATACATTTACCTCAAAACTTCCGTTTTTGTCTTTGTAGCCTAAAATGGCACACACAACACCTGTAACGTAGTTGTTCAAAGATGCGTCGTCAATCACTAATTTGATACGCAGCATCTCGTCTTCCAGGAACAATTGATCTTTTTCTGAACAATAATTCGATCTTGGCTCAGGCAATGTGAGTTGATGATCTTCACTTAATTCATGTAATATCGATGGCTTCCATTTTTGATGTTTATAAAGTGTACCAATTATCACACATTCTTTTCCTTCAAAATCTTCCAGTTCAGCTAACTTTAATATTTGAGCTTCTCCTAAAAAAACAAAGTTTTTACTTGATTAATTCTATCGTTAATCGCAACTACAAAATATTTGTGCACATCTTAATATTTACAATAAAACAGAAATTTATTGAAAATAGTACTGTATAAAGCTTACCCCATTTTGCAACAACTTGTGATATCAACGTCTCTCTTAATTCTTCTAGTCTTGCTGCATATATGCTACAGAATTGCTTAGAGAAGTCAATCGATTTATCATTAAAATTACTGGTCAAATCTTCATATGATACTTGCTGCCTTTCAAGTTTCTGTGGTTCTTCATTTCCTGGTCTTGAAAGCAAGTTTCCAGATTCATTAATTATATTTACCATTATTAATATATCCGAAAAGGAAAATAAGTTCTATAAAAAAAAAAATATTTAATTATCCATTAAACCTCACATTAATGAACACTGCAAATGTAACACAATAATGTGCTCCATTCTATTTACATCATTGTGTTAGTGTGCTTGACACATTAAAATTGTAAAAATAAAAATGTAAATAATTACTAAAATATTTAAAAAAAATTTCATCTTCCAATCACATTTAATTTAATTACTTTTCAACTTGTATGACAACACAATACTGTTTACGGTATAACATCATGCTTTTATCATGCTTCAATTCTAACCTCTTTTTTTTCCTTATAAGAAACGTAGTAACATTCAAGAAGAGAAATCACACGAGATTATTAGTATTCAAGAAAAGAACAAAGAACTAAATATATAAAAAAATTGACAAACAAATTCTCGTTAAATACCTTGCAAACAAAAATCTTCCTTCTTTTTATCTTTTCGTTTTTCTCTAAAATATTCTATACATATCAAGAGCCTTTACTTCTGAGTAATTTCAACGTTGATTCTCGTATCGCCTTCACTTCTAGGGAAGTACACGAATATTTTTCTATAAATATAGTACCAGTACAACCACACTGGATTGCATTCAGATTCCCCATCCGCACTATAAAGCCGCCGGCACACAGGACGCGTTGACGCGTTACGCGTGGCGGAAGACGATGCGATAGCCAATGAGACTGTAACGCGTCAACGCGTCCTGTGTGCCGGCGGCCTAAGGGTGCCGTCACATATGGAGTAACTTGCGTATAGTAATTAATCTAGTAATTCAACAGAATTTCCGTCATTTTATTTATCGGATTTCACACGGCACGTATTTTTCAAGGCACGTAATTTGTGAAAATTAATCGCAAATCAGTGTAGAACAGAAAGTTAACATTACAATAGAAATTCTGTCCTCTAATTGGTTCTACAATTTATGCATTACGCGAAATACGCTCCATGTGAAACCCGACAAACAATTTCGCGTAATGCGTAAATAATACAACCAATTAGAGGTCAGAATTTCTGTTGTAATGTTAACTTTCTGTTCTACACTGGTTTGCGATTGGTTCTCACAAATTACGCGTCTTGAAAAATACGCGCCATATGAAATCCGACAAACAAAATGACGGAAATTCTGTTGAATTACTAGGGTTGCATTCCAAAATGTTTTATTTAAAAAAAATTTTACTCAATTTCCATAGTATATGTGACGTGAGATATAGAGTACAATTTTCCTCAAATAAGACGTTTTGGAATGCAACCTAGATTAATTACTAGACTACACAAGTCACGCATACGCCACATGTGACGGCACCCTAATACTAGAAGTACTATAGCATACGTGACATGTACTATACAACTTCTAGTGTTATATAGTGTTATATAGTTACCTGGGTGGGGAATCTGAACGGAACCCCTGTGGTGCCGAATTCCGAAAAGCTGGCCAAACTCTCAAACGAACTTAGAATCGAGCATAAATTTTATTGCGCAGCTATTTTATGGTATGATTAATCCTGCGCAGTGAAACTCACGTATACGTAACTATTTCAAAAATATGGATATCGATCATGTAATTTTTCACATGAAAAGTTTTACGTAAACTCAACAATTTCAACCAATGGAATTAGACTCGTTAAACAACTCATTGTTTCATTGGTTGAAATCGTTGAGTTCACGTGAAACTTTTCACGTGAAAAATTACATGGGGTGCTTTCCAGCAAGCCGCAGTGTAACACAGTGTCCACTAGTATGAGTGAGACACACTCATATATCTTACTAGATATACTGAGTGTGTCTCACTCACACTAGTGGACACTGTGTTACACTGCGGCTTGCTGGAAAGCACCCATGATCGATACCGTGGCCCCTAATTTCCCAGATTTCTGGGAGAAGCGAGACGACGAATCTGATTGGTCACGTCAATCCTAACACGTGCTCGACGTATCGAACGAAACCAACGGAACACAATATACCTCGGCAACACGCACGTGGTGAGGTTGGCGCGACAGCCAATGAACCTCCATTTTCTCCAAATTTGACTTTCCTTCCTTGTGTACGGAATGGTCAATTGGTTGTCACGTTGCTCTCGAAGTGTTTTTAACAGGAACAACAGTTCCAGTAAATATTTCTTGTTCTCGGCGTTTCGACGATCAGGATACTTTCTTTCCTCGCGAGAGATTTCTTTCCTCGTGACTACATTCGAGAGGATTTTTAAGACTGAAGGCGAAAAATAGCATTCGAAGCAACATTGAATTCATGAGAAGGTAATTCGAATCTCTCGGCTCTCTTCTCGGTAATGCATGACGAAACAGCTACTTTTGTTACGTAGTTATTTCAGCTTGTAAGTGATTCAAATTACTATTTATCGAGTCATTTATGGATGTGAATTCGTCTTCTCTTTTACACGTAACTTAGAATTATTTTGTGAAGTTATCTCGAGGAACTCTCCTCTCGATATTTCTCCATCGATATTTCTAGAATACCGTGCATATATCCGTGGTTGAACAAAAGACTTCACGTGGTGTGTTTATATTTTTTTCACTAAATCTCTGATTTTAACTGTTTAAAGGGTATACATGAAACATATCTTTAAAGTTAAAGAATAGAAAAAATCCAATCAACAGTAAACATCAACAGTAACATTACATCAATATTATAATTGCTTACTTAACAATATAACTTTTAAGTGTAACATTGTGTAACATTGTGTTACATTTATATTGTTGAGTGAAAAATTTTAATATTGATATAATGTTGGCATTTGCTGAGAAGGATTAAAGAAATATATATTTTATTGCTGCATGATATATATTGCACACACACATGCACACACATGCGTGCATGCACGTATAACGATTCAACAGTTGGATAGGATTTAACAAAATACATTTCGAGTTTATTATTTAAATCTTTACATTAAGGAGTATAATATTATAATGTTATTAAAAAGTGTGTGTGTGTGTGTGTGTGTGTTTTCTCGCTCACATACACATACATTAAGAGTAATACAGTAATGTTTAAAAATATTGCAAATGAAGATACACTGTATTTGTCAATAAAGTCAACCTGCTAATAATTTGATGTTTATTATCCTAGAAGAATATTGCTACAATATTAATTGAGTGTCCTTGTCGGACACATATAATGGAATTAATGGTAAGTTTCTAATTCGTTTTTGATGGTTAACAAATACATCTTGTTTGCAAATCAGTTAATCTCTAAAAATATTAGGGAAACTTATCTATCAAAGATGATTCAACTCCAGAGGATGTTATACTAAATATCATATATTTGATAATAAGACGAAAAAAGGTGACGTTACACATCGATACGTTAGAGAATACCAATGTTTTGGATCTCAAGAAAATGATTGGAGGTAAGACAAGAGAAACATGTAGTGATGTCAAGAGAAACATGTAGTGATGTAATGGTAGAAATATTTTCTTGATATATCACAATTATGAGTCTCACAATCTTGTCACACAATTACGACTCATTTATAATGAGTTACACAATTATTTTTTTCAGTAAAAAAACATTAATACCGAAATCGATACATTTTACAGATATATTGAAAATACGGCCAGCAGATCAACAACTATTTTTGGTAAACGATTCTTCTGATAAATATGTGGAATTAGACGATTCTAATATATTATCCGATTACAAACTGGATATAATGACAGCATCGGTAATAAAGCCTGCGATATTAGGCTTAGCTGTCAGGCAAGAAGATGGTTCTTTTGAGAAACTCGAAATGACACCATATTCCGAAACAGAATGGCCAAAATTATCAGATATTTCAACCACCAAAGATGGTAGGTGTGATAAGAAAAACTGTGCTGATTATCGTGAGAAGTATGATAGAATGTTGGAAGAATTAAGTGAGATGAAACCTACAGTAATTAAAAAAAATTATTAAGTGATGTGTTATTACATCAATTGATAATGAAGTTTTATGTTTTATGCAACTGTCCAAGCAGTTTCGAAGAGTATAAAGTGAGAGGATGTACATATCACTAAACACTAGCATAATGATACCAAATAATTGTGTTCATATTAGATTGTACATATATAACTTTACACAATATAATCATGAAACTTTACAATACTGAATTTGTTAGGAATATTGTGTAATCATACGATCATATTTAGAGATCTTCGACAATGAAAAAAATTTAGGTTGCATAATTCATGTGTATATAAAAAAAAAATATTTTACTCATTAAACTATGACATAAATGTATAAATATCATTGCACTTTTTATATAGGCTTTTATAGGCATTAATATTTCATTGTAATACATTCGTATATTTTGCGTTTTCTTCATTGATTTTATTTTTTCATGGATCTTTGTGTGCTCTTCCTTCTTTTTTCTTCTTTTTCTCATGAAAGCCAAAGCAATAAATAGTCCTTATTAGAGTGTGATCACTTGTATAACGACTCGTAATAATAGCAACAAGAAATTACAGTGCAAAAACATCCATAGAAGCAAAAGAATAGGTGCATCTATTACTATAATCGCTTGTGTACTGTTATGTCTCAGGATTTCCAAATATCCTATTAATATTTAAAAAAATGTAACAAATTAATAATATACTTCAATGTAATATAAAAAATATAAATATTGAATAGATCACTTACTACACTCTGAAAATTTTTAAATGGAAAATTTCTACATACTATTTAACATAACATTTAACATAAAGTACCATTGTTTGCAATACGAAATAACTTTTAATTGTAAAGTTTAATGAATTTATTTTAAAAAGATTTATTTTTTTCATACAAATACATACATTTGTACAGATTTATACAGAGATTGACTTACGCGGGAGTGAACGTAAATTCAACGAAGATGAGCGATATAAAATTGCGCCCTTCAATATGGCGATCGCTCGATTTCTCGCTTCTGACGTCAGAACGACGCACGGCTGCAATGATTGTGAATGCGCAGCTTCGAGGAGCAAAAGACACTAGAATAAATTCCACGGACTTGGGAATAAGAGGACGGACTCTTATGCCCAAATTACACTAGCGATTGCATCTGCGTTTGCATTTACGATCGTCTCTTGACCAATCAGATCGCCAGCAACTTCCTTCTGATTGGTCAAGAGACAATCGTAAACGCAATCGCTAGTGTGACTCGGGCATAAGACATGCGGGGGGAACTACTCTCCTCCATATTGAGTTCCACTATCTTACACATAGACAGGGTTGGGTCATTCGACCATTTTCTAGGGGTTTTTTACATATTTTGACTGTATTATACAGTATAATACAGTAATTTATACTGTATTATACTATATTATACTGTATTATACCATATATAATACATGTCTAATACCGCATGTATAATACTTGCCCAACCCTGCACATAGAAACGTGTCAGTGGCCTAGTTTCCACCGAAGCACCTAATTCGGCGTAGAACCGAATTTGAGTCGATGGAAACACGATAGATTAACTCATTTAACTCCCGTTTCTTCTTCACTCCTATTTCACTTCCAGTGGAAACAGCATAATAATTTGTTCTGCACCGAAGTAGAATCGGATTGAAGACTTCGGTGGAAACTAGGCCAGTGACACGTACTACTGTATATGTGTATGCATCGAAGAGGTTAAAGGCCATCACACACAAAAATACTTAAGGACGTAAGACGTAACCGTAAGGAAATTGACCAATCAGCATTGAGTATTCCAGTTACGGCAATTGGATACTTAATACTGATTGGTTAATTTCCTTACGATTACGTCTTACGTCCTTAAGTAATTTTATGTGTGATGGCCTTAAGGCTTAAACACAATGAAAAACACAGGGAATAGCGATAGCGAGTGAAAGCCAACTAATCAGAAAAATCAAAAAACTTTTCTGATTGGTGGGCTTTCACTCACTCTTTCTAACATATTCCCTGTTCCTATTGCCTGTGTTTTTCATTGTGTTTAAGCCTTTAGATTACAAAGCATGGATCTAAAGAAGATATGGATGGAGTCTAAAGTGTGTATACGGGCAAGGGGGCTGTGAAATTTGCGGCAAGGGGAATGCATAGTGCTGTCTCTTTCTGTAGGTAACCTTCGTATGTTTCCGTCGCATATCCGATGATTCCCGAAAGATTATATATCCCATATTAGCTAACTCTTGAATATGTCAATTTTACTTTATATAAAGCGTCTACAAGGAGTTATGATATATAAACTATACAAGACGCAATGCGCAGTTCGGATATCTTCGGTTACATTCGTTACAAAGCCGAAGGTTACCTACAGAAAGAGACAGCACTATGCATTCCCCTTACCGCAAATTTCACAGCCCCCTTGCTATAGACTCCATCCATATCTTTTTAGATCCATGTTACAAAGGTTAAGCTTGCGGCACACGAGCTGTTTTGCCTGCTAGATTGCTTGCTAGCTAGTCTGCTGGATTTCCGTGATAGGTCAGGTGCTATTTTTTTCGCGTGAATTTGTACTTTCTTATTGTGAGAGCCAATCAGGATGCAGCAGAGTGCACCATGAATTGTGGAATCCGACCTCAGCCAATCGTCAACTCCGATTCGCAATTGTGAACGTGAACTGGGCATAAGGCTCCGATGGGATCCTTGCCACGCCGGCGCGTTTAGGGATAATTCAGGGGAATGTTTGCAGCGACGTGTTTACAGCCCGCATCCGCGTAGAATAGTAATTTGTCCGCGGCGTTTTTTTTTCCTGCTACAGACAAGCGATCTACCAGAGTGAACTGATAACGAGATAGACGATAGCGAATGGGCGTGTGAGACGGGACTTTTACTTTCGGCGTGCCCAGTTTGTTGATCTCTTACCTTTTTCACTTTCGAGTAACGTTTCGCGTGTGCCAACACGAAACATGGACGCGAGCAGCGAGCAGCCGGCCGCGATCGCGGCCACCGAGTCCACCTCCGCCAGCGAGCAAGAGCACAATGACGAGGCTATGGAGGAGACGGAGGAGTACAACTACGAAGGCGATGAATTCAGGCATTTCATGCCGCGCGGCCGCGGCAGTTTTCGGTGCGTATCGCGACTCCCTCCCCGGCTCCGCTTCCTCGACGATCCTCGCGGAGGTTCTCCGCGCGTCCCTCCCCCTTCCTCGCGTTACCTCCTTGCATGTTCATTTGATTTGCTCTTTCCGCGGTATTTTCATCTGAACTCGAGGATCGACGGCGAGTCTGATTTCCCCTCCCCCCTCCTCGCTTCTCGCCGTGGTCTCGACAGATGACACACGCGAAATGTCGGATTTTTTAATTTTTGGACCGATGTAGTGGCCCCTCGCGTCGTGGCCCTTCGTGTAGAATTTAATTAATGCTATGATCTTTCTTTCCAAGCAATCCTATCTTCTGTAGAAACGTTTACAGCGCGAGTGCCTGTGACACAAGCAGATCAGATCCACAGTGTGTGTGGAGCGGAGCATTTCTTTTTGTTTTTCCTAAGAGTCAAGTAAGATTCGGAAAGACTTCTGATCTTCCTTCCTCTAAGTGGCATGGTAGAGCTGTAAGATATCTAGTTACAACATTTAAAAATAATTTAAGGGGTCGTGGCAGAGGTGGGTTTGATTTCCCTATGAGAGGTGGCTCTCCAAGGTTTCGAGGAAGAGGGTTTGGACCACGTGGACCAATGTTTCGACCCAATAATGGATTTCCTTTCGAAGCTCCACCAAGGCCGAATTGTCCGCCTGGTCCAGCAGGTCCAAGATTTCGTGGACCGCCACCTTTTGATCCCAGCTGGGGACCTATGGGACCACCAAATTTTATGGGACCTCCAAATATGATGGGGCCTCCAGGAATGGTATGCATAATCGAATCTGTAAATAATTACGAATTCGTCATTCTAGTTCTTAAATCTGATTATTGCTTTAGCCACCACCACACATGATGAACGGCCCTATGGGTGCAGGACCAGGTCCATATGGACCACCTCCTGGCATGGGGCCACCTAACATGAATAGCGTAAGTATATATGAATAATGAAAAATTTAATTTTTAATTATTCCTGTGATATCAATGTTAAAATATTTTTTATATCTGTTTCTGGTAATATAATTTATAGAAAATACACTATTATTTATTTTTATTATACCATGTTTATTTTTGAAGAAATAGGCTATATAAAAAATATTTAAGAATATTCTGAATAAATGCCATAGATTCCAGGACAACAGCAGCCACCCCAACAAGCGCAACAACAAGCAAACATTCCAGGTCTAGATCTCAATGGAGAAGTATGGGTAGAGACGAAAGCGGCTGATGGAAAGTCGTATTATTACAATATTCGTACGAGAGATACCACATGGACTAAACCAGAGGGACCAAATGTAAAGGTCATGGTACAAGATCAGGTAAATACTTATGAATTAGCAATATGTGATTGATTAAATACTTTTTTTTTTAATTATTTGCCAGTGACTTGACTCTTCTTTACTCACTCTGATCATGATTACATATTTAAACAATTTATCTTTCCGACATCAAAATTATATTTATTATTTTTTACCATTATCATTATTTTATGATATCTTAACGCGTAAAATACACCAAACACAAGACACAGCAACGAAGTATAAATAAAAAACCATATATAAAAAATTGACAATTGGCAATGCTGTAAACAAAGAGGTAAGTTTATCTGATTTTATCAAAGTTTTTAAAGTTTATCAGTCAATGAAATTCATTTTATCAAATTTATTTTATTCTTTTGTATAAGATTCGATTGATATTTTTTTACATTTGATATTAATTCAGAATTTCATATTGGTTCTTGATAAAATATTTTACGGTTTTACAGTTAGAACAGCTAGTACATGGTGCGTCTAAGCAAGCAGCACGTTCTACCACACCTACTCCGTCAAGTAGTACGCCGACCAAGATTAGTGAAAACAGAATCTCTCAAGGCAACGAGCCATCATCCTCTAACAACACAGATGCCATTAATCAATTAAGTACAGCGCCTCCCGGCACTGGGCCACCACCTACCTTGAATGATACACCAGATGTCAATAATCAGGCATCCGAGACGAATCAGTCAAACGGTAATTTGAACGATATTTAATTCTAAAAACATTTCTTGAACTTTGTTTATCTTGGCAGTTTTAAATTTGTTTAAAGTAAATTATTAAAAAAAGATAAAAATTTGAACTGTCAGGAACAGCACCCGCGACAGTTGCCAACACGCCACCGATAAGCACACCAGCGGTAAATACAAACATGATGCAACCGCCACCAAATATGATCCCTATGCAGCATAGAATGCCAAATCAGTTTGGTAATCCGATTCCAACGCAATTCGGAGCAGCGCCCTTCGGGATGCCACCGCCTGGTTTCCAACCTTTTGGTGGTTATGGTCCACCACAAGCAAATTGGGGTAATATAAATTATGCAAATAAAAGAAATCGGATAAATTGATAGAAAAATATTTTTATAATAGATTGATAATGCACATTAATTTTTAGGTATGCCACAAATGCCTCATGGTGTAATGACACCTCAAGCGCCCGCTGAAGATCCTGCCATACTTGCACAGCTTGATTCTGAATTAGTAGCGGCTGCTATGGTCTGGACCGAGCATCGTGCACCAGATGGCAGGTTCTATTATTACAACAGTAAAGCAGGAGAATCAGTATGGGAAAAACCACAAGCCTTGAAGGATCTAGACAGTACGTAATATGTAATTTCTTTATTGTATATTACAGCAATTATCTTTGTAAAGTAAAGTAACTAAAATATAAATTTTGAAATATAATTTTGTAATTTAAATTTTAAATGTATATTCAAACAAAATTTTGTTTTGTTAGATGCAAAGTTAGCATTACGGCAGAAAAACGAGGAAGCAAATGTTGTTCCTACCAGTACCACTGTTACAACCACTACCGTTACAAACAATAGTACTACTGTTGAACCTAGCAAACAAGAAAAACCGCAAGAAAACACTCATGAAACCAAAGATAGTACAAAAGATGTGGATAGCGCTAAACCGAAGAAAGAGGAAAATGTTGCAAAGGAACCTGCAAAACCTCAAGACAAGTCTAGACCAATTTCTAGTACGCCAGTGCCTGGAACTCCATGGTATATTCAGCGATAGTTGTTTTTCATTATTCTGATTTATCGTTGCTTGTTATATACTCGTAATTGTATATTTGTGTGAGCTAGCAAATATATTTGTATGTGAAGGTGTGTTGTTTGGACCGGAGACGGACGGGTATTTTTCTACAATCCTTCTTCGAGGATATCAGTTTGGGAAAGGCCGGATGATCTCGTTGGCCGTCAAGATGTGGACAAGATGATATCAACACCACCAGATGCGGTTGGTACTACAAAACCAGCACGTCAGTCAGATACCAGCGAAAGCAGCGATGACGATCAGCCCACACCAGCCAAAAAGATGAAACACGACGATACCAAAAGTAATTGCTACCTTGAAATGAGATATACGAAATTGGATTAATATCCAATTTTTTATATAATTCCATATTATTTTTCAGGTACACCCATCAAGGAAGAAGAGGAGAAGGAAGGGAAAAAGACCATCGACATCGGCAAGGAAGCTGCGATAGAGGCTGAAGTGAGAGCAGCGAGGGAGAGGGCAATAGTTCCATTGGAAACGAGAATCAAGTCGTTCAGAGACATGCTTGCAGAGAAAGATGTAAATTATTATATTATTATTATTTATTTACATAGACTGTTATGTTGCTCTTAATTTATGTCAGTGTTCCTAAAACAACACATTTACAATTCACTCCTTTACTTATAATCTTCAAAATTCTCTATTATAAATCAATTTTACTAAAAGTAACTGGATTAATACATTTTAAGGTATCTGCATTCAGTACTTGGGAAAAAGAACTTCATAAGATAGTATTTGATCCACGCTATTTACTTCTAACGTCGAAGGAAAGAAAACAGGTCTTCGAGAAATACGTGAAGGAAAGGGCGGAAGAAGAAAGACGAGAAAAGAGGAATAAAATGAAAGAACGAAAAGAACAATTTCAGAAGCTTTTAGAAGAAGCAGGACTTCATGGAAAGTACGTACAAAGAGAACATTTTTTTATTCTGTTTGTCTCTGTGGTTCTGCAGAAAATATTAATTTATATATTTTCTGTTCTATTGTAGATCATCATTTAGCGATTTTGCTCAAAAACATGGAAGGGATGAACGATTTAAGAATGTAGAAAAGATGCGCGAACGAGAAAGCCTTTTCAACGAATATCTTCTGGAAGTGCGAAAGAGGGAGAAAGAGGAAAAAACAGCTAAACGAGAACAGGTATTTTTATTTTATTAACATCACTGAATGTGCGCGCGCATTGTGTGGCAATCGAAAAGACATTTTTCAGGATTATGTATTATAATACGAATAATTATAAATATTTTGATAACATTTCGACAGAACAAGTAAGATTTATACAGCAACATATCCCCATCCAAGATTCCATTAAAAGTATATATATGTTTAATAAGTATATAGGATTTAAGTACACTAATATCTTCCAATATTGATTATTAATTTCAGATACTTTGAAAATAATATATTATTTTAGATTCTAAAAATTTCATTAATATATGTTAAGCTAATGTGTTCAGTTTGTTCAGCTTTTATTATCAACTTTCATTTTCATCAGTCTGAAATTTTGGAGTTTATATTGTAAGTTAATATTACACACACATGTTGTTTTTAATATCATTTGTGAGTTTGAAAGTTCAAAAAAATATTTGTTTTATTCGAATATGCATTGATCACATATTTAAAGTTATTTTGTTAAATAATTGATATTTGGTATGAACTTTTGTTCTTTTTCTATCAAAGTGTACCTAAGAGTCCTTTATATTTTAAGAAGAAATCACATACTGCATTTCCTACTTTTAATTCCTTTCTTCCTAATAAATAAACCTTTCTCCTTTCATTCTAGGCAGATGTTGTTCATTTGTAGTAAATTACTTTATAAATGCTGCATGAAGAATATTTGAAGCAGCATATAAATGTAATATACACTACATTCGCGATAAGTTGCGCATGGGCTGAATATATATTTATTCGGCACTTGCTCCTATATTTACATAACTATATTATTTCATTAATTTCAATAAGAATTACTTTTTATCTTATTAAGCGAGGCTTTGCAATGCGCGATAGCATAAGAATGAAATTGAGAATAAATGCAAAGCGTTTTTGATTCTATATAGGAGAGGATACGTTTAATAATGTTTAATGAAGTTTATGTTTCTTACAGCGATAATTAATTAATTTCTTTCAGGTTTCATAGGTATGTTATTATTTTGTTCCACTTGTAAGATAGTACGAATTCCTAAAATTATAACGGCTGAAGAACACATATACCAGGAGATATTTCTCTAATAATAATTCTCTACTCCAGTAGATTTGCTCGATCGAAATCGAAAAGTTTTTGTAGCTCTAAGATGGGAGATGTAGAGAATAAAATCTTAGTATGTGACGGTTCCTTATATACTTATGTGTTCTGAACTCTCCACTTCAGTCAGGATGCAGGCAGGACAGGTTCCGTAAATGGAGTGGCTTGGTACTGAAGCTGGTTGGTGGCATGGATGATGTCATCTACCATTCCCACCTTGTCTGCGGGTCACTGTTGGCACACCCTCGCGCGCCGCATTCTTTACTTCAAAGCAGTGTCATGAGAATGAACAAACTCGGTATTTGTATATTACTCGTAATCCACGTTACTTCAAAAGATTAACTTTTCCCCAGAGTCAAAACCAATTTGAAACAAAAAAGATTTCACGTTAATTCATTTGAAAAGAAAAAAAGAGTATACAAAAGCCCGAGGTAGCATTAGTCCGTATAACAATTTCTCAAAGTTTATATATTCCGATTATAAAGAAATATAAAGATTCGATTCTAATGCTACCACAGAATTAAATGTATGGACATAAAAACAAATTATCAACATAACGACGTAAGAGATTATTTGTTTAATTTTACTTTTCAATAGTAACTGTTTTGAGCTTTAGTTTTGTATGTTAATATTATCAACCGAAAAATTATTTTGTGTATTAGGTTATTAGCTAAAGTACCTCATATTCACAAGAGCATTAAATTATTAGTTTAAGATCTCACTTTTTTCTATTGTTCTTATGTCAATACATGATACATCAAATTTGATATACAAAACATGGAACTCTCAAGTAATTTTAAGTCGACTTTAAGATATTAAACGATTTCTTGTTGTCGACAATAATATGTATAAACTTTTCTATCATGATAAATTTTTAGAGAATCACAATAAGTTACAGTACAAAATTATAATGCAAAATTATTAAATTTGGCATAGAATGAATGATTTGCATTTTTATAAAAGTATTTGTTTTATGTTCGTCTGAAAAGCTTAATTATTTTTGTTCTAATAATGCAAGTGGATTTTTATATCAATTTCAATCAGAATAAGAAGTAAATTTAAGCAGTTGTGTAACAAGAGCTTCTCAATGAGAGATGATTCTTGAAAAGAATCTGAATAACGAATATTATGTACAGTTTTGAAGACGAAAATGTGCCAGTGAGCTGTAATCATTTCTCGATTGTCGTTTATAATATTATTTAAACATTCTTCTTTTTAATGCAACAAAAAATATACAAATTATCATTTGGTCGTTTACAAATTACGCAATGGGGACAAGAAAGCTATTTTATAGGACGATTCTTGATTTTACACATGCGTAGATTAGACAACTCAAAAAACATCTGACTGTCTTAGCTAATTTTGTTCGCTTAATACTTTCAGTACTACAACTAGAAGTATCGAAGCTTAGGGAGAGAGAAAGAGAGAAAAAAACAGATACACTTTATTTTAATAGGATAACATTTTAGTAATCATTAATTTAATAATCTATTATGTTACTTTTACATAAAAAACATCAAGAAAATTATCAAGACAATAGTTGCGTTGCAATTTTTGTAAACGGTGCGATGTGTTATGAAGTACGTGACGCTTTTATTAAAATTATGCGTTTCTTCGAGAGGTATTTTAGAATGTAGCAAATAGGAGAAAAAAAAGAGAAATTAGATGGAAACTCGTTTCGTAATTTGGACGGCTGCGAGCTTCTAATGTTTTCTAAGTTAACAATAATGCACTAACCATATTTTTTCGTTTCAGCGAGGACGGCAGTTAAACATTTACTTACCTTACACATTCAGTCATCATTAAATGACAGTATATAATGTAAAGCATAATTCTAAAAATTAAAAATTGAAGTTAATTTTACATTGTTTAATGCAAGCGAATTGAATATACTATACATTTAATGATGACAATGATCATAATAATCATTTTTACAGGAATAATGAGTTAATAATTTTTTTCAGCTAAAAAAATGACCAGCTTAGTTCATTAAAAAAAAATCCGACAAATAGAGTCCTTAACGTTGTGATACCTCCTGATACGAACGAACACGAATGACTATTTCTTCTACCCCTAACGAAATATAGTTTGAAAACCATTTAAAAGGTTTGCAAGTTGAAATAGTTTGATCCACATTACAGATCATTATATCATGTTTATAAAAGTGATTGTAATGTGGCTGAGCGTGTAATAATTGGTTGGAAATATCATTAAAACGTGCATGATATAAGAGAGAGAAAGAAAAATTTAATCTTAAAAGCAAAAGAATTGTATAATAGTACATAAGCAAGCAGTAATTGTTCTTCAGCGATGAAAACTCTTATTTTAAATGCGTTTCAGGTGAAAAAGGAATTCTTTGCGATGCTACGTGAACACAAAGACATCGACAGACATTCGCATTGGAGCGATTGTAAGAAAAAGTTGGAAACGGATTGGAGATACAGAGTCGTAGAATCGGCAAGCACGCGGGAAGATTGGTTTAGAGATTACGTTCGCCTGCTGAAGGATGAGCGGAAAAAGGAAAAGGAGAAAGACAAAGACCATCGGCACAGAGAGAAAGATCACAAGACGGACAAGAAGGATAGGGATCGCAAGGATTCGGATAAAGGTAAAGAAACAAAGTCCAGCAAGGACAAACCTGACAAAGATAGTACCAGGGAAAAGAAGCAACGAAAGAGCGAAACATCCATGGAGGAGAGCGAAAAGGAGAAAAAAGAAACAGTGATAGAGAAAGAGAGCGGGGAAATTGAAGAAAGTGACGACAAAAGCGTTAAAAAAGAGACTGACGTAAATATAATAATAATAATAAACAATATCTATCTTATGTTTCTATATCTTTTGAACAACTTTTTTAATTAATTTTTTTTATTTTAGAAGGAAGAGGGAGATGATCATTCCGATTCAGAGGAGGATCGTGAGAAACAGAAAAGGGAACGTGAAAGACGAGCGGAAGTTAGTATCAGAGAGAGAGAAAGAGAAGTGCAAAGGACTCTGGCTACACATCTGCGCGACAGGGATAAGGAAAGGCAACATCACCGTCACACAGAGGCGGTTCAACACTTCAGTGCTCTTTTAGCCGATTTGGTACGCATCTATTTTTAATCACGTAATATCCTACGAGAAATCTCTATCCTATTGAAATCTTTGATTACAACATCTTAAATATTTGTTTTAGGTAAGAAACGGCGATTTGGCGTGGAGAGAAGCGAAACGACAATTGAGGAAAGATCATAGATGGGAGTTGGCTGAAAGTTTAGATCGCGAAGAGAAAGAACGATTATTTAACGAACACATTGAACAATTAGGCCGCAAGAAACGTGACAAATTTCGGGAATTGCTCGACGAAGTAGGCGCATCGACTGAGCTAACAGCATCTTGGAAAGACATTAAGAAATTGTTAAAAGATGATCCTAGATATTTAAAGTTTTCTTCTAGCGATCGAGTACGTAATTAGTTAGTTTTAAAGTAAAAAAAATTCTAAATATTTATTATTAAATATTTATTCCATGTATTTTTTGTTGATTTAGAAATGCGAGAAAGAATTTAAGGAATATATTAAGGACAAACTCGTTGCTGCCAAAGCTGATTTCAGGGAGCTTCTACAGGTGCCTTTAATTAGCTCACATGTATTTAAAAATTTCCGATGTGACTGTTGGTCAAGAAAATGTGATTTTTCAGGAAACGAAACTGATCACTGACAAAACGTACAAAAAAGTTCAAGAGAATAGCTCGCATCTGGCAGAGATAGAAGAAATCCTTAGGAAAGATCGTCGATTTCTTGTGCTCGAAGCTGCAGCCGCCGAACGGACACGATTATTAATGGGCTATCTGGAAGAGTTAGCACGTAGGGGTCCCCCGCCACCTCCTACTGCTTCGGAACCATCGAGAAGATCAACTGCAAAGTAAGTAAATCTCAATAACAAAGATAAGTTTACAGAAGTTTACGTAACAAATGTTATTCTGTACTAAATGTTTGTTTCCATTTCAGTTGAAGAATGATCTATATCGAAGTGCGATATACATATGACATACACACCACAGTAACAGAAATGAATGAATTTATAGCTATAGTTAAAATGAATTACTTTACACACCGAATTATCGCCTGTATAGGATTCAATAAAATAATTGAATGCTAATTCTATGCAATTGAGATTGTATTGCATTATGAGATATTGTACGCAAGCATATATATTATTGTTGAATAATATTAAACGAGAGTCTTCACAGAATATCGGTAAACCTGTGTTACATAATTATTTTACAATGCAAAAATTATATCGATACGCTTACTTTATCTAAATTGATGCAAATTAAAGTGGAATAAAAAAGATTGAGAGAATATTGTACTGATTTTCTAATAATAAAATTAATAATTATTATAAGATCATTGAAAATATTACTATCTTGTCATTAAACAAATTATATTTATTCCAGTAATTCTATGACTCTCGATATTATCCTTCAATTTTTTAAATTATAACCTAGTATTTTGTTCAAAATGTAAACGCATTATTTTACATAAGAACAAAAGTGTGAAGATAAGGTTTTAGTAAAGTAAATTAGTGTATATGTACAAAAATTAAATTCAGTAAAGTTTGTAAGAACGAGAATTAAAAGTCGAATTTTATTCTTTTTCTCTCATTAGCACGATTAATCAATGATAAAAATGTTATTCCAGTTATTTATATATTACAATTTTCTATTGCAATATAATTTTTTTTATAATACCATTTTTTTATTATACTTTTTTGTAATATTATTTTTAATTTTTTTAGGATATATAAATGGTATTAGCAAGCGCCATCTTGTCTATATTTAATTTTTAATTTATTAATTTACTTTTACTTACAGGAATTAACTCGACCATAAAATGATAAATTCCGTCAATTGTTCTAATAATGTTTCTTAGATGGCGACACCAACATGATTTTTAGCTTGAAAAATAATAAAATACTAATTTCCGTTAGTTAGTTCTTGTAAAGTTGTTTAGGTGGCAACACTAATATGATTTTGGTTCGAAATACATCTCTGAAGATCAACATGATAAATCTCGGTGATTTCATTGCTTGAATATTAAAGATTCTAACAGAGAGTTCAATGATGGATATGAGATGACAATTTCACAACATTACAGCTATTGATATTTCGCCACCAAGTATTACTGAACGATAAAATATAATTGAAGAAAGAATCGTTTGAAAATGAAAATATAATATATTGATAGAAAATTATATATCTATTAATATTTTCGAAACGTACGATACATTCCAAATGAATCCTAAAGAAATTCCAAATAACATTAAGTGAAATAAAATGACAAGTCGAATACTAAATCAAAACTTTTTATATGTAAAATATATAATGTATGTAGATAATATATATTTTCTATATATAGAAATATATTTTATAAAATATAATAAAATAATAATTTCGATTACTTATCGATAATAAAATAATGTAAATAATATAATATAAAAATATATTTTTAAAATATTTGAAAAATTTTTATTATATATATTTTTTATTATACATATTTATTATTTTTTATTATATATATTTTATATATATATATATTTTTCTTTATATATTAATTTAATATTAGAAACAAGAATCGTGAACTCTTTCAAAGCATTTAATTTAAAGGTTTCTCACGTTACTGTTTTATATCCTTTTTTACATATATGTTTCAATCGCGCATATACGCATTTCTGGCGTTTCATCTAATCCCTATAAAAATTTGTAGCTGTGGAATATTTCTCAAGTGTTTACGGATGATAACGTTTATCGGGATAGCTATCGACAGGTAACCTAATAAACGCCAGGCAAATATCTACATTGTATATCCTACCTCACGTTATACCGTTATACAATACACAACGGCGCGTTGTACTTCCTGCTATCGCGGTAAGAATATAAATCGGTAAGCTAAACAACCGGTGAACTCCTACGTAGCCGAGCGTTACGTCATTCGGTAACGCGCGCGTGAAACAATCGAGAGCAGAGTCTTACTTTGGGGTTCTCACGGAATCCTTACGAAATTTTAATATCCCAGCCTACGTGCTCGCGACGAAGATGTGCCACATCGTGGAAATCTTTTTACAGTGGTAAAATATTCGGGATGTCGTGAGAGGAGAGTGACACTGGTCTTTATGCGAAGACAATTATTTCTTTTGCTTTTAGGAAATACTCATTGCTTTTATTGTGTAAGCATCAGGATATTTGCGCGTCGGAAATCTTTTCAATCCTCTTTCTAAAGAGCGGTTGTCTTCAACTTTGTTTAAAAAATTTTATTATTCCTTTGAGGAGTACACATAATTCTTGTTGAACCGCAATCGGAATAATTTCACGGCTTGGCAATATAATTAGGGGATCAGAGGAATTATATAATCAGGAAAGTCCTCCCCGATTATATCAGCAAAACAAAATCTCGCACGAACGATATGCGAATGAGCTTTCATTTGCGACAAAAGTGCAGAATTTACCTAACAGGTAAATTGTGAGAATGTTCGAAGGATACCGCAAAATGTTTAAAATTATTAGGATTATAGGAATTAGGATATTCTTATTCATAGAAGTCCGGATTGTCCAAATGATATCATTGCTGACAGGGGACGGTTTTCGGATTTGATCATACCGAGTTGCGATACATCGTCATTAAAGGGATCATCAAAGTGATCATCATCGATTGAATTACATCATGCGACGCCGCCGACTTTCTCCCGATTCGCCCGACCTTGCTGGGCCTTTTTACTTTTTTGTCCGGATGTGAATCAATCTGTACGACGTTCGACGTTACGGGCGGACCCAGTAAAGGTCAGACGCGACCGGTAAGGGTTAACGAACGGGGTGGGGTAACAGGATGGACTTGAGCGAGCGGATTTTTGCGAAGGCCTGCCCGGAGGTCGAGGAAGTGCCGTGGGAGACCCTGAAATCCGATTCCTCGACTCGCTAGGCGTATTTCTCACCGAGTAACGCGATCGATTAGATAGATTATTGCAGCAGCGTTTCCTATTATTAGTCAATCGAGGCTCGCTCCACGTGGAGTGCAATCTACATCATCTATCTTGTATCATCTACATTTATAGATCTTGAATATTTCTTTCGCGCACCAAAATTTTTTTCCATCTGAAGATATACGCTCCTTTGTTACAAGTGCGTTATTTAAGATATATCTGACGCTGTGTCGCGAAAAAAAATTGTACAACGTTTCCGCGACACGGATAACTTGCAAGCAAACACAAATTACATATCTTCGCTTCTGTAGGATTTGAGAGTTCTTCAACGTTCATCGGTTGTTCACTCGACCGAGAAAATAGTGATCTGTCAGCGTATCTTTGTCTTCATGACGGTCGTCTTGAGAACCTTATGGAAAGTTTCATCATTGGACTTGTTTTCAGAAATATAGAATCAAAATAAACGTTTAGTAGGAACATCTTATTAATACTTGGCGATAAAGATATGCACGAGCGTGCACTAGTAGTAATTAAGTGCGGATTTGCATTTTTACGATTTAGATTTAAAAAATTTAAAATAGGCAGCAAGATATGCAAATTACTATCTAAATTGAATAAATCGATTTGTATTGATCTGCTATATAAAGAGAACACTAAACATTGATAAAATTAATTTACGATAGAGAATCTCAATATATATATATATATATATACAATAATATATATATATATATATATATATATATATATATATATATAATAAAATTATAGTAATTTATTCTATATTAAAGTTTCTATTTTCTTCGTAACGCGAAGAAACAGAAGAAAAGAGAGAGGTCTTGCTTTTATATAATGAAACATCTTTTTGAAATATTTCTAAGATTCTTCATGTGTCATTACTATGAAACGCGGATAGATCTTTTCCATCCAGTCGACTTGTTACATATATCTACTTTCCACTTAATTTGTGTCATTGTATGTCAACTCTGTATAACTCTGCTGCGGAAATGAATTAAAAAGTAGAGAGAAATGAGAAAAATAAATCTGAAACACAAAAATATAAAAAGTCTCTTTGCAATATGTATTAAAATAAACAGAACAAAGAACTTAAAAGCGGTGTATGTAAATAGTATGTAAATATCGTACAGAATACAATTAAAATTTAAATACATTTATATATAAATAACAAAATTTATATATAAATAAAATACAATTTATTGTACCGATTTGGGTATACATTTACGTTCCCTAAAATAATTTATATCCAAATATATGAAAGTTATAGCTTTGTACATTTTTCACTTCTTCGAGATATTGGTCTTTCTGTGATAAGTTCTGCTTTCCGTTTGATCGTATCGAAATCGTCGACCCGAGTCAATTCCAATCTCGAGGCAAAGCATCGCTAAAAGTCATGCAAATGGAAAGGCGCAGAGATGCAGAACTCGCGTTTTCCCCGTGCAATTCCCATAAGACGTCACCCGGCGGGTGGACCGCAGCCATTGTCATCGAGGAATCGTCGTCGTCGTCGTCCCCCTTTGCCCGTCATTTCCGTTTCGCCGATTCTTGTCCCCCCTGTCATTTTCACGAGCGCCAAAACGCATGCAGCGAGCAAGACTCGTCGATTTTACTTAAGAAGGAGGAGGAGAAGAAGAAGACGGAGGAGGGATCCACAGTCGTTGGAAGGGACGGTGGATCCTGGCGGCCTCGACGTGCCAGCTCCGCCTCGAGCTCGAGCTCGCTCCTTGGCCAAGTGAAAGTCGGATTTTGCTTTCTACCCGCTCTACCCGCGTTCGCCTATCCAGTGACAAGCGTGCCGTGCTCGCGTACGAACGCGCCGTTCCTTGGCCTGATGACAATGGTCCTTCCCGCGTGCGGCTAACGGCACTGACAGCTCTCACTTCCGCTGGAGCGCGGATTCACCGACGCGACATCCGCGTCGAATGGGGACCGGTCGCACGATGAGCTGCGAGTGACCCATAGGGCATCCGCTGCGTGCAAGCACCTCATCGGAGGACGGGGTCCGCGAAGAGGTCGAGGGAGAGATATGCCGAAGTGTCGACGAGGGGGAGCGGCCGCCTCGCGTGGCCAGGTCCTCCTCTTGCGCCTGCTGCTGGTCTGCATGCTCGTCACAGCCGGTCGCCAAGAGGGTGAGTTTTACGAGGGTGGGATCTTCCCACTGAGGAGCTTCCGATGTCAAGCGCGACTTTAAAACACCCGCGTTCGCTTTGCGTTCCGCTTGTCAGAGCGCTGGGATTATAATGACGCTCGCGAACTTTTCCTTCTCGGTGAATGTGAAGGATATTTATCCGAGGAGAATGACGGCCCGAGGGGACTACGGCGACTGACCGAAGGTTTCGGACCTTTGCATGCACGATCTGATTGTTCGCCACGGTTTCCCTCGTTGGAATGCACCACCGCGCGCTGGATCGAGAAATTAGGAGTCTTTTTACAAATGCGTGCGTGATTCGAATAATTTGTAATTTTCGAGAAAGATATACGTGAATTCTTGTTGCCACAATTGGGATTAATTGAGCAAATTAAATTTATTAAAATTGTGTGCGCTAAAGATTCATACATTTTTTTATTTTCTATTTCACGATTTCATTGGGTGCATGGCTTCTCGAATTCTTTCGTTCGCTATTCACGTAGATGTACAGTTACGAATCGGTAAATTCGCAAGCTTATATTTCAATTGTGGATTTACGAAATGTTAGTTGGAGCGGCGGGTCTCCAAATTCATGAATTGTACGAGTTTTTTGCATGCTAGAATAAAGACTAAACTAGAATAAAAAAATTTTCAAAACAATTTAATTTAGTTTGCATCAACATATTAAGTAATTTTTTAACTGCAGAGTCTAAAGAAAAATACCTTATATTACAATCTGAGCGTGAGACATTCTTGCTTCAAAACTGCTACTCGAGACATTTTTCTCTCCAGTTTTAAATTAAGTTTGGTTACTTAAGATACATATTTTGCTAGTAATTTAAAAGTATTCGAAGATAAGACTTTTTACTTAGAAAAACTTTAGAAAATAACCCTAAAGCCAATATAGACAATAATATAGACAACATTCAATTTTCAATTTTTTTAGAGTTCAGGTTTTTTTATATTAGTTTTTTTTTATATTATAGAGCAACAAAAAGTTTTCGGACGTCTGAAGATTTTTGTAAATTCCTACGTCCATTGACTTGAAGCGAACTTCATATCAAGATTAAGAACCGATAGAATCTCAAAATCCGCTTTACAATACGGCTAATGCTACGTATTGTTCATACTTATGCGGCGTGTCCTACTTTTACCTCATTATACTTGAATGACAGATGGTTGGTACGGTTTGATGCCAATCCTTCTTCGGCACGCATATCGAGGGAAGCCATCATCCAACGCGATTTTCCTCAAGTAAAAATTCTAGTGGAAATCCGATCTTCAAATCGAAACCAAAATACCCAGCAAACATCAATTAACATTAACATAACATCAATGTTACAATTTCCCACTCAACAATGTAACTGTGATATAACACATGCGTTATATTGCATTTATATTGTTGAGTGGGAAATTATAACATTGATGTTATGTTGATGTTAATTGGTGTTTGCCTAGTATATCATACATATCGTTACTTAGTACAAACCTTCGATAATATTTAAGGTCTCCTTATTTTCAATCGCTGGAAAAGTGTCGGGACATTTCGTGAAAACTCTACATTACCCAGTAAACACCAACTAACATAACATCAATGTTACAATTTTCCATGTAACTGTGATATAACAAACGCGTAATATTGCATTTCTATTGTTGAGTGGGAAAATTATAATATTATAACATTGATATTACGTTACCATTAAGTGGTGTTTGTTGGGTTCGCCGTAGAAATCGCCGGTAGGAAATGATAGAATCTATCAACCGCGCGTCTTTTGCGAAATCCACGATGCCAGGAGCCTCCCTCATTCGTCCCCTCGGTTCGACGCGGTATCCGTAGCCACTCGATACTCGAAAATATTCCCTTTCCGCAACCGCAAAGCGGAACGTCGTTCGCGCGCTGATAATGGTCGGCGGTCACGAATCGACCGCGATGTTTGCCCACGCCACGTAATTCCGCACCAGTGGTAGCGCGATTCGCGATACAATAGAATTGCGATACGGTCGCGTAGTGGCGATAGCGAGTCCACTCGGACTCGGTGTGCCTCATTGTCAAGCCTAATGGACGACGGTCGATCGTCGGTACCGCGCCCTTGTCGAACGGCCCTTCTCCCCTCGCGAGATTTGTAATAGCGAGCGGGCGCAGCCATCCTTCGCAACCTTGCCTTTGTTCGCCATTGTTACGCTTATCGTCGGATGCACGCGAACACGACGGATTGGCAAATGATTGTCGAACAATCGCGCTACGCGCGTTACGCATGGACGTGCGAGAAACGCGCGTTGTTATTCGCATTCTGAGGCGAACGTGAATGCACGCGACGCTATTAGGCATTAAGGTCTCGTGAATTTGCACAATTTGCAGGTTTCTGCAGTTACGCGAATTATCTCAGAGTATTACATTGTTTCGTCGGCAATTGGTTGGATCCTGAAATTGATTATTATTTCACAGAAGCTATCCTCTCTGTCGCTACTTCATGTCGTAACTTCTCATCTTTCAACGTTGGACGTCTGAATATATTTTCGAGGTTTTTAACGAAGAAACAAATTTATTACATTGAGAAATATCAAAACTTACATATTTCACTAACGATTTTGCTTAAGGCATTCAGGCTTAATTATTCAGGTCTCAGCAAACATCAGTCAACTGAACATCAATATAATTTCCTACAATATAATACAACACATGATGTATTATAATAGTAATATTATAGTAATATTATAATAGTTACATTGTTGAATAGGAAATCATAATATTGATGTAACATTACTATTTGGTGTTTGCTGGGAAGTTACTAAATATAATTTAAAAGACACTCAAGATGCATCTTTTTAATCTGTCCGACATCAAATGCAGATAGATACGTCTGACATTTTAATTTATGCCAAAAAGAAAAATGGAAAGAATCGTACCTTTGAATTTATAATCATCTCCAAAATCATCTCGGGAATCGCTTTTTTTTATAGAACCGACGATAATCGGAGGCAATCGCTAACTACGACGAGGCATCGATCCGTGAAAGTTTCTCGCAATCGCACGTGACTTCAATGAAATTTTGCGCGGTGCGCGAGGCTTTCTTGAAAAGGTCGAGGCAACTTTTGTCCGCTCGAAAATTTCCGATCCGGTAGAAAGTGAAACGACCGCGGGTCCTCCTAATCTGCTATTCGAATCCGTGCGATCCTAAAATAGTCCCTACGTCACGCGGACGAGTGTCGTCCAGTGAAGTTTCTTTTCGCTCCGCCCCGCATTCCTTCTTACTCCTACCTTCCTCTTGCCCTTTCTCTGCCTCTCTCTGTTCATCTCGAGGACGTTTCGAGCCGGCGCTAAAGCGCGCAGGAATTTCGACGGTGTTAAGGGCCGGTGCCAATGAACGACCTTCCACGGTTAAACTCCTAACGGGTTGACCCGGACGAAATGCGACGGAGAGAAAATTTGCGATGGAACATATCGAAGCAACGTAAAAATACCGAATGCATTCCCGATCGAGAAATTTTCCGTCGTTCCTTCTCGTTTTGCAAGGAGCAGTGTCGATATCGCGATATTTTGTACTGCAATCGTATGCTGCCTTAACAACTGCTCCGCCGCGTGGAGTAATCCTCACGAACCTTGAAACGCCAAATACGTACATAGATCTGGAATATAAATTGAAGGAATTGTAAGAGAGAACCGTGATAAAAATTTGTTATACGTAAAACGACAGATAAAAATACCTTTAATAAATAAATAACTAAATGAGCTAATCAAAACGAGATAAGATGAAATAAAATGACTCGACGTTAAAAAGTTTCGAGGAATAAATATAATATTCGAAAAATCATACTTTTTATGCAAAAATTATACTTATAATTTTAAGTTATGCAAATCGAAGTATACAGAAATATGTGAGTGAGAAATATTGAAAAGAAGAGATAAATGTTAAATCCGGTTATGGTGCATACATTTGCGAAGTAGTTCATGCGAATTAGCGATTAATCCGTATCGGATGTTGATTAATATTTGACCCACTTCCAGAGGTGGTATTAGATCCTCCGCGCTTTCCGTTTTCACGCGTACGCCTCATCGTAATGCGCACCGTAACCAATCGTAACGTGCCTCCTTTCTTTCTGCCGTTTTCGTTGTTTTCTTCGTGCATGCGCTCGAGGAATTCGAATTGAGAAACACAAGCGCGCGGAGCTCGCACATGCTCTTCCCCGTGCGTCTCGTTTCCCCGAGAGTGTGACGCTTTTTCTCAATCGGATCTGATTCACGCTCATCCGATGATCCTCCACGGACGGTGGTCATCGGAGACGCCTCGCAACATCGCGAGCGAGAAATCGCGAGATTGGGAAAGTCCGACACGTTCGGAGGCCAAGAATATGTATTAGCCTGTTCCCGGCGAAGGAAACACCGATTGCCTAATTGAAAATTTGCGTTACAAAGCTGAAGTCCTTACATTCGCGATCACTTATCTCTTCGATATGAGACGTACACGGAACAAAAGATTAGCTACTATAGCAAAACTGTTTGTAAAATATGGACAGCTAACTATTATTTGCAGCGAGAGCTATAATTTTGCAATAGCAAAACTTTGTCAATACTTTAGCAAAACCTTTTGTTAAAGTTGACAAGGGTTTTGCTACTATTGCAAAATTATAGCTCTCGCTGCAAATAATAGTTAGCTGTCCACATTTTACAAACAGTTTTGCTATAATAGCTAATCTTTTTTTTCGTGATAAAAGTACATCGTACTACGCAGTTTTTGAAAATTCGATGTACCTAGATATTTTTCCGTAGAGAATCATTGTAACTATGAAGAATTATAATAACTGAGGCGTGAATTGCACGATTTCACGAATGTCGAACTATTTATAAAAGGGATACAACTATAAAAGTTTTTTTCTTTTTTATTTTGAGTTACAATCAGTCGGCTCATTATTTTAAATCTTATAACATTTAGCTCGAATAAAATTGAGATGCTAGGAATCTATTTACAAATTGACCTCCAGTTACTTGAGCCACACCTTAGAAGTCAATGAAATTGACCTTTTAAGTTTCTAGGATTAAACTTATAACACGTAAAGAAATTGTTCACTTAATGGCTGCTTGAAATCACATGACTGACAGAAATATAGGTGTTTTTACTGGCAAAAGGCAATGATTTTTGGATTACGTAAGATTTTTTATCGTTTCCATATTTATTTAATCGCAATATATGGTTACATCCCATTATAAGATGAATCTTTATATTAAATCTTATATTTAAGTTGGGATACAATTTAGAAAATTCTGCGGAAAGAAAACTGTAAACTCGAGAAAGTGTAATAACATATGCATAGCAAATTTCTCTATGTAATAGCAATAACACAATTTTTCTCTGAAGAGAGCGGTAGCATTCGGAGATTTTAGAGAAAGTTTATAAAGTCATATAAATAAGAGAGGAATAAAATCTAGGAGAAACACACATATGTCGTATTTACTGTTCGTTTATTACTCACTGTATCTCTCTCTTTCTTTTTCTGCAATTAGATATACTAGGTGTTAGATGTGTTTACTACCTGTCTACTCGTTACACTCTATTTCACCTCACGTTCTTTCGCTGCCGCTTCTCTTTCATTTAGGAAGTTTCCAAACTGCATTAATTAAACATACGGGTAAACGTGTAACACACTTTTTATTCGCAAATTAATGTTGCTTTCAATGTTCTGCTACTGATTTTTGTAGTAATTACAGCAAATGTCTCTTGCAATGTCACATCATTAATATTGAATTCGCAAATTAATTGCATTATAATTAATATTAATTTGCGTTAAGCAAATAATATAAGTGTACGAGACATTTATTTGCTGTGTGTTCAATCATCTTCATCGCAAATTTTTTTGTATTGTCTTCACATTCATTCTCACACATGTTCGTAGAAAAATATCCATTGAATAAAGATAAAACAAGACAAATAACCTTAGAAAAACTATTAAACGTTTCTCATTAGATTTGTTTTATTCCTGATATTTTTCAATACCGTAACCGTATGTATATACATCAAATACTGCCGCAATACTAGTGATACCGTCGATAAAATTCGCTGGAAAATGGCTTTCATTCAAACCATCAACAGCATAACGATTCGAACGAGCCTCGTCGGCAGCCGAGTTAGAAAGTACCCCTTTCGTGCGTGCAAGCACGTTTCGTATCGACATACCGCGTATTGGAGTCTCGTTTTCGCTATCGCGGAAGAGACGGCAAACCAGTGGCCATGCGTACGCAAAACGTCTCCTTTTTCCCTGCAACTCTCCTGCAATTCCTCACGCTCGCGTGCGCCCCACGGGCGGGTTAGATAACAGGCTTCACGGTACAATAAACGCGAGAATCGAGACTCTCGAAGGCAATTGCCACATATGGTCGTTTCCATTACACGACATGAAATGGAGTGAGCTCTTTTTTATCTTGATAAATTGATAAATAGCACATATGCACATAAGGTGCGCGGATGTTTCACAAATGTCAGTGGCAAAATTTAAGATTTTTGTTTTGATACCAACGGATTAGTGATTTCATAATTGTGCAATGCACCCTCCTCTCCCATCTCTCCCTCGGACAAGAATGAGTTTGTTAGTCATTAACATAACTGGAGTAACGAAAGCGTCAAGTCGAGATAATCATGGAACGTCCGGCAAGCGTGAGACATGCGAAATCTTTAAACATGCTATTCGCGACGTCGGACGATTCCTCGGTTTTACGAGAATGTTCTTGACACTTTAATGAACAGAAACTTTTGTTAAAAATTGACAGAAATCGATACTTTAGGTATCAAAATGCAGTAAATTATATAGTATTATATATAAATAAATGTTTTAATATGATGACAAAAATTATTAAACATATCGGTAAAACTCATGGTTACTTATAGATCAGTAAAAGAAAATTAAAATATACAAAAAACTTTGAGAATAATATAAATAATTTATATAATCTACCTTCGGTAAAATTCAACGCAAGTTTGTAGAAAGTAGCTCTATTATTTTGACGTTGTAAATAAGTTAAAAACGTTGACATTTAAAAAATAAACATAGCAGAGAAATTGACTCAAAATGATGTTTTCCTGACATACTTCTCACTAGGTTAATTACTAACAAAACGACTTTTCCTGAAGAAGTTTATTTTCCAACTTTTACTATTAAACCAAAAACTTAGTCTATAAATGTGTATCTGTAATAAAATCCAATTTATCATATTCTTACTGATATACGACAGCGATAAAATGTTTCATCGCATTTTAATACTTTTTTCATTGAAATAAATACAGAACGCGTAAACACGCTCTTGTTGTTCAATTATAACACAGTTGTATGATATAATAATAAATTAAAATACATACAAGTCGCAATCGTTGCTCGGTAATACGCGATTGTGATCTAGGAATTCATGCAGACATGTCCGTCGGGCAGGCGCTCGAATTGAACGAAGGACGATCGAAAGGAGAGCGGCCGCAAGCTTCATTGCTTAAGCCTTCGGTTACACTCCGATCGAACGAGGCACTTCCTCGCCGTATCCCAGTCGTGAAAGTATCACTCTCGGGGAAGTGCACGCTAAACTGACCATGTAAGAGTTTTCGAATTACGCCAGCGCAGACAATCGGGCCGATATCGGGTGTCCCTTTGATATTTGACGTCGGAAACGCTCGTCGAATTGGTCCCGAAAAGGGGAAGGATTCGCTTGAATGAGCGCGTTAACGCTCTCAACCGCTCGAGATATTTCCTCGAGTTAGAATGCCTTGCAAACTTATAAACGAACGCTAAAATTCAGTACCCCATGCCTTCACGGTACATTCACGACGCGTAGAATTGCACGAGACATTTTGAGAAGTTACCGAATTACATAAGTTACGCATAACAATCTCGTAACGCTCTCATAGCATTGTCTCTATGCATTGTCTCATCAGTGCGGAAAATTCATTCATTTCAAAATGTCTTGTTTGCGCGTTTGCGTGAGATAATGGCATTTAGCACTTCTCTCATCCTCTTAAATTTTAGGAACTTCTCAAATTATAATACCGCATGTCATTTTTTAGATTTACCTATAGAAAAATGATATATACGCAGAAAGAAAATGGAATTAGGATATTGCAATCGTGACAATTAAAGAAAATAATGATATAAATAATTAATACGAATAATTAGCAATAAGAAAATAACAGATGTGAATTGATGTTAATGTTATGCTTAAACCCTTTCATTTGCAAGTAGTGTAACTCATAAAAAAATCTTGCAAAATATTCTGGCTCTTCTTTTGCGGGGAGAAAAGATAGAATTTCGTCAAGAATTCAGGAATAAGTGGAAAACGTAACAAAGCATATTGCGCGAACGAATTCGTGGTCGCGCTCCGTTTATTCGTTGAAAGTAAGTTGAACAAGGATCTTTGCCCGCGCGAGTCATTAATCCCATTCCCGAGTAATGCGAACTGATTATCTATTACCGCGATTTCATTATTTGCGCGCACATATATATATATATATGTATATTGCTGCCCGTGGCAGCGATAATGTCTGGTGTTAAGCATAAAATATAGCCTACCTCGCGTCGCGAAGGCTTCGGTGGAATCTCTGCCGCATAAGGCACGAGCTGATTCCCGAGCTCGTCGTCGTGAAAAATGTCCCTCGATGTTCCGCGACACAGAAAAAGGAAAGCGAAAACAAGCTGTCTTTTCGCGAAACGACCGGTAATTAAGGCACGCACGATCGAATCGGCGATGAATTCTCGCGCGGACAGCTGATTAAAAAGGAGCAACGCGTAGTTTAATCTGCTCGCTTGTTACTCGCAGCTCCTCCGTTGCTCTTATTTTATATTTACGTACGAATTTCGCGGCTGTCCGTCCTTCATAGATCGGTACTTGATAGCGATCGTCGATGCGCGTCGCCGATTAACCGCGAGGTAGCAATCATCGTGCAGCACAGATGTAATTAGCGTTTTACGGAGGTGGATTTTTCTTCAACCACGTCGCGACCTTAAAAGCCCACGTTAAAATAACAGTACGAAAGGATAGTAATACATTGCGTATCGTTGGCGCGGACAATGGGAGAAGATTGCGATTTTTTCATGCAAGGCGGAATATTTATGCTCCTTACTATTTTATCACGGAGATTACCTCAGCCAATTATTTCATTCACATATGTGGAACTGTTTGTCTATTTTATATATATATATATATATATATATATATGTGTGTGTGTGTGTGTGTGTATGTATGTATATATATATATACACATATATATATACGCTCGTATATTCTAGTCAGTTTTATCTTATCGTTTATTAACGTTGCACTTTATTCCTCGCCCATTCCGTTGCACCGGCCAATCTCCGAATGGACACGGAATTACTAATCCAATTTATCCTTTAATCAGATTTGCCCTCTCGATGGGAGTCGCATCTCACAATCATCACTTTGCGCGTCGTTGCGTTTTCTTCTTTACGCATCATTCTTACGTTTCGCCTTAAGCGATGCCTCGGGGTCATGCGCGATCGATTCGCGACGATGTATCAACCGAGTCGAGAGACGAGAGAAAGAGAGAAAGGAAGAAGAAGAGAACGAAAGACAGGGGGATGAGTTCAAACACTTTGTAAGATCCAACCCGCGCGGCCGTGGTAGCGCCGGGGAACCCCCGGCTTAATTTATATTCGCCCCGTGCGCCGATCTATTAATCCCGGACCGATTGTGAAGCGTGGTGAATGCGATCGGCCGGCCGGCCGTAATTATAATTATCCCGGCTATTTGCAGCCGCATAACTCACGACGAAGCGCGGTAAAAACGCGACGCGCGCGATCGTTTCGCGAGCCGAAGACGATCGTAGATCATTTCGGCGGTCGTTACGGGACGCGCGATCGCCATGATTAATGCGTGCACGCGCGCGATAACACGAGCATGGGTTTGTAACCCGTTTTTCAATTTTATTACGGACTATATAGAGAGTGGGCGAAAGGGGAAAAAGCCGCGAATAAGTTGCGAAGAAATCGCGCATAATTCTCCGCGAGTCTTATAAAATTAGAGGAAATTTCCGTCGCGGAAACAATCAGCGCGAAGAAAATTGCCCCGTTCTCCAACTTTTGCATCATAAATCGTCTTACTTAGAGATCGACGTTGTCGAGCTACTTGCCGAACGATCGTCGCGGTTTCAACGGCCGTTCAATTAACGCTGTATCACGCGCGCAGATACTCGCGCACGTGATTAATTATCTCGAAATCTGCGGCGACAATCGGAGCGAGAAACGCCTCGCGGGATTAAACGTGTCGCGAGCGGCTTGTGATCCGATTTAATTTATATTCGCCCTCGGACTTTTTTCGAGGTCTCCTCGTCGGTCGTGCCGTTTACGCCTACGGAATTATTCTACTTACGACATATTGAAACACAATACGAGTGCACCACGTGGACAACAAAGAGACTTCGGGATTGAATTGCACACCCGGGAGGTTGCTCGTATTATTTCAGTGCTTAGCTTAACAGATAGCTAGAGAGATAGAAAGAGAGAAAGGGAGGGATTTCGTCTCAACCGCCGAGATCTATAACTGATCAGAAATTATGTAATGATTGCGAAAAATAATTGTGGCAATAGAGAATGAATGAAACGAGCCTTTGTGGTAATTTTTTTAACTTTTTTTTAACTTTCTTTTTAAAGGAGTGAAGCGTGGTCGAAACACTCGAAGTGTTGTTCGAAAGGCATATAATTAAACTGTTAATTTATACTATATCAGTTGTGTGTTTTTTTTAGTGACATGTGCAAAGCATAATTTCGACTTGGAACAATTACATCATTTATTCACCATATAAGATATTAACGAAAATTAATTTCTGTAGCAGATTTTTGTTATCAAGATCTAATCAGAGAGGGTATCGTTGTTCTTTATTTCAAATTATTGCATTATTTCCATAAACTCTCTGTAGAATGTGCCACACGATTTATTTCATTCTCTTTCTCTGACTTGACATATTGATGTGTATCTCGTGCCTTTGTTATAGCGCGCGACGTAATATCGCGCTCGTAACGTTACTTCTCGTTGCTCTCTATCTCCCATTCAGGCGTATCCACAAGCTTGCCTCCTTCGACACATGCACCGAAGTAAATATCCATCCCGGAGATTTTTATTCGCCAGTATATTGCGTAAACCGCTAATAAATTATGCCCCCCGCGACTCGACTTTAAATGCACAGTACCGCGGCGAAATGCGCGATACTTCGCCTTTCACCTTGCTACGATAATGCATTCTGTCGTGCATTGTGGCTCGGTTGGGATAACTGCCGTCGCATTATCGTATGCCGTACCTCGAACAACAATTACGGCGGAAATGGTCGTCAAAAATCGGCCGCTGAAAACCGTCGTGGTTTCCTGCGATTAAGAGCAAATAAAAGTCGCGTTTTTACATATGTGTCGCATGAAAACGCTCGTAATATCTCGCAAGTCGAAAGAATATATCAACAAAAAGTAAGATTTATCTTTCATAAATTTTCACGGATGCACAAGCAACAGCGTCTGAAAGAATTGTCTTCTTATATATAAATCAAGATAAATAAATTAAAATAAAAATAAAGGTAGTTCCCTTTCGTGGAGCAGATGTTCTTACGAAACACAGAAAGTAATAAGAAAAAACGCGTCTTCGCTCTTCAAGATTTCCAAGTAGTAACTCAACGATTTTGCGAAACAAATCTCTACACTGAGAAAAAAGTATTGATATGATTAAATACGTTTAATTGGAAATATTTCTTTCTTTAATTCAAATAAACATGTTTTTAAGTTAAACATATATTAATTTGCCAAAACACATTTTTTGAATTAACAAATATTTGCCTGACAAGTCCGTGATCGTGCATATAGTTATTTAATCAAGAAATATCTTTTTTATTCAATACCTTTTTTCAATATATGTGCGCGTATAAATCGTTGTCAAAAGCATGCATACTCGGTATTAAATTCTGTGAAAAATATTTTTCCGCAAAAAGGGAAAGGGTTGCGGTAAAAACAAGAAATCGAGAACGCCTCGAAAATATTTTTATTGATAACATTGTAACGTCTACTGATTGATCTTCAGAAACAGTTCGATCCTGGGACAGGCTTTCGCAGCTGATACCAACGAATTCGGTATACGAGAAGCAAGATCGAAATGCATCGCCGTCCAACAACGGGGCTGATGCATCACTGGTGCATTCGCAGGCGGAGAACAATGTGATGGACACATCGAAATTGAAGGGGGGAAACGATCACGAGAAGGTGGAGGAAGAAGAGGAGGAGAAAGAACCTAAGCTGACGTATGACGCCGAGGAATACGAAGATGAAGATAAACACGAAGAGGAAGAGATCGAGGAGGAGGAGGAGGAAGAGGCGGTGGAAGAAGTGAAGGAGGAGAAGAAAGATCCCTCTGATAACGAGAATGGCGCAATAAAGAAAGAGAGATCTCCGCCGGAAACTAGCAGTGTGTCGAATATTGAGACAGGAGACAATACCAGGGATGGGGATTACCTCGAAGATCTCCCGACAAATCACGATGACAATACGTATTATTATTACGATGAGTACGAAAACGGAAATCGTTCTCGATACGACGCCGCAGGTGAGTTTCAGTCGTTTCTAATCACTAATTACACTTATCTTTTCTCGTGAATGCACAATTAATAATCTTCGTATCACAATTCTTGTATAATTAATTTGGTATTTTACAAAGGATCTCAGGATCTTAGTCGTGAAGGAATCATTATAGGAATCATCATTGAGGAAATATCAAGTTTACCAGCGTAAAACAATCGTCTTCTGCAATCATATCTCAAAATTCTTAAAAATAAGGAAAATATGAGACTTATATATTGTATTTCCGTTTTGTTCAATTAAAACATTTAACATAACTAGGAAGTCTCTAATCCTTTCTAAAAAAAAGTTTTTCCTTATGTATTTTCTTGTTATATAATTTGACATCTTCAAAATCCTTCGAATATAATCTCTTCCTGTTTTTTCGTTTTAGACGGCGAACACCTCGACTACGTAGACACGGAATCCGAAGAGGATGACATCACACCAGGAAACTCGTCGGAATCGGAGCACGGCGCTCTGGAGAAGAGAGATAAAAATATTTCGCACGAATCGACTTCCAACTCGTCGCAAATCGTCGAGGAAGAAATCGGCAATCCGATATCGTCGACGGAGCTGGAGCAAGGCTCATCTATGGAAGGTAGTGACAAAACGTTCACTACACTCGGCGGACCTCTCCTCGAGGAGAAAGAGGAGACCGAGGAGACCGATGATGTCTCCGCCGAGGAGACCGATGATGTCTCCGCCGAGGTCAGTTCCATTCTAATAGGTGGTGCCGTGGTGTCCGTGGTGACTACGAAGAGCGTGGTGAACGGCACGATATCGGTACCGACGACGATCTCGCCGGCTACCACGGAGCAAGTTGCGCCGGCGCCACCCTCGTCATTAACCGAGACAACCGAGGGACATCCAGAAGTAACCACGGAGGACTCCGCGAGAATCTTGGCCTCCGTGCAGACCAGCCGCAGCGTATCGGGTGCGCGCTTCCTACCGTTTCCAGTGATAGATCGCGTAGAACAGGTGGAAGCGCACAGCGGGTCGCTCGAAAGCAAAAAGATATCGCAACCACCGTCCACGGAGAGTATCATTGACAAGCTCGACTGGGCGCAATCCAAGTTGTCCAGCGATCTCCTGCCGGCGGCCATCCTTGGCACCGGTGGCTTTCGAAATGCCGGCAATACGTTGCAACTGGACGTATTGGCCGAGCGAGATCGCACTACGACGACGACGACCCGCAGGAGTTTCACCACCACAGGCAAAACACCAGTTATTAGCAAGTTCATACCTGGACGTTACAACGACAAAAAATTAGATCACACTAGCACCAGCACAGCGAAGCCACGATTTGAGATCACAGTCGATACCTTGGAAGGTTTGCTGCCTCGAAATTATGTGTCGAGAGGAACTACTCCAAGTACAGTTTTCAAGACAAATTTCAGGTTGGATATGTTGCATAAATTTTTCAAAGGCTTGATAAAATACAATATACATATCTGCGAGCGTAAATATATATCTTATCTTAGATCAATAATAATTAGCGACTCGGATGAATTCGATCCGTGTGTGAATTTCTGAATTGTCAGCAACAAGAATGAAAGTATGCTTATTAGATTTTGTAATTGTACTGATAAATCAAGATTCAATTGATAGTTAAAAGTTACCGATTATTGTCGATTTTTCTTTTAGGTGGCCTTCTTCGAAATCAACAACATCCACGGAAACTGCAGAGACAAAGACGCCATCGACGACACCACGAACGAAGCCTAAAGCCAGCATTGTTGCTCAAGATATTAGCGCATTCCTACCGCCAGGATACAAGCTAAAAAAAGAAGATGCAGCTGCTACGGAGAGTTCCCTTCTTAGCGAGATCCTCGCCAAATCCAAGGTCGACATTTCGTCTCTCTTACCACCTGGCTATGATAAAAAGGAGGAATCCAAGTCAAAAGATACTACGACGACGACGACAACGACTACAACGACAGCAAAAAGTACAGGCGTCTCTCCGGAAAAGATCGCTTCGTCTATCCAGGATCTCTTTGCGTCCTCCAAAATAGATATTTCCGCCTTATTACCCAAGGATTACGAACAAAAGAAAAAGGATCTTGTCCCGGACAACAGAGCCGACGACGCGAACAACGAGCAGAATGCGACGGTCACAGAACGGACCGATTCCGAGTCACCTACCACGAAGAAAGCCGGTGGCTTGAAGATTGTGTTTCCCAGCAGACCAGGCGGTCGCAAACCGATCCACAAAATAACCACTCCGCAGACTCCACGTGGAGAAGGTCCAGGCACGGTGACGCCAAAAATACAAAAGGGATGGCCGACTCGGTAAGCCAGTCTCACACTTTAACTATTATTAAAAGAATAGCTTCTTTTAGTGATCTCTTCAGATATGAAATTCGAAACGTCTTTTGTTCATCCATGACGAGTCACAACTTTTAGTTTGTAAACAATTATATTACAAAATAATATCTACAACACTTGACAAAATAGTCATATCTAATGACAATCATGTTGACGAATTTCAGAGTTACAACGGAGTTCACCGGATGGCCAACTCCATCCACCACGCCGATCTCCATCGAGAAGTTACTGGAAGCAGCGCGCACGGCCACGATTGCAACGATGAACATATCGCTTATTCCTAGCACGAACGAGATCTCAAGTACGTCGTCGACATCGACGACGACGACGACACCGAGACCGACAACTCCTGGTGTATGCGATGACGAATGCGAGGTCGCCGGTACGATACGTATCATCGGAAATGCGACATGGGTACCGGAACTGTACGATCGGAATACTCGCGAGTGGCAGGAACTTGCGAATCACGTGGAACGAGAGGTAAACATCAGAAAGTGGAACATTCTTTGCTAAGCTTCCCATTATCTTTAAAACATATTTAAATCATATATTTTTTTCAGATGAACTTTATATTCTCGAAATCCAGTGTTTTAATGAATTGGTACAAAAACATAAGGATTGATTCCTTCAGGTAATTTTTTACTTGAAATTATTAAAATGGAAATAAATGTAGAACATAATTAGAAGTATAATCATAACATATCACTTGCTAAATAGTAAGATTTTTATTATCGCATTCGAATTTTTTGCAAATCATATATTAGATCACTACAACGTACTTTATCGATTTCGTATTAAAACTCAACAAAAGTATAATGGCTCATTTCAGTCAAGGCAGTATCCTAGTAGACTACTTTGTCGAGCTAGCCAATTTACAGCAGAAAGTGAACACGCAAGAACTTAAAGTGATTTTCCACGATTCGCTCAGAACATATAACGCCAATCGATGGAATGAAACGAGCACAAAAGGTCCATTAAGGATGGGAATGTTTACTATAGATCCTAAATACACTGATTTCGTAGGTACGTCATCAAAAGTTTTATGTTTTTTCTCTTTTTAATATTTTAATAGAGTTTATCATACCTGTATTATTTTTCTTTAGTCATACCTAAAGTGTATATGCCGCAATATATCGAGAAAGATGATAGATTGATACCTCAGTGGGCGATCGCAGTAATAGTGATAGGTGTCGGAGGTTTGCTATTTATTATCGTGTTTGGTGTGTCTGTGGTGAGTGTCAAAACCACCCAAGATCTCCAGTGCAGTCGTGTGGTTAAAAATAATGAATAAATTAACTTTCCAGCTCGTCAACAGGCAAAACGGATCGAAGCTGAAACCAACCATGTCCGCTATTTATGATGAAGAGGTGACTAAACATACGTCGAGTCACAGACCGAGCGATTACTCAAAGCCGCACACGATATGGACCGATCCCGATGTCTCTTGGAATGACAAATCCTTCGAGTCAACTTCTAACAAGGTATCCGAACGCGCGATGCAATGTCACAAGTCGATTGCATAATGTGCTTACCCTGGACCCCGTTCCTTTTTAGATTCTGGTTGACAAATCCTTTCAGGACAATAAAAAATACAACATGTACGACAGTTGGCGATCCGAGTGGAACGGTTATTATTACAATCCCTCGCACACGAGCAGCAAATACGGTTACGACAGTACCACAAACCTGTCGACCCGTCACCATCCCGATTACGACACGAATTTCTAAACGGCAATAAACTGCAATTTCTTCTATCAATATCGAGATTTCACTTAATTTATTCGGCGCCTTAGGTAAGCAGCTACGAGAGATCTCCTTCGGAATATTTACTTTATTCTTCAATGATGCACATTCTCCTCAATACGAGATTATCGACATATATTCGTAGAACATTTTAAATATATGAACTTGTTACTTTGTATTCTCTCGTGCATCTAGCAACCTTGTGTTCATTATTTCGTGACATCGAATTACCTATTAATTCTCCACTGTTTGTCTTAATAAGGGATATTTATTCTAGTCAGAATAATAAGTAATCATATTATAATCGGTTGCTCTCCACCAGAACCGAAATTACCGTGACACCAATGTATGTTGCCGCGATGCGTTTGAAATCGTAGGTGTGTAAAGTAGAATTAAGCGAACAGAGAATGACGGTTACACTGACAGCGAAATATTTCCTTGTTTATAAACGAAATGAGATACTGAGTAGAGATCAAACCATGATGTATGTTATAACGTACAATTCTTTTTTATAATCAATCAATCACGTACATTTTCTCATTTAGGTCCACATAAAAAAATATATAAAATACTCGTACTTTATCGTATATTATCTTTTGTACACAAACCTAAAATAACTTACTCAACAAGGATAGTAGACTCCTAATCGACGAGACAGTCGTTTCTTCCTGAGTGTTAATGTGGTGTCTGAGCACACTCAGAAGTTTCTGATACAAGAATGATTGCCTATCCGAAAAAATATGGAATAGCATGAGTTTACTCAGCATCCGTTTTCCCTTCTTGTAATTACGTAAAAGAACATAACCATATTCGCGACAGATAACGGTTTTAAAACATCATTGGCAGTCAAATAAAAAAAAAAAAACGAGCTTTTGTTAATGATGTAATGAAGCTTAATCCGTCTTCCTTTTATCCAATGATGTTTTTAAACCGCACCACATTCTAGATATTACCTGCTAGCTGGCTTGCATATCGATAAATGATCCTGCGGAATCTCAAAGAACTCTCCCACGCCAGGATCTGAAAAGATATAGACAATACATTGTTTGTATGCATGTGTATTTGTGTATGAAGTGTGTTGTTGATAAAGATCTAGATAAGTTAGATTGAGCTACAATTGTAGACTATCACGGTAACGATACTGATCTGTAATCAATAACGACGTATGAAAACGGAATATTAATAGTACATGATCTGAACTGAAGCATTACCTGCTGAATCGAGGCTGACAAATTGGAAAGGAAACTTCAGCGCGGTTACAAGCGTAGGTTTGGCTTCGGCAAAACTCACAATCTCTATGCGATATTCATTCAACATTTCTAGGAATTCTTCATGCAATTTTAGCAATTGTGGCGATTCTGAACATTAGAACAATAAGTTATACGTTATACGTTAATTAGAACTAAAGACAGATTGATAATTACCTTCACGTAGTTCTTGAACCTCGACCGTTGGCCATAGCAGCATTTGCGTTGCTTGCTTCAGAGCCGCCACGTGCGAACCTCGATGAGGAGTAGCGTAAAATAAGATAGCCTTAGTATTCTTGCAAATGTTGTTCTTATCTCCAGTTTTCCACTCTACAATTATAATTATAACATATAACAACTTTAAATAGCAATAGTAATAATTTTATTGGTACATTTATCAAAGAAATTAGTGTACATTTATATATAAAGTGTAAATTTTCAACTTATGTATACCTTCTACAAGCATCTTTTTAATTAATAATCCACCCATTGAATGAGCAACCCATATAAGTGGTCGCTGGCCCACGTTTGCCATTGTCAATTTGATAACAAATTCTTCGCTTCTCTCTTTAATAGTACTCCTAATGAAAATAAATGTGATGCATCAAACATAACTATTAAAATATTTAATATCTGAATTTATTAGACACAAAAGGCTCCCTTGTAGTAATAAATGAAATACAGTACTTACTTCATGCTTTCTATTGGGCAGAAAGGAGTCCACATAGATAAGCTCGTACCATAATTAACACCTATAATTCGTAAAGATGGTATGTCTACAGGTAACCAGTCTTTGGGCCAGCAAAATGTTTTAGAGGTTGAGTCAGAATCATTCCTCATACAGGCGTTATCTCTAAAGATATCGCATGCAAAAATTCAAATAATTAAAGATATTTGTGGTTTACAAGCGAATCTTTCATTAGTACCATTCATTAATACCATTTTAAGAAATACACAAAATATTAAATGCACGAAAATCTCTACCCCTTGCAAAAATAAGGTCCACACGCGCTAGCATTTGTGTTTTGTGGACAATCATCCAACACCACCTCAAAATCTTGGCCTATTTTTCTCCATTCGCGCAAATGCAGATCGCGAGCCAAGTCTTTAAAGAATTCCTGAGGACGATCGTCATCGACCATAATTGATAAGTAATCTGTAGTCTCGACCGACGTATCACCATCTACTATTAAACATTCATAATTTGATAACAAGATGAATAAAATTTAAGAAATTGTATAATAACACATATACAGATATTGACAAACCTATAACTCCAAGTGTAGACGTATCGATATCACGTTGTCTCCAGGTAACGAAAACTCCACCTAACAATCCATGTAGAAACACAACGTCCATTTTCGTTGCTACGTGAACTCTGTGCAGAGGATGAAGAAGATAAACGCTCTGCGGATATTTCGCTTTCTCATTCCTATCCGTATCCAAATTCACCAATGCACTGATCGCCTGTGCCGACAGACGAATATCGTCGCTGTGGGACCAACGTGACAATATGCCAATCCATCCTTAATGGAAAGAGTTATGTCAGTAATGTAATACTATATCACGAAAATCAAGTCTGTCTTACCGGATTCATAGATAGTCTCTAAATATTCGGAATGAAGAGACATATTGGATAATATCCTTGCGAGTAGTATGCACATTTCTACATCATCATTACTAATTTTCTGTATTGCTGTTAATATCGGCAAAGCTCCGGCATCGATCAAGTCTAAGATCCCAAAATTGAGTAACAGGAGATATAGGGAATGTACAGTATACAGAATTGTACAAAATTTATATCTCACGTTTGCTATATTGTTCCACGGAGGAATGATGACAGATTGCACGCACGCAACTTTTGAGTAATTCATCATCTCGAACTGTTGTCGTTTTCATAGAAACGCCCACACTTGCTAGGTCATGATCAAACCATTCTACAAGATACTGTACATCAAATTGAATATATAGTTACAGCATAAATTATTAAATTACAATTTATAACACTGTAATATTGAATGTGATTTTATTGCATTATTTATAACCAACTACAATTTAAGAATGATCATTTAATTTAAATATTTATAACATTATTTCTGCAAGTTTAACTTACACTTAAATTAACTATGTTTACATATAATTAACTCTATATTTTTTATTTATTTATTTTTTATATACTATATGTTTACGTGTATTTTTTAATAATTATATATTTACATGTTTTTTTTATTTATCATGCTTCCTTATTTTAAAATTTTTAAATATTTTTTTTATATACATTAAATGTTATATACTTACTCGATGTGAATCTTTAAACATTTTGCTGAGAAATTGTGTAAGGCAGAGATGGGTGTTCCCACATAAAACATTCAGACTTAACAGCAGCAAATGCACCTTTTCTAGTACATCCTGCAAAAAATGATCTTATTTATCATTGATATAAATGTAATTTTACGTTGAAGAATTGACAAATAGCATATTTTATCCTCGAAATAGACATAAAATGTTAAATTAAAATAATTGAAAGTTAAAATTAAAACACAAATTATCACATACGTTTAAGTTATATTGTACATGATAATATGGTGGTTGTAAGAAGAACATAGAATTAACATTTGGCATTCTTGCGAGAGCTACTGCTGTTTTAGCATCCATCATCTGTGCCAAGTGACGATACTGCCAATCTGAAAGATTTGCAATCTACAGAAAGATTGCATGAATCTAATATCTTTTTAAGATTTTATTCTATTTTATTTTATTCTATATATAAAAAGAGAATACGATTACAATTAATACTAGAGAAACATCGCAATGGATAGACAGCCTACCTTTCATATGTGACAGAGAACCAAGCACAGTTATGGCTTTGTATCTTTCGTTTCTGTCTCCGTGTTGCGCCATGTACAATAACTTGTACGCGAGCTTGTGATTCTTTATCTTCCACCATCTCGCCAGGGTATTGCTAAGAAGGCTTCCTGGCTTCTCTGCAGATCCATGTAACTCCTCATCCTTCCTGAACATGAAGAAATCTGAAACCAGAGAAGAATCGATCAACATTTGTACGCATCTGCTGTGACTGTCAGAAACGTCACCTGTTCCAACAAACAATTTACCTTGGAATCGAGGATCATCGATGTAGATGTACTGTGCGCGGGCTTGTTCTAAATTTTTCGTGTTGAAAGCCGACCGAAAGATCTGTGATATCTGCCGCAGTTGATACAGGAACCAGCAACCCCTGCACGAGATACAGTTCCGAGTCAAACACGGTGGTGCTCGACGTGACCTTGCTCTCGAGCGACGAGAGTCACCTTGGAGTCACTTACCCAAGCACCACGACGCAGGTGCCGCTCGTCTTCAGGTAGTACACGAAGCCTCTCGACACTCGCATCGTTCACGATCACGACGACAACTCGCTGACGTAGCGGAATCGAGTTCTGTCGCGGCACAAGCGCATCCCCCACATTTCAAACTTTGAAACGCGTCGCGTCGCGTCGCACCACTAGCATGCGCGAAAAACACGATTGCAAATCGCGTTCGGAAAGCGTGCACGGTCGAGCCTTCGGGGAAAAACGGATCTTGACTGGTAGATTTGACAACGCGCGCCAATCACAGGCGAGTCACGTGACTCTGAACGCGCGGGCTCTTTTGACATTGGGTCTGTTCTTTTTAGCTGCACTGCTGAACTGGTGCAATAAGTTAGAGTGAAAAAATATATATTTGTCTCATTCTAACTTGTTGCATCAGTGCAGCTAAAAAGAACAGACTCATTCGGTCCAAATAAATACATAATCCTTTCGCTTTTCTTTCCTTTCTTTTTTAAATTGTGAATGTAGGAAAAACGAAAAAGCGCAATTAGATGTCCTTTTTTTTCCTCTTTTGTGTAACGTTTGTTCTTTACATGTCCTCCTGGCTCTTTCTGTGCCATGTTTTCCATCCCCTTTTCTCTAATTATTAATTACATATCTGTGTTATTTTGAGAATGCGCAACACCGACAGTAACATCAACGTTACAATTTCCCACTCAACAATGTATCTGTGACATAACACATGCGTTATATTTTGTATTTATATTGTTGTGAGTGGGAAAATTAACATCAATGTTACGTTACTGTTAATTTAATAATAATTTACTGGAAACTTGTAAAAAAAAATCACAAAAATTTTAATTCGTGTTTTTTTCCTTTTGAATCTTCGATTAATTCATTTCTAGCATGAATTTGTACAACGATACGTATTGAAACGTGAGGTTTTAATCAGTTCCGCGCAAATTGTTTCATTTAATTGACGTTTATACGATGTATACTCTTTTGGAACGGAGATCCGTCTCGCGACGAAGTTCACGTCGTTCACAACGGCCTCGTTGAATGAGAGACGCGCGCGTGCACGATGACTCGCCGTCAGCAGTGATCGCAGCCGGCGTCGCGCCACGACATGGCGACCGTCAAGGTGACAGAGCAGAAGGTTATACTGTGCGGCGAGTACGGTGTCGGTAAGACGTCGATTTTCCGACGCTTCGCCAACAACACGTTCGTCGCCAGCAGCGACCGCAAATCGACTCTGGGTCTCGACAACATCGACAAGGAATACGTCGTCGAGGACAGACGGATACGCGTGAGTGTCAACTTGTTACATGCGTGTACATGTCATGGGTGTATACGCGTGCATGTGGGTCAGTTTGCTGTCTTTCACGAGACGAGTGCGTTGGTCACTTTGGAAAATTCCGATTTAGCTTCTTTTCGTCGTTTTCCCTTTATTGATCGTCAAGTCGCGCACGAGTTGTGCGGCCATAAAAGAGAGTGCAAGAGAGCGTTTTTCATGTTACTGGTTTACTCCTTGTATCGAACTTCCAACGGTGTAACAGACTGAAATTAGTAAGCGTACGTAAATATTTGAACGCCGCGCGATTGAATTTATACACTGGTATGTATTAACGTGAGGTTTTAATAAGTTCTGTGCAAATTGTTTCATTTAATTGACGTTTATACAATGTATACATTGTTGACAAATCTAACAAACAAACTTCTTCGAGGTACGGAAAACAGATGTGAAACTTGGGATCGACATTTCTGACTTTGCGTCATTTTATTCTTCTCAGTTGCAACTATGGGACACTGGCGGTATGGAAAGAGTGGCGTCTGTTACCTCGAGTTACTACAAGTTCGCAGAAGCTGCCATTCTGGTGTTTGCCCTGGATAACTCGACGTCGTTTCATTTGTTGTCCCAACATTTACTCGACATAGTTACGTACGCTGAGAACGCGAAGATATTCCTTTGCGGGAACAAGAGTGACTTGGAGAGCATTGCGCCGCAAGTCACAGATGCAGAGATGGAACAATTTTGGTACTCACATAGTTTTTAATAGTTGTGGTATAAGTTATCTTTATATATAAGGAACAAGTTTTTAAAAAATTAAATCTTTTAGCGAACAATGTCACAATTTGATTTCGGGGATATACAAAACGTCGTGTAAAACTGGTGAAGGTGTGAACGAGATGTTTGAGGATATAGCGCAGCATCTGGTTGAAGCTAATCGATCGAGAATGGGGCTTCACGAGATGGATAAGGATCGATTTAAGATTTCATATGTCGATGAGGCAACCGATCCATCATGTTTGTGCTAATCTGTAATTAATATTCGTGAACATATCCAATCTTTGAGAATCTTCAAGGCTCGATACCTTGCAGAAATTGTAAAAGAAACAAGAGTGTAACTTTTTACATCGATCCGTCATGTGACTTTCCTATGAGGGAAGGTTGCATCTCGCGGAGAAAGAGAAAAGAAGAATCTTTATGAACGAGATACACGTAACATGTATATAAACAAGTTGCGTGTGACGATCAGTTCTAAGATAAAAAAATTTCTCGATTGACAATTTATTATACATTGCGAAATTATATCCTAATCGATTAGGCTTCATTATTAACTTTATTTACGATTGGTATTATATTATATACTTCATCAATATACATAATATATATATTTAAGTTTGTAAAGGCTACACGATAACGAGGCACTAGTGCTGTGTCCATTTGATAGCCTTCAAATCGATACCATCTTCTACCATCTCCCACAGTGGGCTGCAAAAAAAACGATATTATAGAATTTTATAACACGCCTTCGTGTAACGTCATTCCAACAAATAAATGTACAATAGAGATAGAGGAATAGAGATAATCACAATCTCACGAAACGTCCAACGAAAAAGTTACTCCCTCCACAAAATGAGATTACAACTGTTTCAAATCGTTAACGCCAAAGTATAAGTCTAAAGTAAATCCTCTGCCTCATAATCTCGAAATAAATGTTTGTACGATAATTGACGCATTACCTCATCTCCCGAAGTCGCTTTACTTGCTGTATCGTATTGTCCGCCGTGTAATCGACTTCCTCGAACGTTGTAAATCGTCCGATGCCGAACCTATAATTGAAAAAAGTAAATTATACCGATAGAGTATAAAACCATTGTTTCTAATGATCAGTGATGTTTCTTTATCAAAGTATATACCTGATACTGGAATGAGCCAAATCCTCTGAGGCACCGATCGCTCTTAAAACATAGCTGGGCTCCAAGCTCGCACTAGTGCAAGCTGAGCCGCTACTCAGTGCCACATCCTTCAAAGCCATTAATAACGATTCACCCTCTACACACGCGAATGATAGATTCACACAGCCAGGATACCAGGCTACAGGATCGCCGTTTCGCACAACTTGTGGCAAATTCGACATTATCTTCTCGATCAGGTGATTCGACAACATAGTGATGTATCTGTGATCATACTGGAAAATACAGTATAGATTTTAATACTTTAAATACATCAGTCATACCTAGCAAAACTTTGTTTCACTTACATCCATTTCCGTCTGTGCCAATTCGCAAGCGGCGCCCAATCCTATAGCCAAGGGTGCTGGCACAGTACCGCTTCTCATTCCCCTTTCTTGTCCACCACCGCTTTGTAACGGTTCCACGCGCACCCGCGGCCTTCTTCTAACATACAAGGCTCCAATACCTTAATGCATAATTAACAAAATAGATAAAGACTAGATGTATCAACTGTTTTTTATAAACATAGAATAATTTTTATAACTTATTGTAAATAAAAACTGTAGATAGAATTACTACTAAAGTCAACTTCTAACATAGAACTTCTAAAAAATTAATATTTTTTTGTATGCCTATCTCAAACTATACACACACACACACATATACAGGGTGATTCAGGTCACCTGTAGGATCCGGCACATACGTGTTCCTCATGAAAAACTGAGTCGAAAATGTTAATAGCAAATTGTTGTGAGGTCAATAGTTTTTAAATGGTGAGCCTTTAAAACTGTCCAACTACAGAGCGTACAGTTCGCACCATCAAGTGCGGCGCAACCAAGCGGCCGACCGGGCGCTTTGACAGGTACAGTGTCGAACGACAAAAGATACTGTTAAATATTTATTAATATCTACTGCTATAAATTGAGTACAATTTAATTGATGAGAAGTAATGTCAATTGCAAATTCAATAAAACATTATGTCAGAAAAAGTACGTGCTGCAAAAATACATTTTATGTATTAGAAATATAATTACATAATTATAAAAAATTTACATTTGAAATTCGCATTTGATATAAATAAGTATAAGACGTCAACTAATTTCCTTCATTTGAATTTGTAAAAATACTACTGGCAAAGAGAATGATCGTCATTACAGTTATATCTCACCATTGACTTAGAAATTTGGTGTCTCTCACTAGAGGCGCTGCCTGAGAAAGCGTCTCTCTTAGTGTACTTATTATTGCGATAAATATTATCACATGCCTCGGTGGTCGAATTGGTATGACACCCGCACGGAATGGGGAAGTTCCAGGTTCGAATCCTGGCTGAGGTAATATTTTTCGGTAATAAATTCTTCATCTTATAAGTTGGAGATTAGATCCATTTACCCCAAAATGTAAATCGAATTTCGATTTCAAAAATTGGTGAATCACTGCGGTGAAAGTCTGACAAATCAAGTCGGCTCGCAACTCACCAATCATATGCCAGTTTGACGTCAACTAATTCCCTTCATGTGAATTTGTAAAAATACTACTGGCAAAGAGAATGATCGTCGTTACATAAATAAGTATCTCACAATATTAGATATTAATAAATATTTAACGGTGTCTTTTATCGTTTGACCTCGTGCCCGTCAAAGCGCCCGGCCAGCCACTTGGTTGTGCCGCACTTGATGGTGCGAGCTGTACGCTCTGTAGTTGAACAGTTCTAAAGGCTCACTATTTAAAAACTATTGACCTCACAACCATTTGCTATGACTTGATATTTTCGACTCAGTTTTTCATGAAAAACACGTATGTGCCGGCTCTTACAGGTGACCTGAATCACCCTGTGTATACAGGGTGATTCAAAATAACCGTATGTCCTTAAAGAGATATATTCCTAAGCGTATTCTGAGACAACTTTTCCTTTGCCAAAAATTTTTCCGGAGCTTAGTTTTCAAAATACAAAGGAAAATAGGTAGCGTATTGTGAGTCGAGTACAAGAGACAAGCAGGGGCGGAGCACTCACCATTACGCTTAGGAATATGTCTCTTTAAGAACATACGGTTATTTTGAATCACCCTGTATATATATATTGCATATATATATGTATATATATATATACACTGCCGTCGAAAAGTTTCCGGACAGGGATATAAGTAGGAAAAATTCTTAATAAAACACTAATTACTATAAAAAAAGGACTAGAAGCACGCAGCAACTGCGCATAGACGGGTCGAGTAAGTTGTGTAAACAATATGAGTATATCATGAGGTCAAATATTGCTGAAGAGAAATTGACACGAGAAGTCTCGAGAAGATGCGAGAAGACTTTAAACTTAGGCATTGTCCGGAAACTTTTCGACGTGTATATGTATATATACGCAGTGTATATGTATATAAAAGAGAGAAGTAAAATTATCTTTTTATATAATAAATTATATAATATAATAAAATTACCTTTTGGGCCATATAACTTATGACCACTAATAGACATGAGATCAATGTTCATTTCTTCAACATCAATAGGTACTTTGCCTATGGCTTGTGCAGCATCAGTGTGGAAAAAAACCTTTTTCTTTCTGTAATTAGAAAAGGAAATGGAATTAAGAGACAATTATAATGGAATAAACACAGTATTGAAATCTTGATACTCGCCTACAAATGGCGCCAATTTCTTTGATAGGTTGTTTGACGCCAATCTCGTTATTCACCATCATTACAGAAACTAACGACGTGGATGGCCTAATGGCTGCTTCCAGTTCACTGAGATCGATAAGACCATTTGACTTCACAGAAATGTATGTTACATCAAATCCTTCAGCTTCCAAGGCTCTACATGAATCCAGTACACACTTGTGTTCCTAAATACAAGCAACTACTTGTACATCTGTTTATTAAAAAAACAAAACTCTTATACAAAAATTTCTTACTGTCTGGGTCGTCACAACATGATATTTCTTGGATTTGTAGAACCTTGCTACACCTTTTATAGCGATATTATTGCATTCTGTCGCTCCCGATGTAAATATCATTTCCTTCTTGTCTGCCCCTATTAAATCTGCGACTTGCTGTTAAAAACAGATAAGTAATCCTTTATATCATGTAATGACTATTGTACTATGTACTATGAAACAAAATAGATCCAAAATATCAACCTGACGAGCATGTTCGACTGCTGCTTCCGATTCCCAACCGTACATGTGAGTTCTGGAATGTGGGTTACCATGATACACCGTCAGATACGGCATCATCTTATCCAACACTCGGGGATCCTAGTGATTATCGTATGTTATTTATGCATATAAAGATTGCATCAGATGACATCATACCTCGAACTTACCAGTGGAGTGGTCGCTTGAGCGTCCAAGTAAAGAGCTCTACCCTCCATCGGGCCCTTCTTATACTCGTCCGTGATGGGAGCTGTATCGAACGAGCAAGTGCTATTAAAAAAGGCAAGATAAATTTCCCAGGGTTAACGACACTTACATTCATATTCCGTGACCTCCGACAACCGTTGGCCGCACGTATGCAGACGGCGATCCTTCGCGCGACGCAGGATGAAGATCAAACGCCTCGTCGATCGAAACATTCTAATCGCCTGCGGCTACTCTCATGAAGGTGAACCTCTTATTCCACGAGCTGGCATGTAGATCCTAACCTCTCCAGCGACCCTCCAGCACCGTGCTCTGCCAAAACAACAATGGCGAGCGAGCGAAGCGCCGGGATACGAACGCTTCTTTCGTGCGCGCTGATTGGCTGCCGGGAAAAAAGACTTCAAAGCGTCAGAAATCCTCTATCGAATAGCGAATCGAAAAATTCATGACATAGCTTCCACGTGCTAGCGTGACAAATGATCGATTTCGAAAAGTCTGCTTTTTTTTTTGCGAAAGATTAGATCTTGACACATTTCTTTAATATCACGAATACGATGATGCAATTCTTTACGTTTGAAGGAAAGAATTTCAATAGCCTTTCCGCACATCGAGATGTTTAATAACAATTGAATGTCATTTTATATAATAGAATAAATAAAAAGGTAATTATTAACTTATTGTTTACATTCCTCTTATACTTTTATTTATTTATCATACATAAGTGTATCGCAATGCATCATTAATACGATTTGTAAAAATTATACTTGTACCTATTATAATTATACTTGTAAAAAATTGATATCAAAATTACATATCAATTAATTGTTTTCTTCAGAATAATTTTAAGTTTTATTTATCAGGATTTACGTATCCTGTGATGTAAAAAAAACTTGAGATGGAGGTACTATATCTAATCCAGAGACTATTGCAACGTATCGATATTCTCCGCAGATAATACAAAAATAAGCAATGGAATCGAGTAAAAATGGAAAAACAGCGACAAGAAACTGGGAATCTTTCAGGATTTCAAATTTGCATATTCATACTTTTCGGTATGTTCCAAGCATACTTCTGCGACTGCTTGGTGGACGCGTCCCTTTGGGAAACGTAGTTATTATCACGAAAGGTGCATCATCCATCGGCACACATTCCAATTGGAAAGTAGTCTCGTTTACACCTAATACCCCTCTAGGTCCGCACGGGCCGCCTATAGTTCTGAGAGGATAACATGTGTCTTTATAGGGCACTATGCCGTCCACCAAGCAAGGATTCTCCACGCAACGAGGAAGCACCTCGTTCTTAGGAAGTACGACGTAATTTCTGGATGAACAGGGACCCTGCCTGTAAGCTTCGTAGCAGGAGTCGTTTAACGGGAAGTACAGGAACCGTGGCCTACAGTCGCACACCCAGGAATTCGTTGCACCTGGGTAAAGGAGCATGTTTTTCGGGCAACTGTCCGGTATTGACACGGGTATACGATCCGTTATCATCTGTAAGAATGTGTATACATGAAAAATATAGCTCTTAGAGAAATATTTTATATTAATATTATATTACCGTAGAGTTACCACCGCTGACATGGGACGTCTCCTCATCAGTCGGGAATATCAGATCCTGGCCCCATATCATATAATTGTACATGAGAAATACAATTCCGACATATAAGCGCTTCATCCTGGCGATTCACGCTATTAGATGAGACTGCGTCGTTGAGAAGGATAAAGGTATAGGTATCTCTAAACTTTGATGTAGACGGGGATATGGGAGATGCCAGACATAGTTTTGCATAAATTAATATTAATATGTTCCTAACGACCAAGGCAAAACCACGGTACAAATATCTAGATCCGTTTCTTCAATTCAATGATAAACTAAAAGAAAAAAACATCAGTGAGATGTATACCAAAAGATACACATCAAAAAGAACATCTATAATCGATTTACAAATTGTCTAAGTCAGGATTATAATTTTTAAACAGTTATATTTTACTCTAATTGATGCTTCTAATATTGAGATGTAATAAAAATACCAACAATTAAACAAATTACATTTTTTAAACAAAATGTACTTCATGCTGTAAAATTAAAAAATACAAAAATCTTCTCTTTGCCAGTGATAAGAAATTCAAGGAAAAGGTAATAACTGACGTCAAACTGGCATAAATGATATAATAATTAACGTTTATTATACGTTTCGACCTTTGGTTTAGGTCCTCTTCAAGTATATCTATAAATATGATGTGAAGGAACTATACAATCGTTTAAGGCGCAAAATTATACAAATTAAATTTGAAACTTACATGATAAGCAGTCCAGTAAACAATTAATACAAAATTATAATATTGATGACAACATAAATCGGTTGAGATTTAGGTAGACATAAAAAAGGCGTCTGTTGTGTGTGTTTAGTGACAGCGAAGAAAGGACTGAGCAAGATTTAATCCGACAGTGTGGCGCACAGGACAAAATTATAATAAATAAATAAAATAAAGAGGACAAAAAAACAGTGTGTATAAGTAGAAAAATCAGGTCAATAGTCTAAAATGTCAACAATAAATAAGAGAAGGTTGTGTCAAGTAAAAATTATAAAATATTAAGAAGTCCATCGTATATCGCAGTCAAATTCTCTGTGTCCTTTGGGAGTTAATTGCAAAATTGCATTTCTTGATAAAAAGTATCTCCGCAATCTCCCTTTTCTTTGTATGTGTCTCCTTGTGTAGAATTATAGGATTGTCCCAGTCAAATTTATGACCATAAAATAATCTATGTTTGCTGACGACCTGATTTGTTGTATGTTTTTTTATATCATTCTGGCGTTCCTTTAACCGGGTAATTAGATGTCGTTTCGTTTGCCCTATGTAGCACGCGTTGCAATTCGAGCAATCAATTTCGTAAACTAGTTCCGTTTGTTTTAGAACACTAAGAATATCTTTTCCCTTCTTTATAATAAAATCCAATCTATTAAAGATAGAGTACAGCACTTTAAGATTGGTGTTCATTAGAATGCGTTCAATGTTTTTTGCAATTTCTTTAGAGAACGGAATGACGATGCAGTTTCTGGCATCGAAAAATTAAAATCTGTAAAATTAATTTTTATTTTACGTATGAAAAAAATGCATAAAAAATAATATATTTTAGTCGTTTCTAATAAAATGGTTAGAAATAATTACTATAATTTATCTTTTATATATAACGAATTTATTTTAATATCTTAAGCATTATATAAATCGCTAGTTTTGTATAGTTGTGTAATTATATCTCCAGATATATAAAATTAAGCTAAATGGAGTAGCCACTTATAAAAACTGTATAAAAAAATTACTTATATAAATCATTTAATGTTCACTTATATACATTTTCATGTTTTCATAGTACCACAGTGGAAAATGCAAAGAATAAATTTAATTTACACTATAAAATAGAGATTTCATTAATAAGTCTTGTTACCAACGGCATTAGCAATATAATTGTGTTACACACTCTTATCTTAAAAAAAGAACACTGATTTAATGAGATAAAATAATTTAAGATGTAAAATCATCACAAACAATGTAAATATGGATATTTTTAATACATTTAATAAATATTGATAATACTTTTTTTAAAGCTATTAACAATCCAAATGAGATTTGGATGCATGTAATTCCTAATACTCTATTCGAAAATAATAATCTTGAAAATTACAAATTTCAGAAAATTCTTAAAAATTCTTGAAAATTACAAGTTTTAGAATTATTTTTTATCAGTATATATATATATATATATATATATATATATATATATATTTCAGTGTATACTTTACAGATTTACCGATCTTTAGAAAGATTCAAAGAATCTCCCATGTCGGTCGATTGCGATGATTGTTGCTTTTTATGCAACGCCGTCATATCCAGCATGCTTCCGAAATCAGATTTAATGCTTGATATTGTTAGATCCTCTGTTCCTTGATATTCGCCCGGTCTGCCGATCTTCGTCGGATCAGTTTGCACGTCCAATTTCTTTCGATCGTTCGTATAATCGTCAGCGTTCACCGAAAAATTTCTACAAGCCTCCAATGAACTTACACTTTTAAAAGGTGATGGGATCGCATCAACGGTGACGAACTCGCCTGGCTTGCGTTCATTACCGTCCATATCCTTTGCTGGCGAGATTTTGCCGAGAGGACCGAACAGATTCGCGATGTTGCGCATATACGTGGACGGTGAGGGCGATGAGGTCCGCGTAAAGTCCGCGATGGAGAAGCTTGACAGCTTCGCCAGATCGGTAGTGGGAAAGTTTGCTAGCTTTGTTAGATCCGAGAATTTCGTGATCTGCTGAGTGATATCCGCTAACGGAAAGTCGGGATTTGTTCGAGATTTGGCACTGCTGTCGCCAACCAGATTTGGCAGTTTCGAAAAGTCTGCAGGTGCGAAATCATAGTCGCACTTCGTATTCTTCACCGACACCGTAAGTTCGCCTGATTGGAAGCTCGGTATTATCTCTGGCGATATGTGCTTGGAGCTCATGACTGAACTGCCGTCTTTTATCTGAGTGATAGACGCGGCGTCGTTGCTTATGTTACCGTCCTTCTTGATGTTTTCTCTGGAGGTCGACGGTTGTAACACGAAGGACTTGGACGCAGGCGTGATTATGGCACCGCCATCAGGTTTGAAATTGACCGGCGCGAGAAAAACAGCCGCGTTACCAGTGAGGCCTACGCCAGGCGGAACTGGCGGTCCCAGCGAATCCGAGGCAGATACCAAAGGAAATTTCATGGTAAGGAATTCGGGCGTATTACCATCCTCAGAGCCTGGGCAGATCATTTCTCTAATCACATCCCAGTATGAGCTGTTCGATCTGTTTCGACCGGGCAATTTCGATGCCAAGGAACACTATTAATGTGTGAATTATTAATATATGGAATAATATATGAAATTATTAATATATATATATATATAAGAATAATTGTATTTGTCACTGATTATTAATGTACTCACCCTTAAACGTTCGAGATACGTTGTATTACCATTAAAATTGGCAGTAAAGTCGATTCCACCTTCGCTTTTATAATATTCTATACATCTTCTCTACAAAGATAAATGATATAGATAAATATCAATAAATATCAATAATCAATAAACATGACAGTATATTAAATAAGGTCTTTTATACAATATAATCATATTTTTAAATTTTATATATATATTTTACTTAATTGTATTTAATTAAATGTATTCAATTTTATACACAGAAATACTGGAACATAAGTTAGCTACTAAAAAATACTTACAATCTCTTCCAACGTGTCCTGCGAGAGGAAGTGTTCCTGTGATAATGTATAACTAAGAAGCATAGGTCGAGGATATTCGTGAGGTCTATTCTCAGGTGGTGGCAGAGACCAGAAGACATTGAAATTCGATTCGTAACAATTACCATCCATGTTGTAAGGTGCTGCAAAATAGAAGATGATAACTCAGCTTCTACATTCTCATTAGGTGATAAAAAGAACTTTTGCAATACTTACAGCATATCAATCCATCCCACACATGGAATGTATCCGTTATCGCTAGGCCCCTTCATCTTAATCTGATAATCCAGTTGGGAGTCCACATCCCTTAAGGAAGGTGACGCATGAGAACGTGGATGAGAATGATACCAGCCTACTAACGTAACACGCTTCCATTCCATGGCTCTTGCAATTTCAGCTTCCACAGCTGCCGCAGCTGACTTGTCTTTACCAGAATACCGGCATGGAAATGCACACGTTATAGAAAGATCTGTAACAAGATACAGCAATTTCAATGACTCAACATTTCAACTGTACGTAAGTAAAATGAAATAATTGTATGTATTATGTAATTAAATACAGTACTGTGCGAGTTGATATCCCAGTGGCCACCCAGGTAGCCACAGACTTCCTTATCAGTTAAATGACAGTGCAAGTCCACTAACAGAGCTGCAGTGGTCGTGATGGTGACTAAGAAGGGTTGTATCTTTCCCAGTGTGCTAAACGACGTGAGTTCCACCATTGTGCTCATGTCCCTGCAAAATGAAAATGTTAGAATTTTTATATAAATACTTCAGATAAACAGACAAGATTCTTTTCTACAAAAGCCTACATAGCGTGACTCCGTATCCCCAAATTGGCATGTTTCACTGGAACCCGCACTATCTGAACCAGTGGATTGAGTTGGATTTTCTCTCCACTCTCATCTGTAGCGTCGGTCAGAGCTGTTTCCATGACTTTAATACACTTTTGGAAACAATGAGGATGCAGCGTCGAGAAATCCACACACCTCCTCTTCTTCCTTTTTTTCTTTTCTAAAAACTAGAAACGTCGAAACACTGACACTCGTCTCATCGAATTTTTATCGTTACACGTTTTTATATATGTGTTTCTTAGGAACCCGTAATAACATTTTGTAACGCGTGAATTATAAGTAAATCCCTATGACAGGTTGAAAAGACGCTTCGTATTGTCGACAGCGATGACAGCATTATCACCTAACCTGACTCGACGACGCAGTATCGAAAAGTCTACAGAAAGAGACAGCACTTCATTTTAAATAGCCCCCTTGCTATAGACTCCATCCATATCTTTTTAGATCCATGGTTGACAGCATTATCACCTAACCTGACTCGACGACGCAGTATCGAAAATCTTTAAATACGTTCTGATCTTAGAACTAGAATCTTAAGGCCTTAAACCATGGAGACTAGAGATAAGGAGGTTCATCTTTAGGCCCGAATTCATAGTCGTTTCTTAAATCTTGAGACGTAAAAATCTCAAGTCGTTTCTTTACATTGTGAGAGCTGATCTTGGCTACTTTATAATCTGTGGCTTAAGAAAGAAAAGGAAGAGCACCTAAAAGACGCACGGAAAATACCCTATAATATCTAAATCTAAAACGTAAGTAATTAAATGAACCAAAATCTGTGGAGTTTGGTCTCCTGGTTCTAGTCTTCATATTTTAAACTATTAGTTGAACCTCCTTATCTCTAGTCTCCATGGCCTAAACACAATGAAAAACACAGGCAATAGGAACAAGGAATAGCGATAGCAAGTAAGAGCCAACCAATCAAAAAAGCCAAAGGGCTTTTGCTTGGCCTAGTAATATATGTCATTGCTTAAAATGTAAATAAGATAATTATATTGCAGAGAAAAAGAAAAAAAGATGAAAAATGCAAAATATTTAATCATTATTTAATCAAGAAACAAACGAATGAGGTCTGCTCTTTGTAACTGTGCTACATTAAGCCTACGGCACACGGTACGATTTTGTCTACTGGTTTGCTTACAAGAGCCAATTAGGATTAAGCTTTAAGTCACGTGATCTAAAATGCTGCATCCTTATTGGTTTTCGTAAGAATCTAGCAGGCAAAATAGTATAGTGTGTGCCGTTGGCTTAAGTATATAAACCAATCATATCGAATATTGGACATCGGCTATTGAACTCAATGTGAATTCTACATTAGGAGCGGCCATCAGCCGGTCGATCGTCGCGCTACCAAGGGTTGAGGATATTCCGCGCGGCGTCGGCGTCCATTGCCTGTGATCGTTGACGAGAATTCGAAGTCATTTTATCGGAGCTTTTGGGAGTTGCGATCCGTTCGAGAGGACGAAAATGGCGATGGCGACAAGCCAAGTTAAGGGCAGCGGCTGGCCACGGAGGGCGAGCAACAGTTCATTCGAGGGGAAAGTGGCGCAGAATCAGTCGGTCACCATCAACAGGACCGTCAATTTGTAAGTGACGCGACGTAACGCGCGATCTAGAATTAATCCTAGAATTAATTGTGTTTTCTGACCGCATCTCTTCTGTAGAAAATGACTGCGACGCCGGTCTCGGTGCTAGCAATCGAAATATCACGTGCTTCTAAACGAGAAAAAAAAATTGAAAGAAAGGAGCAACCCTTTTCTCTTCTATCGCGGTGAATGATCGACTATTTGCCCCTTTTCCCTCCGGAATTTTAAGCAACTTGTGTATCCACTGTTCTTCACGTGCGCTGTGATTCTTTAATCCTCCGTTAGTCGCGGTATCCAATAGATAAACATTCAGGCTACATTTTATTTCAAGTTGGTACTTTCAATTTTTTCAAGTTTTTTAATCCATTCTAATATTTGTCATTCGTTCTTTATTTTTTTATGTACTTTAGTGCCTGGTCTATTAGCCAAATGCTAATGAAGGAAAAATTATTTCAAGAAGGAGAGAAAAATAATAATGAGAAAATTGATGGAAAATATCTGTGAAATACATTGCCACCATTCATAAATAAAAAAATAGTGTGGCTAATGGAGGACTAAGGAAGGCGCATTTGTCCTCAGTGGGGAAACATCCTCTGCGATTTATGTGCGATAGGTCATATAATTTATGACGATACCATTTGCTTAAGATTCTCGAATCTGGACTATAGCGTCGCTACACGAGCTATACTTCGTGGGTCTTCATTGACATTCGATTCGCGCACAGCGTTTCGTGCATCGTTTCCTCCACACTATAGGCGATTTTTTGTAATTATTTAATACGTACACCAAGGTTACTGGTAGAAGCAAAGCTTATTCTGATAACATGTACTGATTCCTTTTTGTATGCATTCAAAACTTTAAAAACAATCTAATAATTTTTCTAAATGTTTTTCTTAAATAGAAGGAAACATTAATGAATTTTATTTATCTATTTTAGTTTTCCAAGTTGGTCAGCCATGATTGTCGATAATAAGAAGCTACTTTTACCTATCTTAGTCTGTAACTAATAAATAATGAATCAAATAATGAAATAGTAAAGAAATTTTGTTTAACACACAAGATCCGGTATTTCGATCAGTTAGTCAGATCAATCGATGAGCACCTTTTGAAATTGATAGCTTAAACTTGAGCTTATGGACTAACTTTGAAATACCGAATCTAAGATAAATTTAATATAAAATAAATATGTTAAATGTATTGTTTACATCTATTTGTATTATATTCGACATGTATTTGCAATCTACCAGAAACTTGCACAGGTACTCTGCTTCATTGCTACGTACAGCAAAGTCTTAGTCAGCTAGATATCAAAATGACTATAATCATACCTCTACCACAAATTTCCAAAATTCGAAAAGTATAACCAATACTTGGTTGCTGTACCAAAAATCGCCTAATGCAAACTAAGCCTTGGTAGCCCATTCCTCTCAGTTGTTCTTCGTCATGCGAGGAATCGGTTATCGATTCTCGATATGCGTGCGAGGAAGTTTCCCGCTGTGTTTTCTTTTCTTTTCCGTTTAATTGTTAAAATGTAATTTGTATCTTAAGATTTCGCACGCCGCAGAACAAACGATCCCGACAAGGCTGTATTATTTTCTAAGTTTGTACGCTCGCCAGGAGAGCCCTGTATATGTTTTATTCATGATTTCACTCTTCCATTTCATGTAAGATATGCTATATCTATATGTATTATATGTATATGTACGTACATTGCATTATAGGAGGTAGCTCACAATTTTATATATATATAAATATTATATATATATACACACATCTAGTCATGTTACATTTTAAGATAGTACCTAATATAATACAAATATTGTGATTATTCTAGTTTGTTATAAGAATGCAAAACAAATCTTCTTAAAACAAACACTGTTATACATGAGATCTATGTAACGTTATAAGGTCATATAGATGATTATTTGTGTTCATGATTATATGTGTGCATTTATAACGTTACATTTGCCGTATTTTGTGTTATAAATTAAAATGTTACAAAATATTTATATGTTTCAATGTATCTTGGTATTATGCAGATCTTTGCATATCAAATATTAATGGCTAATCCTTTTATTGTATTCTTGAAAGCTCTCAATATTATCTTTTTTTAAACAAGCTTCATACATTGTTGCAATATATGTTATTATATAACTGATATATCAAGTCATATTTATTAGGATGAAATTTAAAGAAACAAATTTAAATAATTTTGTCTGGGACAGTAACATTCATAAAGCATAAGTATGACAAGTAATAGAAATCTAGTACGAGTAATAGAAATCTAAGAATATGATGAAATATTTGTATTATTCATTGAGTACTTGCTAAAGTACTTATTTGTGCAGATACGATTGTAATATCATAAAGAACAAAATTATGTTTGCCTGTTATTTATATTTAATTTGATTATACTAAGTGTTCAATGTGAATGCAGAACTTAATTATATGTTAAACATTTTATACATGCGTATATAAAAACTGAACGATAAAGCGATATTTTTATGACAAATAAGCTATTATTATATATGAAATATAATATTAGACATATAGTACATTGCAGTATCAGTATTTTGTTCTATGTTTATAATTAAACTGCATAAGTCTAACAAACACAAATACAGAAATCGTTATTAAGCAGTGTAAGAAAAAGAATAAAGATTGGAAACTATTTTGTTCAAATTCTCAATAAAAAGATTATAGATTTTTTTATTAAAAAGTTTTATGTACTTAATGTATACTTATTAATAAAGATATTTGATAATAAAGGCTCTTTGATAAAGACTCTTCAATAAAGACTCTTTAATAAAGTAATTCTTTATAATATTAAATATCTATCTATACATCTATTATTTAAATTACAAAGACATAAATACTAATATTGAAATATGAAAATAGCGAAAAAATTTTAATTGTTACTCTGTGCATATATTTATATAGTTTCTGAATATTGTAATATCACATCAAGCTGTATTTGAAGAAACTGGACTTAATTACTGATGGATTAAGTTAAGCATACACAGGAGCCTAACAAAAGAATACAACTCATTTATCATAGATATCCTTTGACAAACTATACATTTGGAACAAAAGAGCCACTCTTCGAGAAAGATCCATCAGTACCAGCGAGGTTTCAACGCATGAGAGATGAATTCGACAAGATTGGCATGCGGAGAAGCGTAGAAGGTGTCTTACTAGTACACGAGCACGGACTGCCACACGTTCTTCTTCTACAACTTGGCACAACATTCTTCAAATTGTGAGTTTTGAAAACTTTGAAAAATTATGTAGTTTAATGATTTATCAAATTTCATACATTTCTTTCTTGTTATTCCAGACCTGGCGGAGAACTGAATACAGGAGAAGATGAGGTAGAGGGCCTAAAACGGCTCCTTACAGAGGTAACAGTTAGCACGACGCCTTACGCTGCCTTACAGGCTGGCTAGGAGTGGCACTTTTATATTGTTAGATTGTAACATTGTCTTTATAAACATCATCATTATTGTATAAACTCTGCAAACGTTTGTAGAACTTATGTAACCGGGCCTGTAGCTCCATATAGGGGGTTTGCTCTTTTATTCTTATAATATTTTGTACTTTTGACGTGCTGCATGCCCGGACACTTCGATGTTGAAAGATATCGCACGTTATTGTATCTGGTTGGCTAAGAACATAGTTCTTATTTCAATGATGTATGTATTAGCACAGAAACATAGAAGAGACAAGATGAAATGCAAGAATGTAAAATAATGACAAGAAGATTGTATATAAACATCGCGAATTTTTGAAATTTATAAGAACTGACTATATCGAATAGGGTTTAGTATTTTATTGTAAGAGAGATATACATATATCTCTGATCGGCACGATATGTAGACCTACGAATTCATTCACAATTCATTGTCAGATCACAAGACAATTAATAAACTTGAGATTTGTAATCTCTATCATTCTTGACTAAAACTATTAGTACACATGTAACGGTTTCACTTAATTAGGTATTCATATGAATACTATACACGAATATAGGTAGAAGGAAACATACATGTGTTCTTGAATATCCATATCAGCTTTCAATTTCAAAGAGACTATCGCTATATGTCAATCATCGATAAACTTGAATATTGTTAGAATTGATACTATAGGTGACCGTCTTAAATGTCTCGAATATAATATTGTGCAACCATGTTCTTAGTGGACTGACAGAAGAAGAATGTATTTTATTGTCATAGTTTACTCGAAGTTCAATATAGTACAAAGTTAGACAGCAAATGGGATTGCTTTCTAGACCTTCGGACGACAGGATGGGGTGAAGCAGGAATGGGTTATTGAAGACACAATTGGAAACTGGTGGCGTCCGAACTTTGAGCCACCTCAGTATCCATACGTACCACCACACATCACGAAACCGAAGGAACACAAAAGATTATTTCTCGTACAGTTGCAAGAGAAAGGTATAACGATATATCAGAAAACTTTAACTAATCTCATGGGTGTATTTACTTATTTTTGTGTATTTACTTTACTATTTTTTGTATTCAGCTCTCTTTGCTGTACCGAAGAATTACAAGTTAGTCGCTGCACCATTATTTGAGTTATATGACAATTCGCAAGGTTACGGCCCCATAATCTCGTCCTTGCCACAATCTTTGTGCAGGTGTGTATTTAAAAAAAATTTTTTGCAAGGTATAAAAAAGATGAGATACGATATTACAAAATTACGTTTTTTTGTGTTTCAGGTTTAATTTCATCTACATGTAAAACTAGAATTAGAAGAACAAGACCGAAATTTAATTTTCTGTTTAATTTAATGAAATCTATTAGAGATTTAAAAATCAGACGCGTATGAAACGACTGATGTTTGAGGAAAATTTCTGATTTATGTATATGATGCATTGCGAATTAAACCATTTTTAAGTAGTATTTACGTAACTTACTTATATAATCTCATTCCATCAACTTTTGTATCTAGAGATAAGTTTCTGCCTTTTGTTTTTTTTTTTTTATATTTACAACGATACAGTAAGAGATACAATCCATTTGACTAATTTTGAAATGTACATAAACATTTTTACTAGCTTTATTCTCTAAAATATATATAACAACTGTATTAATCATTTCGAGAAAATGAATTTTTTTCATCAGAGAATAACAATTGTACGAATAATGATATAAGAAACTATAGCTAAGACGAAATGTTTTTCGGCTAAGTTCTAAAAATACTTTCTAAAATCGTAATATATATATATATATATATATATATATATATACATATATATATATAAAATTGTAACGAGAGTGATTGTAATATGCATCGGTAATTTGTAATTTTAATTTCCTGTTAAACAGAGAACTTTTTGATAAATCAATTCATTTATTTGATAATTGAATTGAACTGATTTATCTCGTAAACAGGAAAATATTTGAAGTATATATTTCATGTAAATATCTTTATTAAATATATAAATATTGTATAAGTAATTAAAGTTCTATCTTATTATGTTTTCTTCCATTCTCTCATTCTTGCGTAATATCATTTCGCAGTGCGTAATACTTTAATCTTTTACATCTTATCAATAATAATCTAATCAATCTCGTTATGTGATATCTGAAAGAGCTGTTTGTCCTAGAATACATATAATAAACTTCATTTTATTTTCTACTTTTTTGTACATATAATATGGTACAAAAATATAATAAAATATAAAGTGAAAAGGAACAGATGTAATTTGGTTTTTAGAATGTGGTATTTGGTACATGGAAACTTTGATTTTTTCCATTATAGACAGTATCCGTGTGACCCTCTAATAGTATATTGTTCTTGTTTTATGGAAGGGTATGTGCTCCAATTCTTGCGCGTATTCTCGCCGGTAGTCCCACAGATAGTGGTCGATCACGATCGCGTTGACATCCGACGGGTTCAATTTCGGATCGGCTGCGATCAATTTTCGCACCTCGTCGCACACCTGTTCGACCGCCTCGATCGAGCAAGCACGTATCTCAACCTCCTCCCTGCTGCCTTGTTTCAACGGCTCGTCGGATTTCAGTTTGCTCATGAGCAAGTCGCTGTAGCGCATAGTGCCGTAATGCACAAGGACTTGAGGAATACGGTAATCGGCAAACATGCAGATGCTGTCGATATCGTGGAACATGCCGAGCCCGCGTCCCTCGTAGCAGGCCCAAATGTCACCGATCAATATCTGCGCTCGCTTGTAGATGCTGATTCTATGTCCCTCGTAGTCGGCCTCATCCCGATACGAGTCGAATTCCTTGACGATCAGCTGGAGCAACTTCTTCGCGGAGTTCTCGCACGACTTGATACATTCCGCAAACGTGCCCTTGTACTTGTCCAACAGAACTCTCCCAGCCTCGTGCAGGCCCTTGATTCTTTCGTGTATAAGCGGAATTTCGACCTCGTCGTCACCACGGAAAATGAGCTTGGCATCCTCTTGCGTTATCTGCGAGTAATACTTGGGATCCCACATAGGAATCCCTTCGTCGATGGCTCGACTGACAGCAGCACAGAACGCAAAGTAGCCGGTCTCTCCGTTGATTGTCCACTTCTTCGCACCCGTGTCGGTCCAGAACGAGAAGTTCAACGTGTCCAGCACGAATATCCAGTCCGCCGCTCTGGAATCGTCGGGTTTGGGATGAAACTTGATTTGCGAGAAATTGCCCTCGCGGATTTTACCGGTTTTTAAACCATCGAAGACCGCCTGTGCCAGTTTCTTTACGCCTGCTTGCTCGATGAACACATCCTTCGCCAAGCCGGCAACCAGCTTCGCAGATTCCTTTGGCATCAGGGCCATGATATCAGAGATCTTGTCCGATCCGTCCTAAACTACTCCAAACTGACAACAACTACCTACGATCGTTAATGACTGTCAACAACTATTTACTAATCGTAAATTTATCTGATAATTGGAGAATGTTTTAAATGTCGCTATGTCGAGATACCAGTCCGAACGTTCCAAAGCGATTGAAGCACAGAACGTTCGCTTCAGCTAATTTCGCGCTCTTTCGCCTTATTACATAACATTGGGTTTGTTCGCGTCGCTTGCCCCAACATGCTCCTACTCACTCCAATACGCTCCAATCTATAGTATACGTAACGTAATACTATAGTTTGGAGCGTATTGGAGCGAGTAGGAGCATGTTGGGGCAAGCGACGCGAACAAACCTATCATCTCTAGCCGGCGAAATGTAAACAGACATGACAGAAAGTATAGCATATATTAGAGATCCTATAATGTAAAGTGCGTTCCGAATAAGGTTTCGCAAACTATTTTTAAAAAGATGAAGTTGGTATCTCTGTACTAAAACCAACGGCACTATGGACCAATAAACACCTAGAAAAAAGTCGCCATATTGATTTACATAAGATGCGCATTGGTCCAGCGGTTTTATGTTATGTTTATGCAACGCTATGCATTTTGTGTGCAATTCCGTGGGGGTGAAACCTATAGTAATGTGTGGAGCAGAAAGGTTGTCCGCATTGGTTAGAATAAGAAATTTTAGAAATAGATGAACACCATATCTGTCAAAGCAGACGTTAAGAATTTATGTAAATTGTTTAATAACATAACCTAATACACCGACATCACAAATTCATAATAACTTCTACTTATTTGGAAAACCGATTAATAAATTTGACACCTTGTATAACTTGTATAACGTCTGCTTTGACAGGTATGGTGTTCATTCACTTAAAAAAAGAACGCGTTCCAAAACTCATCCTGACCAATGCGGACAACCTTTCTGCTCCACACTGTACATTACTATATTCGCATGGTTGCGCATGCGCGGAGTTATACATGCGCGCGCATGGATTCCCTAATCGAAACACTGATCCTATTCTGATATCGCGCGCGCTTTCTGGTTTACCACTTTCAGCGTGGCGCCGCGTTCAGGTGACAGCAATTTAAAATATTCACGAAATATTGCGTCTATCGTTGCATTGTTATCAAACCAACCGCTCGTGTCGTTTTCCAGGGACAACCCTACTCGTGGAGGACATGGATTCCGATGGCTGTTTGTTAACTTGCACCGTTGCTATAGAATGGTTAAACGCACAAGGATCCATCCTGAGAAAAGCGAATCACAGAACGGCGTCGCTGCGCCTGATTCGGGATAGCCAGCGCGAGATGCTTGTGGAAGTACGCGCCGAGAAGGCGAACGTGCTCACAAAGCTACCCTTGAAAGGTATATCGGTATTTAATAAATTCATGACCGAGGGGAAGGCATCCATCAAATTCAAGGAACAGAACTGTACATTGTTCCTCTCGAACGCACCCTCTTCCCAGCTGATAAATTTTTTGAAGACCATATTCGTTAAACTGACGGGCCAAGAAGGAAAGACATTGAAGGATCCCTTACGTGAGAAGCTCTTTGCGAATGTGCTGCCAGGTGGTGCTGAGGACATCAGTCCAGCTACTAGCACAGAGGTCAATAGAGCGAAGGAGAAAGCCCTGGGTGTGTCACGTGCAACGGTCACCACCCCATCGCCGAGCGTAGTCAGAAAGCGGAAACATTTCAGCGACGATACCTCTAAAGTACCTGCAGCGAAAAAGCTGTATGAGAATCCTACCTTAGGAGAGCTAACTGAGGAACAAACTCGAATCCTAAATGCGGTGCTTAGTGGAAAGAATGTGTTTTTCACTGGTAGCGCAGGTACAGGCAAGTCATTTCTATTAAGGAAGATAATCTCAGCCCTCCCTCCGGACGTTACGATGGCCACAGCAAGCACTGGGGTAGCAGCTTGTCATATAGGTGGAATTACGTTGCATCAGTTTGCTGGTATCGGTCTGGGTACTGGTACCAAGGAGAGATGCATCCAATTGGCCTCCCGTCCATCCACAGCTTCAATATGGAAAAAAACAAAATACTTAGTGATAGATGAAATTTCCATGGTAGATGGTGATTTTTTTGACAAGGTTGAGGCAGTGGCGCGACACGTGCGTAGAACGGATAGACCCTTTGGAGGAATACAATTAATCTTATGTGGCGACTTCTTTCAATTACCTCCCGTGTCTAGGACTAACGACAAAGCAAAGTTTTGCTTTCAAAGCGAGGCCTGGCAAAAATGTGTTCACTTTAATTTCGAATTGCAGATGGTCCATCGACAAAAGGACAAGGCATTCGTGAAAATATTAAATAGCGTTAGGATAGGTAGAGTCACAGACGATATTGTAGATATTCTGAAGGAAACAGCGAAGCAAAAAATTGAAAGCAATGGAGTATTAGCAACTAGATTGTGTTCGCACGTAAAGGAAGCCGACGAGATTAACGAATTTCAGTTGAATGAACTTAAAGGTGAGAGTAAAGTATATACAGCATTAGATTCCGATAGTTCTATGACGTATATGTTGGATCAGCAGCTGCCTATACCTGGAAAGTTAGTATTGAAAGTTGGTGCTCAAATTATGCTGTTGAAAAATATAAATGTTAATAGTGGATTGGTGAACGGGGCTCGAGGTGTTGTTATTAATTTTAAAAATGATATACCAGTAATTCAGTTGCGATCTGGAACTCATTATGAAGCGAAGATGGAAAAATGGGCCATCAAAACTAGTTCCGGAGCTGTCATACACCGAAAACAAGTTCCTTTGAAGCTAGCATGGGCATTTTCGATTCATAAAAGTCAGGGCTTAACTTTGGACTGTGTGGAAATGTGTTTGTCGAGGGTATTTGACGCTGGTCAATCTTATGTAGCACTTTCAAGAGCTCACAGCTTACAAAGCTTACGTGTTTTAGATTTTAATAGCCAACAAGTATGGGCCAATACAGATGTACTTGAATTTTATAAGAAGTTCAGGAGAAATTTACAAACGATGGAAATGATTCCTCTTGGTAAAAAAATAAAGTTAGAAAGAAATAAAAAATAATGTTTATATATTTTTATAGTTCATACATATATAATTTGTTGAAAGTAAACAATTTATATTTACATATGCACCTTAACAGAATTATATGCCAATTATTCATTTCATTAAAGTAAATAACTTTTCTTTATTTTTATGTATATAATTAATTAATACAGCGTCTTGGCTCTTTGTTTACAAATATTACAACTTATTAGTATAGATAGTGATTTATATTAATATTAATAATCGTCAACAGTTATTTCAATGGGCGGTATATAACGCCATGTATGCCCCGCATTTACAAGCTCCGAGTAAAGTATTGGAGAATTTGGAGCGGATTCTTTACTACTGCATTGAATATCTATTTTGTACTGACCAGCAGTGAAAAATACTACACGACATTCATGATAGGCTCTGCCATATTCCTGTAACTGTTCATTCTTGATAAAATAAGGCAAGTGTGTACACAGCTGCAAATTGCATTTATAAAAATTGTGACTCACAGTAGGTAGCATAACCTTATTTGCTCCAGCCATGGATAACCTTGTTTCTAACTGATAATTATTAACTCCATTATGATGGTCCTGATAGAAATTAATGGACAATGTAAGATCACTCAGTGGATGTTCCAGAGCATTGCATACTCCGACACCAACGTTGATGCATTCGCCCAAAGCACACGACAGTTCTTCTTGTGCTTTTACAATAACATCGTTGATAGTTATTTCTGGAAAATGTTGAGTTTGTTTAATAATCTCAAGTATTTTATGCAAAAAGTATATACGCACCCCACTGTAGAGGACTCATTCTGACCAGATCCAACATATCTTGAGTTAGAGTAATACCGGACAGAGTTGCTTTCCCTGTTGACTCGGTACCTAGTAATTGCCAGCGTAGATCAACTAATGAAGCTATATGTTCAGCACATATTTTTTGGAGTTCGCTTGTATCACCAGCACCATTTAACTATAAATGAAAACCGATAGGATAGTGTTACATTACAGTATGTTTCGAATAGATTACATCTCCGTTATTACCATAGATAATTTATTAAGTGGACATCGATCAACCGGAACGGGAATTCTACATGGTTCTTTACCTTCCATGTATATACATTTATTTTGCGTATAGTGTAATTCCATTTCGTGATTTGTCATGTTTGTCACGTCCAGCACGAGATAAAATTGCAATGGTCTAAAAAATTGTTAACGAGAGGATTTTTAGAGGTAATATATGACAATATATGAGATGCAAATTTTTATATTATATGAATAAATATTTTACGAAGTATTTGTGTTTTCACTTACGTTTCGGCCGGCAATACATCCCAATTAGTAATCTGCACACTGGGTAGCATCTCAATGGTTATAAAAACAGATGAAATTCTGCAGTAGCCAGTTACTAAGCCTCCACCTCCTGAGTATTTTATTCTTAATTGACCTTCGATAATATTAGAAGTGTGTAAAGGTACCGCAAGTTTCGACAAACGCGTGCTCGCTAAGGAAGAATGGCCGGAATGCGAACTTATTCCCGATCTGAAGGAAGAAGTCAGTTCAGATTGTCTTTTCGTATGAGACGGAGAATTAAGCCTAGATGGTAAAGAACTGTGGCCTGAATGTGACATTAAACTGCTTGGTTGACTAAGACAGGTACTGCTAGTAACATCTAAAAAATAAGTTACTAAGGATAGAGAAAATATTAAAATTAAAAAATTGTTACCACAATAATATAATTAACAATTATATTACCGTTTCTAATCGTAGGCGCAATAAAATCCGTCGCTGCGTACAAATATAAAGTAAGACTCGCACTGCTGCCAGGTTGTAAAGGCAATTGCGTCATCAGATTCTCATCACTCCATTTAAAAATTTTACTTTCAGTTACAGTATCCAGAGCGGACTGTACTGACAACTCGACCATTTCGATAGGAACTTGTCCGGCGTTCGTTATTGTCACGGTACACTCGGCGCTGTAAATGTAAGAGAATTTTGTATCGAGAAAAGAATTGTAATGTTTACAATAGACACAAACCTTTCACCACCATAGAGCGATATACTCGCGCTGGTAACTATATTGTCGCCGGAACTGAAACTAGCAGTTTGAGGCAAACTAGTCGCGACATCGATTCTTGGTAAGGCTGGAATGACTTCGACCGTATATTGAGGATGTAACATACTCTCCATGTGCCTCAATCTACAATTAGATTTAACTCCTAATGTATGTGTGCTGAACCCGAGTATTTCTAAATCTCCAATTTCCTTGGGTCTGCCTGCTAACGTAACTGCAATCGGACCAGACTCGGCAGGCAAGCTAATACTTTCTGGTATCGATTCAAATACTACGCCGTTTGTCAAAAGTCTCATGTTAGACACGTGCAATTCAAACGGTAAAGGATTTATGAGCTGCATTGACACCTCACAGATATCTCCTTCCACCCACAGATAATCTGTTACAAGAAAAAGTTTATTCTGATGAAAATTTATGATATTAAACTTTTATTAATGATAATGACATCTAAGTATGCACATACCAACTTTGCTTTTCGAGGTATTTTTGCGCTCCAACGATCCAAAATTAATTGGCGTAAATAAAAAAGGACCATGATCTTCTTTCACCCTTTCTATTTTTTGAGGCTGTAAATGTGGCTGCATGTTTTTCAGAGTAAAAGATTTTGTTTTTGGTATATTTAATAAATTAGCCGGTGGTATGACAGTGCCAGAATCTAAAACCTGTCGCAAAAGATATTGTTTATTTTATATGAGACAATATATATTATATCATTATTTATTTACATTATATAATTTTTTACACACAAGGGGGACTGGTGCACCTTCACACTGTTGAGATACATTTTGTAACTGTAGTGCAATATCCTTCCGTTCGGTAAGCGTTAGATGATTATACATTGTTTGAAGCAAAAACGTCAGATGCCTCGTAGCAAGTGCCGGATTACCCATACGGTTGGCAGCAGCAACAAGTTCATTTATTATTTGAATCTGTATAGTCGGCCATCCTCTTTGTCCACCTACAAAAAAAACAATACGATTGAAACATCACAAAACAATTGAAACAAAAAGATAAAATAACTAACAGATATTTCATTTCAATACATCTCAAAGATATTTCAATTTCACATATTTGGAAAAAACTTTAAATACATACATGTTTTTGTTAAAACAAAAATTAATGCTGTATAATCAGGAAAATATATTTGGAATATAAAATTTGACAATTGCAGTAACCTGGTGGCATATCAACAGGATCTAAGGACAATTTAAATCCAGATGTAGCTTGCAACATCAAATTATAACATTGTTGCCAGTTTAGATTAGGATTATTTTGTGATACATGACGAGTGGCGGCCAATCGCAAACAGAATGATGCTTTTCTATCGAAACCAAAGCTCGTGTACAAATCTGATAATGTAGTAAATCGATCAATCTGAAATATTTGATCTGTATAACACCTTGATAAACTTTATATTGTAAGTCTTCTGCGTTATATTAATATTACATACTTTTTCTTGCTCGCTGAGAGACAAATTAATCAATACAACATTATTTAAATATGATGCAGCTTGTAAAGTACAGTTCTGTTCTATTGAGATTCTTGTAGCCTTGAAACTAGCTTCAGTTTCAATTATACCTGCGTATTGGTATTTACTATAATGTACTATAGCTTCACGATACTTCTTAGATATTTCCTCAGGTAACAAGATATGTGGCATGCTGGTCTTTACCATGTCTATACTGGGTGGAGATGGCAAAACCGTAAGAGCTTGTGATCCTCGTCTATATAAAATGACGAATGATTGATCTATTAGCTTTTACATCCTTGAACTTCTTAATAAAAGCGTTTTAACTTAAGAAAAAAGATGGTCCTACATTTTGCATTGTATAACTTTGCTTATCCGTACCTCTGCTTACTTGGACTTCCTTCTTGTAGGGAAGAATTTCTTTGCAATGGAAGACTTCGACACATATTAGGATAAAGAACTAAGACTGAAGCAGCACAAAGGCCTTCGTATGCTGCTCCCAGCCACAGCCAGTCATTGACGGCTTGCAGAATGTTGACTGCAGAATTATAATTGTTCAAGGCATCAGCTGGAAGTCCAGCTTGAAGACACAGATCTCCTAAATGCTTCGTCATACGGCCTACACATCTCTTCTTATTATTTCTAGACTCTAGGTCCAGTCCAATAAAATCTTTCTTCTCAAATGGAGCCAACAGAAGAGAGACACGGTCAATCTTCTCCCTGGAGCGCTCCAGCCTCTTCGACTCTAAGATCCAGAACAGAAAGTTGAGATATTCGGCTATTTGCGTCTCAAGATCAGGACACCCTTCGTCTGTATAGAATACCGCCCGTGTTTTAAAGTTGCCAGGTGTAGTATAGCCTGGCGGAGGCTCATGACGGCCGTTTGACTCGAGGGGACCGAAGAGAATGGCTCGCGAGTCATACAGAGTGCTGCTGTACTTCACTTTCAGAGTCTCGTGTACTCTGCACAGCTCGTTCAGCTCTGTCTGATTGTCGTACTTGCCAAACGTGATCAGGCCTAGAAGTCTCCGGTGCGTCTGAAAGTCTCCCCAGTCGTTGTTTTCCACGGGATGCTCCCGGACAAATCGGGCGAAGATCTCCCGGGTGCCGCCGCTGGAGTCGGATACGGAGAACCTGCTGCCAGCTTTGACAATCCGCTCGCATAACCTACTGACCGTCTTCGGCTTGATCTGCGTGCCGACCGGCCTCAACAGCAACAACAAGGCGGCGTGATCGTGAGCGGTCTGCTCGTAATCGGGATGGGACATCTTGTTGTCGGGCACCGGACTCGACAGGATGACGCTGATAGCCGAGCGCATTTATGCCATCGATTTGTTCAATCCGACCACCGATCCACTGTCATTTCTCCACGTCGTCGTTTGATAGGACGAGAACGCGCAGCGTTTCGTACTTGCACTAGGTAAACAAAATCTATTCTGTTCATAACAACATTGACAATTCATCGAGCATCGACAGCTGGTATATGTCAATGGCATGGAGTGGCAAACTCGCGCTTGCGCATTAGCTCGGATCTAAAATAGGTTAAGCCTTTGACCTTTGACCATAGAGATATTAGACTAGAGTGCGCAAAGTGCACACTCTGCCTGTAAGTGGACGCGATAGAGGCTAAAAGAGAGACGGATGCGAAAAGTTCTCTCTGTCTCTTTCTAGCCGAGCGCTGTGATTAGCTCCCGCGCTTAGACTCCGCAAGATTTTGTAGATGAAGGAACGGACTGGATAAGGTCGTCGCATGGTCCGCCATTTTTGAGCCTGCGAGTTTGTGTTGGTGTATACTAATATAGCTATTAGTTGTGTGAGAGAGTAAAACACGTCTTAACATAACCTATACATAAAACGAGAACAATTAATTTGTATTTAAATTGACATTATTTGGTTAATCAGGGGGTCGATTGTGTATCACATAACTTGCTAACTTTTATAATTTTCAAGTAACATGATACACAATCGAATACCTCTGTTGAGCCTCAGTCACCGCCATTTTCGTGCCAAATCGGTGAAGTGGATGTGACGACCTTACCTAGTCCGTTTCTCCATCTATAGACCTTGCGGCACCCTAAGGATCCCTCTCTCTCTCCCTCAAAGTGCTGCCCTCTCAGGACGCGTTTTTGTCATCTTTCGTATAGGAGTCATTCCTTGCCTCTGCATGGTTTGCACGTGGGATGTTTCTCGCTTCAATTTGGCTTATTTGAAGTATTTTCAATTTAAATGTGTCCGATGTTGATCGGACCCGATTAACGTGTGCCAAGGCAATCAATTAGCATGAAGAACAAACCAACTCGGCACAAGGAGGAGAACGTCTTCCGGGTGAGTAGAGTCGCGAGGTTAACCTAATCTAACCTAACATTTGAGGCTGAAACCGGTCTTTCCTCCGCAGTTCAAGCCGTTCTCCGAGAGAGTGACCGAGATCGACGTCGACGTCTTCCACCGTGTGGCACATCGGAACGAGGACAACGCCGAGGAAGTCGAGACCTACTTCCACGAGACGTTGCAAAAATGGAACGTTCTCAATCTGACGGATGGCTACACCACCTTCAAGAAGCAAGTGCGGGATATCGTCACGTTACCCCAGTTGCTTCACAAAAAGCAGGAAGTGATCGACACGCTTATGTTGTATCTGAAGAAACGGGATTCCTTGTTTCTGCAGCCGATCTTGGAGTAAGTAGTACATGAAGGCGTATGGATAAACACATCAAAAGATTTTCGTTATTATTTCTGTTCTTCTCTTATTTTCTATAGATTGGTAGTAGCTGTAGCAAGAGATCTTCAGAAAGAGTTCTACGATTATTTCCCAGAGTTTTTGTCAGAAATAATCTGCCTGCTGCAAACGAAAGATGCCGAACAGATAGAGTATGCATTTACCACTTTGGCGTATCTGTTTAAATTTCTATGGCGATATCTGATAAGAAACATAAGAACTGTAGTGTCTCTGTTGCTGCCACTGCTGGCTGACACACAACCAGTCTATATAAACAGGTTCGCTGCCGAAAGTTTTGCATTTGTAGTTCGCAAAATCAAGGATAAGGAATCTTTTCTGAAATTGATGTTAGGTATTCTAGAGGATAGAGATAAAATTGCTAAAGAAAATGTGATACTAGGCTGTGGAAAGTTATTGTTTGAGGTTGTATCTGGTACTCCAGGACAGTTCCATTCCTGTGGAGAGCAGATGTTACTTCTTTATTTCAACGCTCTGCAAGATGAATCCATCAACCAGAAACTCACGTACGAAGTACTACAAGAAATCGTAACATGCGTATTGCAAAACATACATCCACAAAAATGCGATGTCATGTGGAATGTTATACTGAAAGTAATGGATACGTTTGTCGAAAAGTCAAAGCAGTCGACAGATTTCTCTGAGAAGAAACATGCTTTAGTTCTATTCCTGCGTCTCGTACATATCATTATCAGCTATAAAAATGGAAGATTCGTAACCGATGCTGTGTCTTTAACAAAAAGAGTTACCATTATGATGGATGAATTGAGTAAAGAAATTAATATCTTGCAAGAAATTATCAATATATCTATAGCCATTCTCTTGGCATCCAATGTCAAGTTAATGCAGGAAAATTCGAGTCAACTGTTATTGAAAATTATGATGGTGAATGATACAGAATTATTGTATTCCTCTGTTGAAAATTTAATACATTATTCTTCGTTCGAAACCTTGGTGTTGCCTCATATATTGCGACGCAGCATGTCCAATGGATTTGACAGTAAGACGTTACTTCTGCTTGCTAAGATAATCCTCGCAAAAGCATCACCTTGTCTTAATGGCATAACTTTGGACAAATGGAAAAAATACATTTTAGATATACGAAATATCGGAACTGAAAGTGTCGATTATCTTTTACAAGAATTGAAAACGTTGTCTACCAATACCGTTTCGCTCGATGCACTGAGAATTTTAATAATTTTACCACACCTGAAACCGTTACGCGAAGAATTTAAAGATACACTGAGAGATGGCTTGTTATTTTTATATGAAAAGATATTGAAGATCCATGACAATGCAGATGATGTTGCGAACGTTAATAAGACCGCTTTCGTATTTTTATTAATGCTGGAATCGCTGGTGCATGTGTTGGAGCCAAGCAATCTTCACGAGTTTTTGGTAAAATCCGACATAAAAATAATTGATCTTGTTAACAACGACAATAAGTATATCTTAAACGCGATTGATCTCTGCTTAACATACTTTGCTGCGTCGCAACACCATGCGAACTACATAAATTCAGCGTCGTTTGACAAATTAAACGACAATATAGTAAAAAAATTTAGTTCACCTTATGGCAGTGTTCGATTGATCGTGGCACACTTATACTCCTTGTTCTCTAATGTTGAAGATCTAAAGGGGCCTTCGGTGCATGGTGATGGAAAAAATGCTATGGAGCTTGTCTATTTGGTGGAATGTGAATCGGCGACGATACAAAACTACCGTAGCAAACTGTTACACTTACAAGCTTTAGGATTTCATGGTCATGCGATAGTTAATCTGGATCCGAAGTATCACGAATTTCCATTACGATGCCTAATGGGCAATTTGTACGTCAACTTTTCTCTGCTCTGGCAGCCTGTGAGCGCAATCATAGCTGGTTACGGCAACAAGGAATGCCCACAATTCTGGCCAACGTTTTTGGCCGAGTTAACGTCTAACAATGTACCCGAGATTGAACAGAAATTGTCGTTCGATTGCCACGTGGTTTCGTCGTTGGAATCGTTGATCGGGAGACACGACGATAAGCCTGATTTCGAAAATTACAAGATCCTTCTCTGGAAATGCATGGCAAATTTTTCGCATTACGTCGAGACGAAAAACAGAGACTTAACCGGATTGTTTATCGATTTCGTCAATGCAAATTTTTTTAGATCTAATTCCGACGAGGGCAAGTATTGCAATGTCGAAAAGCATAAAGAGTTAATCAATGTGGACAACGATGACACGGATGACGAAGACGAAAGCGTCAAGGAGCGTGACGAGACCGTAAAAGTCGTGCTAGCGGACGCGATGAAAAGAAATTACAAGGTGAAACTTTTACTCGCCCAGATGGAGATATTTGATAAAATGCAGAATCCGAAAATGATGTACAGAGAAGCGGAGATGCATCAGATCTATCTAGATTTGATCTCTTCGAGAAACGCCGACATACAGCGAGCCGCTCTGAATTGTCTCTTCGCGTACAAGTGTAAGTATCTTTTGCCATATAAGGAATCTCTGTACAATCTAATAAACGAGAAGAATTTTAAGAATGAGCTGACGCGTTTCAAACTGGATCGGGAGAGCAATATGATAGAGGAGGAGCATCGCGAAGATCTCATGCCGATCATAATGAGAATTATTTATGCCAAAATGATTGCGAAGACCGGTATGAGAACCGGTGGGAAAGCCGGTGGATTTGCACGGCGGAAGATTATACTGCGTTTCCTAGGCGGTGCACAGGAGGACGAGATGATCACATTTGTCAAAATGGCATTTAGACCATTCAAGTACGTGTCGCTGGAAGTGGACGAAGCGTTCGACTTGAAGAAATACGCTGGGAATATCGTCGATACCGTAGATCTGAATAACATCATGCCGCCTAAACGTATGCAGAGCGCTGCGAATCTGTTGGCGATAATAATAGAACAATTTGGTGGAAAAATGTCGGCGAAGCTGTTGCCGCAGTTGCTCAGGATATTGATCTGCATTTTGGCCGAGGTGAACGGGATTCTGCGAAGATCGGCGGACGTTTACCCAGGATACCTGTCGACGATCAAAAACGTGAGGACGAGCTGCGTTGGTATACTGGCCAGATTCTTCACGCACTTCGAGAACTACGACTGGAAGCGGCACGAAATAGACGCGGTCTTTCACATTGCAATATTTCCCTCGTTGCAGAAACTGCCTGTCGAGGGTATACACAGTCCCACGGCCTTGCTGAAGTTATTCATGGCGTGGGGCCAGAACTCGCGGTACTATTCGTTGTTCGCGAAGCATCAGGAGGACGACGAGTCGATCACCCCTTTGCCTTACATCATGCAACTTCTGTTGAATCCCAAGACGCATCAGTCCGTCGTCAACGCCATTCTGGAGATGATCGAGAAGATGCTGACATTGCAGGACTACGAGAGGCCCAATGAGGATGCGATGCAGGTAGATGAGCCATTCTTACCGCTAACGCCGATACTCACCGATATCCTCAGGGTGGAGGAGAAGGTACTTTCGAGCGGGATCAACTACGGCTCCGCTATACTCCTGCCACATGTCCCTCACGTTTTGGAGTTCATCAAAGATAGACTTAAAAAATTCAATAAGAACATAAACAAGATCGAGCTGATCATATTGTCACGAATCTCCGAATTTGTCACGGATGTTGAGACGTGCGACACGGTGTTGAAGCTGATAATACCCGTATTGATCAGAAAAGCCATGTCTGGCAGTAACGAGGAGACCGTTCTGGAATTGCTGACAACCGTCACAAACCTCATAAAAATTGTGAATAAGCCGGAAACTCATCTGCGTTCTATCTCGCCGCTGGTGGGTTTCGTGTCGGATTTGCCCGCTCGCAAAACCCTTTTGCAACTATACCGCAGCATCGCTGAGAAGTCCGCGGAGGAGCATCGCGAGGCGATGATTCGGGATTATGAGGTCCTGGCCGCCCTTAACGCGTGGGATCACAGGTGGGTCGATCAACCGGACTTCCAGAAGAGACTGGACGCTTTTGAGCTGATCAGCGACATGGCCGAGAAGAACACCATCACGTTGGAATTTGGCGTGACTGTGATACAAAACTGCTTTTATTTCCTGAAGACCGTGTCGGATCTGGCGATGCGAGATTGCTCGGGCCAGTGTCTGAAGCTCATCGCGGTGAAATTAGCGAGGGAGCACCAGAGTAACGTCCTGAACAGGCGTTATTTAATGGACGACACTATCTTAGCGCTTACGAGGAAGGGCATCACGAGCAAGAACGAAGCCGTTCGCCTTCAATCGATAGCGCTTCTAGGACACATGGCCCTGGAATGCGCGGACGTGCATCCCGTTTTACGAGACCTGTCTCTGCTTGCCAATCGAGCCGACCCTGAAGTCGATTTCTTCGAGAACATGCAACATCTACAGTTGTACAGGAGAGCTCGCGCCTTACTGAAGTTCTGCACGCTCTCTAAGACACTGCATAAGCCGTTTAATCCTAAAACATTGACGCAATTTATCCTTCCCCTCTGCTCATTATATTTATGCAACGAGGCTTTTATTCACAAGAACAGCCTTGTCGACGCCGCTATCGAGACTATCGGAGTGGTGTGCAGGCTGTTACCGTGGCACCACTACGAGATCATCCTAAAGTATTATTTACGCAAATTAAGGAGCTCCATAGAGTTCCAGAAGCAAATTGTCCGAATAGTAGTGGCGATATTAGACTCCTTCCATTACGATCTTTCAAAGTACAAGCCGGCAGAGAAAATTATGGAAGTCGAAGCTACTTCAACTGGTGCGGTTGACGAAGATGAAAACCTCGAGAACGTGCAACAAGGAGATGAGGAAAACTTAGAGGAAGCACTAAACGAGAATGTTGAAGATGCTGAAGAAATAATAGAGAAGGATAGAGAAGCGATGAAGGAAGATGTACCCATAGTTGAAAGGCAAACGCTACTTTCTCAGTACGGCGCGAAGAAAGTGGTGTTCAGTATATCGAACGGATTGTTGCCTCAGCTGCATCGATCCATTGCGGCAAAAACTCGACAGGATAGTAGTCATAAAATCAACAAGAAGAAGATCGTCTCCGAGGCTGAGGAGGACGATTTACTGAGAATTCCCATTGCTCTCGCGCTTGTTAAGTTACTACAAAAAATGCCCGAGAATCTTCTGGATACAAATCTTCCGGGGTAAGTGATGTTAGACATATTTTGTATTCTTCTATTATTTTTATTTGAAGATTATTTTATTTGAGTAACAATAATTCAAGATTCTCAAAATCTTCAAGGAAAGAAGAGAAAATATATAATTGTCTTGCGCAATTGTGTAACGTGTATATATTTTTCAGAATTTTTATGAAATTGTGTGTGTTCCTCAAATCACGTCTGGAATCAGTTCGGCGTGCGACTCGCGAGACGCTACAAAGAATTATGATAACTTTAGGACCGAAGTATCTTCATCATCTTTTGAAAGAACTGAATACGCTGTTAACAAAAGGCTTCCAAGTGCACGTTCTCGTGTATACAGTACAGGCTGTATTACTCGCATTAAAACCTCATTTCAAGAAATTTGATATTAATAATAATCTACAAAGCATTTTGTCTGTAAGTATTATTATATTTGAAATGTTTGATTGCACAAATTTTGCCAAATTTTATTAATTGTATTGGTGAAAAAATATATAGCATAATATAGTTTATGTTATTATTATGTGTAATGTTGTATTCGTACACACCGTATTACCTGATATTTAATTATATTCTTTGTCCACTTTAATATCATAATAAGCAATTTCAAATATTTACATTTTTAATAATTTATTCGAATGTTTGAAATACTTTTTTAATGTCTTGAACTTTGAAAAGATTTATGAACTTATGTTTATATAATATACTTTTGTCAAGATTGTAAAATTTGATCAAATATTTTAGAAATATTATGTAATACTATGTAGAATACCAATGTATTATACTATGTAGAATATTATAATATGTATATCTTCAAATAATTATTTTTACATATACACATTGTGTATTTATATTTTATATTATTTTTACAGGTATGCAAAGTGGATCTATTTGGATTAACTGCAGAAGAAAAAGAGGTAGCTGGTATTGTTAAAAATGTGTCAGAGGCAAAGAGTACTAAGAGCTTTGACATCTTCCATATTTTGGCGGAATTTATAACAGAATCTTGCTTATTAGATTTAATACTGCCACTAAAAGAAATATTACTAAAGACGCACTCGCATAAAACGATACATAAGATTGTGGAATGCTTCCGAAATATAACTCTGGGATTGGCAGACAATGCTTACATACTGTTGGAACAAATGCTCATATTTCTTTACGGTATTATTTCGGAAAGTATACCAGGTCTTATGTCTGAAAAGGATAATAAAAAGCTCACGGAAGAGGAGCGGAGAGATGAAACGAGAGCTCTGATGCAATCAAATTATTTTCTTATACCACCAGAACCCAAAAGCAGAATGGGTATTAAAGTTATTGCAAAGACTACCAAGCATACCAATGCTCATATAATGATAGAATTCGGTCTGAGACTGTATCATATATTGCTGAAACGAGACAAAGTCTCCAGTACGGAACACAAATGTTACTTAGAACCATTTGTGTCAGTTTTAAGTGATTGTTTAAAGTCTCATCATGTTAAGCTGTGCACTGTAGCATTACAATGCTTAAATTGGATGCTTAAGATGGATCTGGCTTCGATGCACACGTCTATAGCAGACATTTGTACTTCCATGTTTGGCATTTTGCATAAATATGCTGCTGCAGGATTAAGCAAGGGCGATAACTTCGATCTCGTGATGGCCACGTTCAAATGCATGTCGGTGGTTGTCCGCGATGTGAAATACTTCAGTATCGATGCCGATCAGCTGAAAATTCTTATCTTATACGCGGAGCAAGACCTACACGACAGCGACAAATATGCCACTGCGTTTACCTTACTCAAGGCTATAATACATCGAAAGATGATCATCGCTGAAATGCATACCGTCATGGAAAAAGTAGCGATGCTGAGTATCACTTCGGAGTTAGAGCATGTCAAATTGCAATCCCGTTCTCTGTTTTACTCTTACCTTATGGGTTATCCACTTGGCAAGCATTTGGATAAACACATATATTTCTATCTCACTCAATTGAATTACGAAATGCAACCTGGTCGATTGAGCGCACTAGAAATGATTCATGCTATTATCACGGGATTCCCATTGAAAACGCTAATCAGAAGGTCGGAAATCATATTTATAATGACCGGTGCAAGACTAATAGACGATGACGATCCAACTTGCCGTAAACTTTGCGCAAAATGTATAAAAGAAATGCTTATGCGGATATCTTCTAATGATAGGAATAAACTGTTTGACAAATGGCCCTTTCAATGGTTGAAAGATTCCAAAATAAGATACCGGACATTAGCGGCACAGTTATGCGGCATATTTGTAACAGTTGAGAAAAATGATTTTGATTCACGACTGCCTCAAATCTTGCCGTTGTTATTAAAGCAGTTGCACGTAAAGTTCTCTACCTCTGATAATGCGGAATTTGGAAAATATATGCAGTTAGATAATGTAAACTGCACACAAAAAGATTCCGATTTAAAGAAGGAAAGAACAAAGGATCATCATTTAATTCAAGTGTTGCAACTGCTGTTAAAAATAGCTCATTACACATCTTTATTCACCAATGAAAAGTACAAAGATTTTACTAATTCTTTTGCCAGTAAGTTATTTTTGCTGAAATGTTGGAAAGCTACTTTTTTCGATAAATATTGCATATTTACATTTTATTTCAGAACATAGCCAATCTTTATTGGCGCATCCGCACTTGTGGGTTCGATTAGCAGCAGCGCAACTGATCGGCTTTATTTTGGCTGCTCTTGATGTTGATAAAGTCGTGGGATTTTTAAATAATCCAGAAAGCAGTAGAATACATGAAGGTTACATGTATTCGAAACCTGCTGACACTTTAAAGAGCTTGATTCTAGATTTAGTGGCTCAACTTTATCCAGACATGACATTCGAGCAGTTAGCAGATCAGGTTGTGAAGAACCTAATCTTTATTGCAAAAATGTTGAAATCGGTCACGGAGTCCGCTACGAAAAATAGCAATAATTTATCTTTTCCTTGGCTTATTAGGAGACTGAGAAAAGTTGTTAATATAGAAATAACGCAAGCTCCTCAGTCAACATCAGTGGTAAGAATATCCTTCACTTACCAAATATTTCTTTATATATATTCATGAAAAGTTTAATAGATATATATTTTATATTTGAAAGTATAACCATATAAATGATACATTTTCAGAGAACTGCGATGTTCAAGTTTATTGCCGGTATTGTAACTACAGTGCCTATGGAGTATCTAAACGCGATGCTTTTTAATATCATGTCTCCATTGGTACGTGAGATGACTACGACAGAAGAAGCAAATGCCGAATTACGTCGACTTGCCAAAGAAGTAGCCGCTATAATTAAAAAAGCTATAGGAAATGAAGAATATATTAAATTATTGAATCGAGTACAACAAAAGTTGGATATTAAGAAAGCAGAAAGAAGAAGAGTTCGTGCGCAACAAGTAAATTCATTTTTATCATTTTATATTTTTGTTAATTTTTATAGTATAGAATATTCACGTTTATGAACTTATGAATAAGTGCTTAAAAGGATTATATATATGTATTATTTTTTTGTACTAGTTTGTGACTAATCCTGATATTGCGGCCAAACGTAAACTGGCTAGACAACAAAAGAAAAAGGAGGCTAAAAAGAGAAAACTGACCAATATAAAGGGAAACAAAATAACAAAAAAACGTAAAAAGAAAGTAGAACTGGATGATTTGTAATTATACAGAGAATATAATTGTAATATAATTGTAACTGTATACTGTATAATATAATGTAACATAATTTAGACAATAAAATTTATAATTAAATATTTACAATTTGCAAAATAAAATTTAAATATAAACTATGAATTATAAAATATAATTATAAGATATAAAATAAGTAAATAGTAGTTTTCTTAATGAAGGTAAATTTACTTATAGATGATTGTTATTTGTAAATATTTACACAAGTGACACAATATGTCCACATTTGTTAAGCAAAAGTTGGATAATGTTAAACATTAAAATGACTATTTAGTTTTAGAAGTACAAAGATTTTCTTTTCAAGAGATTATGCTATCATAGTTCAAAGTTTAAACGATTAAACAATCTTCTTACACTCGGCCATTCGACATATAAATATTCGACTTCGAATATTCTTTAATCAATGTCAAGATTACCGAAATTCAGTTTATTTCTCATTTCATTTCTTTTCAAGAAGTGTAGAGTGCTTTCAATCTCTTCAATTTTAGATTTTTAACGCTTCTTCAATTAACAAAATTATATAAAGGATAAATTATATAAAGGATTTGTTTTTCAAGAGATCCAAAATAATGTAAGAAAGTAAAACTATAATCCATGTTTAAATTTCTTTTTATTGTCTTTTTTATACTATTAATTTTTTATAACCAATTATACGCCATGTATTTTGCTCTTTCGCATTAATATTTCATTGGAATTAACTTTTTGAGTAGCGGATTAGAAACGGACTATAATTGATCGATATAATTGATTATAAATTAAAGTCCGTTTATTAATATTCACTGGCGAAGGAGAGTTTTTGAATTTGTAGATATGATAATGTATTGATAATGAGATTAACGCAGACACGTATAAATTGTGGAAACGAAAATGTCTTCTGTCATCAGCTCACACATACGTATAGAACTGTGATAACTCAAAGTGATAACTCAAATTTGTGAATCAGTTAGGTCGTAAAATTAAATGACCAAAAATAGAGTATTTGCTTCTCTCTATTATCAACGTGAAGTCCAATCGAGGGATTCACTGTTTAGCGATGTAGCAAACATCTAATTACAAGATAACATTTTTCGTACGACTCTAGTATTTTGAGAGAATATCAGCATTCTTGACGCGCCAATCACGATAATTTGTGTCTTATTTAGACATTCTATTCGAAAACTTCATTTATTGTGCGTAAAATTGCAATTAGTTTTATCTAATCGCAATTAGTATTTATCCCTGTGTTTCTGATTTCTTGCGTAAATAAATATGTATCGATTTTATTTTTATCTTTATTTTTTTATTATTATTAAGTATATATATATATCTATATATACCAAAGTTTTAAATGTAGATCCTATATAACTTCACTCAATAATTTGTACTTCATTAAACATCATAGAAAAAAATAGATTAATTTTTTTATAAGAAATAGCGTTATACATGTATAATTGTTGGACATTAAATCTTAACTCTTAGTCGCGCTATTTTTCATCTATGAATGTCGCAATGTATCTCACAGATATACCCAATTTTATCCCATTATTTTTCTCTACTTTTTGAAACAATTTTTTTTAAATTTTATTACTTGGCTAATAGACCAAGCATTAAAGTACATAAGAAAAAAATGAACAATTATTAAGATAGAAAAAAAATTTTAGGATAGATAGAAAAACTTAAAAGAACTAAAAAAATACTTAAAATAAATAAGGTTTAAAGTAAGCTTAAAATAATTAGAATGGCTTAAAATAAAAAAACATTGTAGTCCGAAATTTATATCTATTAGATATAGATATATTTCTAATGGACAGTTAATGTATATTCTTTCTGAAAATATATACATTACACATATTGTATTATGCATAATATATAAAAGAGATGTTCAATAGTGTGTACATTTAATATTTTAATTTTTTTTTCGATTTTTAATATTAAATAAATTTGTATCAAAATTAGCTGGTAGAAAGGTAATTAAAGGTAGGTGAAAAAGGCTTTCTATTGAGGAAGATTTACCATATCAATTTGTCACCGTGAGAGAAATCGAGTAAGATCTACCAGCAATATATTGTTATTTTCTAATACATTATCTACATAGAAATACTCGGTATTCTATTATTAGAATACATAAATAGAATCAGTCATTCAGTTCTAATGATTCTGCAATTATAATTATATAATGACTCTGCATTTATAAGTATATAGTTCTAATTACTTCACATTTTCGAAATGTATATCATACATGATAATCGAAAATTAAATATTCATGACGGACTATTTATGCTTTTTCGAGATACAAGGGTAAATTTATTCTCGGAAAAAGAGTAAGTAATAAAAAATATCGTCAAAAGCATAATTAAAAAATGAAGCAGGCCTAATGTCTGTGTAGTAGTAATCACATATATCGTTGGCACTCTGATTTACGCTGCTTCTCTACTTTGCATACTATTTTCAAATTAATATTAATCAAACCGAGATTTCGTAAATTTCCTGTTACAAGAGAAAGTTTATGAAATTTCTAAAAGTAATTTTCGCTTAAAAACAAAAACAGTTATAAGATTAATGCGGAGATGTTATGATAGATGGAAATTCATAATGAATCAATCATTATAGCTTTTTTACCAATCTAATATAATCTAATATGTTTGATAAATACTTTATTATTTTGTATCTTTTTATACTTTATTATATATTTTATATTTAAAGATATCCAGGTTTATTCAAAATTTCCAAAAAACTTTAATTTCTTAACTTAAATATCAAATGCGTCTTTAAGACATTTTTTATTTTTCTCGTTACGAATATAAGTATTGAATGTGATAAACATATTCAAATGATATCACTCAATTAACTCTTTTGAATGACGATTACAATGAGAAATGATTTATTGATCGACGTTGAATCGGTGTTGATTTGACGATTTCGTCGATTCGATATCATTTCTCATCGCCCAGGAGAGGTATTTATATAACAATGATAATCTATTATTACTAGACGGATGATAGACGTCCGATTCATTGCGTAGCCACAATAGTCATTTATTTCTTACAACAATAAAGTAAATCCAAAATTACTTTCAAGAATAGAAAACGACATTGACAAATAAGTTAGATGGACATTCTATTTAAATCATAGTACGTATAAGTAGAATCAAAACAATACAAAGGTGTAACGACATTGCACTTTGAACATTAGTTAGATTATTTGTCCTGTTTATCAAAGGTCTCAAAATCTTTAATCTTTCATTAACATTTGACTTTTGTATTTTGATTCTACTATGATTGATGACAGCTGTTATGTCTGGTGGATGAGAAAAACTTGCATAATTATATAGAATGTCCTTCTAACTTATTTGACAATGTCGTATAACTTATTTGTCAATGTCATAATCAATGTTTTCTGGGTATCGATTATGTAATTTTTTACATGAAAAGTTTCGCTTGAACTCAACGATTTCAAAATTAGAATTAGACTTATTGGGCAACTCATTGATTTCTCTCATTGGTTGAAATCGTTGAAAGTTACCAATAAAACGCATGAAAAATTATGCGCATTGACTGACTCGATACCGTGTGTATCGGGAGGTTTATAATTAATTCTGAAAAACCGTTGTTCGCAACTTTATTATACACGATTGAATTTGAAAAAAAAATAACCTGTCACTTAATCATAACCAAATTTTAAAATTAAAAAAAAAAATTTCAAGTCGTGGGAGTATTTTGAAAAATAAAAAAAATTTTAAAAATTTTTTCTCTTTTTTATAACTTATTACTCTTCAAGCCATTCAGCTTTTTGTTAAAAAGTTTTTGTTCTATTTTCTTTAGTTTCGGAGATATTTGCCTCGAAAGAAAAAAATCGATTTTTTTCAAAGGGTTGTTGCACCTTTTAAACATGCGTAGGGCACGTATAAAAAAATACGTGTCCCTTTTGTCTAGAAAACAACATATTACAAACTTATCGAAATCGGAAGGGCACACTTCCGACCCTTTTCTTGTTAGAAATATTTAAGTAGATATACATTTAAAATCTCTCTTAAATAAAATGATGATTATTGCTATTATATTTGTATTTTTTGTTATCATGATAATAAGATCAATCAGAATTTTCTATTCAAAAGTGCCGTCTGTATTTGTGTTACGCTTATATTTTGTTTACAAAACTTGCTGTTTATAAAATAAGATCAAATTAGTATAAAATTTGTTGATATAATCTAATAACAAATAGACAGTAAAAATTAAACAAGATGCTATGCAGAGCAATACAACCACAATGTGCATACTTTAGTCTATAGATCTCTTTCGTCACAATCGATGTCAGGACAATTTTCGCTCAAATTATTAATTTTTTTCAGTAACTCAGTACTTTATAAAAATTTTCTTTTCATAATTCCTAAGTAATTCTATGGGTAAAGATATTTCTTCAGATCACGATAGAAAATAGAATGCCGAATTTTTATGTATTAGATTTGGCACAAAATGTGTTTCCTCTGTGTATGCGTTTACAGCAGACTAAATCCAAGATATTTTCTGAAATGCAACACACACAGCGTCGTAAAACAAAAATCGTATCGACAGATGCGAGTGTCACATATTTTTATGAACAAGAGAGAGATATGGAAGAAATAAAAGAAGGTATCTAACAAGCATAACACTGAGCAAGCATAACACACAAATTTGGTTTGATAATTTTTCTACGTAAATTCTGAAATATGCTTAATTTTCTAAAAAATATTTGAACTATACGGAAATTTTATGATAAATTTTATGAGAAAACTTCTAAAATCTTAATGAAATCAAGATTTTATCTACATCTTGCGAGAGATTGAAATAATCCTTGGTATCGTAGGTATTATATTACATATAAATTTTACAAAAAAAAAACAAGAAAAAAAAAGAAAATTACTTAAAAATAAAATTAATCATTTACATACTTCAATAAAGTCATAAAAATTTCAGTAAAGTCACAGAAAATAAGATGTATTAAATATAAGTATATTATTATAAAATTGATTATAAATTTTATAGATATATATTTTATATTTGAAAGTATAACCATATAAATGATACATTTTCAGAGAACTGCGATGTTCAAGTTTATTGCCGGTATTGTAACTACAGTGCCTATGGAGTATCTAAACGCGATGCTTTTTAATATCATGTCTCCATTGGTACGTGAGATGACTACGACAGAAGAAGCAAATGCCGAATTACGTCGACTTGCCAAAGAAGTAGCCGCTATAATTAAAAAAGCTATAGGAAATGAAGAATATATTAAATTATTGAATCGAGTACAACAAAAGTTGGATATTAAGAAAGCAGAAAGAAGAAGAGTTCGTGCGCAACAAGTAAATTCATTTTTATCATTTTATATTTTTGTTAATTTTTATAGTATAGAATATTCACGTTTATGAACTTATGAATAAGTGCTTAAAAGGATTATATATATGTATTATTTTTTTGTACTAGTTTGTGACTAATCCTGATATTGCGGCCAAACGTAAACTGGCTAGACAACAAAAGAAAAAGGAGGCTAAAAAGAGAAAACTGACCAATATAAAGGGAAACAAAATAACAAAAAAACGTAAAAAGAAAGTAGAACTGGATGATTTGTAATTATACAGAGAATATAATTGTAATATAATTGTAACTGTATACTGTATAATATAATGTAACATAATTTAGACAATAAAATTTATAATTAAATATTTACAATTTGCAAAATAAAATTTAAATATAAACTATGAATTATAAAATATAATTATAAGATATAAAATAAGTAAATAGTAGTTTTCTTAATGAAGGTAAATTTACTTATAGATGATTGTTATTTGTAAATATTTACACAAGTGACACAATATGTCCACATTTGTTAAGCAAAAGTTGGATAATGTTAAACATTAAAATGACTATTTAGTTTTAGAAGTACAAAGATTTTCTTTTCAAGAGATTATGCTATCATAGTTCAAAGTTTAAACGATTAAACAATCTTCTTACACTCGGCCATTCGACATATAAATATTCGACTTCGAATATTCTTTAATCAATGTCAAGATTACCGAAATTCAGTTTATTTCTCATTTCATTTCTTTTCAAGAAGTGTAGAGTGCTTTCAATCTCTTCAATTTTAGATTTTTAACGCTTCTTCAATTAACAAAATTATATAAAGGATAAATTATATAAAGGATTTGTTTTTCAAGAGATCCAAAATAATGTAAGAAAGTAAAACTATAATCCATGTTTAAATTTCTTTTTATTGTCTTTTTTATACTATTAATTTTTTATAACCAATTATACGCCATGTATTTTGCTCTTTCGCATTAATATTTCATTGGAATTAACTTTTTGAGTAGCGGATTAGAAACGGACTATAATTGATCGATATAATTGATTATAAATTAAAGTCCGTTTATTAATATTCACTGGCGAAGGAGAGTTTTTGAATTTGTAGATATGATAATGTATTGATAATGAGATTAACGCAGACACGTATAAATTGTGGAAACGAAAATGTCTTCTGTCATCAGCTCACACATACGTATAGAACTGTGATAACTCAAATTTGTGAATCAGTTAGGTCGTAAAATTAAATGACCAAAAATAGAGTATTTGCTTCTCTCTATTATCAACGTGAAGTCCAATCGAGGGATTCACTGTTTAGCGATGTAGCAAACATCTAATTACAAGATAACATTTTTCGTACGACTCTAGTATTTTGAAAGAATATCAGCATTCTTGACGCACCAATCACGATAATTTGTGTCTTATTTAGAAATTCTATTCGAAAACTTCATTTATTGTGCGTAAAATTGCAATTAGTTTTATCTAATCGCAATTAGTATTTATCCCTGTGTTTCTGATTTCTTGCGTAAATAAATATGTATCGATTTTATTTTTATCTTTATTTTTTTATTATTATTAACCCCCATAGCAAAAAATGTCACAGTGACATCACAGTACACTCACAATAGAGTCACAATGTCACAGAAAAATTGTGATATCACTGTGAGATTATTAAAAGGTCACAGTGATATCATTAATCATGGCTGGTGTGATATTACCATAATTACCCAATTTCCTATTACTTAATCTCATTAAAGATGTTGTAGCTATACAGTCCCAAACAAAAATTACTTTAATTTAAATTTGATGGAATTCTATACTTTCTTGGTTTAAGATGTACATCTATATTCTTATCATGTAAAGTACTTAAATAATACTAGTTAATATGACATCTGGTACTGCGAATGAATATATATGCATATTTTGCGAATATTGTCAGCAAAATTTTTTAGGCCTGTTACTAACTGCAAGAAACAGTGGCGTAAATACGGGGGGGGGGGGGTTTGGGGACAAAACCCCCCCCAAAACCCTGTAAAAGTGTAAAAGTAGTACTTTTTTTTTGTTCATGTAACTAATTCAACGTGGTAAAAATATACCAAATTTTTATTCTATGATTTCTATCCCCCCCCAGAAGGAATCTCAAGTTACGCTACTGGCAAGAAACGAAAAAGTCTTTTGTATATTAATATTATTTAACGCACGTTGGACACCGAATCTTACTTAAAATACACAAGACATATGTAAAAAGACATATGTAAAAATATATGATTAACATAACACTTAAGAGCACATTTATTGTGACACATTTTCGAAATTTTGTATCATTAATAATTCGAGACTAAATTAGTGAATCGGTATGAGCCTTTTCAAAGAAAAACACTACTAAATATTTATTTGACTCATAAACAAAGTTTCAGAATATTAGTCAATGATGTTTTTTTATAATTTCGTACATATAAGTGAGAATATGCGGCTATTTCATAAGAACTTGTGCAAAATTTGAATAACTCGAACCGCTTAGAGAATCTATTTCAGGTTTTCCATACGAATTCAGATAATAAATAGAAACAATTTATTAAATTTTCAAATCATTATCAATGTTAGAATGTTAGCGCTAGAGAAGCTTCTTTATGCGCGCAGATAGAGGCACCGCCGTTGACCGGAATTGATGAGTGACGATAATCAGGCCAGTTCACCAGTCGAGTCACATGTGCGAGACAATTTCGTCCGTTCGTACGAACGTACGCTTGTGTGATTCGTTAGTTCTACGTCAGAATTGACCGTGACTCACTGTGTTCAACAGTTTTTTTGGTTTTTCTTCCCTTCTCTTTGGTAGAAGGTCATATCAGTTTAGCTAGAATGTCTTATCGAACTAAATACACGAACGTTATTGATTGGCTAGATCAATATAAAGATCGGAAGATTCCTCCTTCTTAAAACTCGCCTGTCGAGCGATTCAAGCGATCAGAACACGACAATCTTTCGGAAAGCACGTGCCCGGTACGATTAAGGAAAGAGTGAGGCACGATGGTTGTGACTGTGACTTTGCTGATCTTAGCTGTTCTTCTTGTTACTGTACTCTACTTCTTACGACACAGATCGAAGAGTCCGCCAGGTAATTTATTAATACTTTGACCTTTCACGAGACCGAATTCAGGGATAATGATGATCATTGCGTCATGTATTAATTAAATTAATTAAATTAATTAAATTAACATTAAATTTTAATTCTTTATTTTTAATTTTAATTTCTCGATTATCGGGAAAACGTTTGCTAATAGTACATTGATAAAATGCATACAAATAATACATTGATAAAATATAAATCGCATTCGAGAGAAAATATTTGTTGACAGCGATTCAATATTGTAAGATGGATTGTTACATTTTGGTAGAGAATTCATAAAGGAGATATTAGAAGAGACGCATCATGCGTGTTTTAAATTATATCAATTGTATCGATATTGAAGCTTAAAATGATTTAATTAAAAATGATGATAGAGATTAGTGTGTGTAACGTACATCTTCTTTTTATTCAACTCATATATCAATTATATAAAATTGAAAGGTTTAGTATTTATCTTTAACTGTAACTAGTGGAATCTTATTTATATATACAAGTATATAAAAAAATAAAAAAATAAATAATTTGTTCTTTACTGTATATATACAGGGTCCCATTTTAAATAATACACTCAAATATCTCCGAAACGGTGCGTTAAATAAAAAAATGTTTCAAACAAAAGTTGTATGACTTGAAGGGGGGCTATCAGATGGTGATAATGATTTGACTTTGGAGAGTTATTTCAAGAGTTACCACGTGTAGGTCGCCGTCAATTTCTTAAGGGGATCATCCTATGTGATGGCTGTTTTTTTTTCGCTTTTTTTATGAACCATTAAAACACACTATTTTGAATTTTTACCACACATTTATTAACATTTTAACAATCACTCAGAATTTTTTCAAACCAAATTATGGATCTGTATCTGTATAAACTTGGGCTTTGCGGCCAATTTCACATCCCATTGTACTCATTGCCTTCAGAATTGTTTGAAATCCTTCAAAGATCATCACAGCTAAAAAAGTGGCAATTTCCACAATTTTTAGATCAGAAGGTGTTTGGGAGCGAAAGTCCAGATCAATGAATTGAGCGGACTCGTTGTTATTTTGAGTTTCCGCTCCCAAACATCTGGTCAATAGATCATCTTTAGTCAAGTCTTCGTATATTGGTTTGATGGCTTTCTGCACTTCTGCTGTCAAAGGCGGTTTATCGTTTACCTAAAAGTTTCTTCGCTGATATTGAAGTATATTCTGTACTTTGCTCAACTGTATAATGATTGCCACGAAACTTTCGTTTCTTGGTGCGATCAGCATGTGAAAGATCATATTTACTTCCTTTTTTGTCACTCATTTTTTATGCAAAAATCACTTACAATGCGCAGAGCAAAGCTGAATTAGACACTGCTTGAACGCCAAGTCATGATTAAACTAACCATTACTGTAGCGTTTCATTTGACTTTACTTTATTTCATTATTATTATTATTATTTTTTATTATCTTGATGCAAAAATCACTCACAATGCGCAGAGCAAAGCTGAATTAGACACTGCTTGAACGCCAAGCCAAGACTAAACTAACTATTACTGTAGCGTTTCATTTGACTTTACTTTATTTCATTATTATTATTATTTTTTTTTATTATCTTGATGGAAAAATGTTGACTTATATAAATTCATAGAAATAGGTATTACATGAAAATGTTAAATTACAGACATAAAACTAATAACTTGAATGTTTAATTTAAATTTGAATTATGTTTTGTTCGTTTGAGTTGTTTTTATTGTAAGATAAATAAAATTTTATTCCATGCTATTTATTATTATTAAAAGAGAAAAACGGCACGTTTTTATTTAAAGCTTCTTTCTGATCAAAAATTTATTTTTCAGTCGAATAATTCAGCCCACTACTAAATCATTACATTTAGCATAAAATATCGGTTAGCATAAAATAATCTTTTTCTTGTTGCGTAATAAATCGCTTGAATATTTTTGTTACTAATTTAATTTGTGTAATATTTATTCAATGATATGTTATATTTTCATATTTGAGGTCATTTATAGCTGAGGTTAGAGTTGATAACCGCCGTAGGTTAGAGATGAGAGTTATTATTGGTTATCAAGAAAACATTATACAACAAAAGATATACGCTGTCTAAAAAATTTAAATTAACAATTTAAATTAACAATTAAATTAACAAGATATCGATATATCAGTGTGTGACTTCAATATTACATTGGTCTATAGAGGGTTAAAATAAAATTAATATAAAATTTTCAATTTGACTAAAACTGGCAAATTTATTCAACAGAAGAATATGATTGGCTACATGAAACAAAGTTTTGACCTTTTGTTTAGTTTCATCACAAAAACGATACATTGTGATTGTAATGAGTATGATCCGTTTTTAGGGCGCAAAGGGGCAATTTTCCGTAAAAATGAGTGGTTAAAACGGATTGCGTACGAGTATATCCGAGTGGTAATAACGTATTCTTATGAGTATTTTTGAGTGGTAAATACGTGCTGTGTGTAAATTTGAGATGTAAAAACGTACATTTAGCTACGAGCAAAAAATACTCGTTTAGCACTCATAAATACTCACATAGCACATTTTGGCTGCGTTTCGATATTCACTGCAAGTACTGAAAATCTATAGTGTATGTGACGTAAACTATAGATTTTCAATATTTGCAATGAATATTGGAACGCAGCTTTTGAAATAAAATAATCAAATAATCAATCATTATAATTGTTCATTTATTTATAGTAGTTTAAAACATTTATATAAATTTATATAAATTATAAAAATTCGTGGACATATTTTTAAGTTTGTAGAATAAATGTACTTCAATTTAGAGACAATCCGCGGATATTTTCTTGTGAGTAAAAAAGAAACGTACTAACGTGTTGTTACTCATCAACGGAAAATTGAGTATTGAAAACGGACAACTTACTTCGTCCTCATCTTTGTGAGTAAAAAAGGAACGTATTAACGTATTGTCACTCATCGACTGAAAAACGAGTGTTAAAAACGGACAATCCACTAAAAAATACTCATACACATACTCACTTATAAGGGTTATTCAACAGAAGAATATGATTGGCTACATGAAACAAAGTTTTGACCTTTTGTTTAGGTCATCACAATTACGATACATTGTGATTGTAAGTTGTAAATACAGAAGATATAAATAATTAATTATTTCCGTTTAATGAATTTGACCAGTACAGAGTTTGTATACGTTATGTAATTATACATAATACTAGATTAAAAAAATGAATAACACAAAAGAATCACAAAAATTGTCAAATTTTTTTATTTTTGTATCATTTTTCGTTGAAATTTTCTTTTCAATGAATTATTTTAAAAGTTTGGCGCTTAAATATTTTTATTAAATTTATTTAAAGTCAATACAGAAGTAAAGTAAAATTAAATCCACACTATATAATTAGAAAGTATTAAAATATTCTCTATATTTACAAAGAAAGTCGACATGTTTAGAAGTCGATGTGCATTCCAATGCGAATCGGATATACTTTGTGCTAGGTATATTTTTCGAGAATGTAAAACTAAACAGAAATTCAATTTTTTAGAAACTAAAACGTTGCGTTTACTATTGGTAATAAAGAAACTTTATTAGTAGTCAGTTAAAAGCGGTCATTAAGAAGTAATTGTTTTTTCAAAGAATAGATAAGAATATAATAAAGAATATAATAAACGGAAGTACGCGATAATATACGAAATAATGGTCAATTTCAGAAAATCAATATTTGGCGAATCGGGAATACATTTAAAAAAATAACGGATTTCAAAGAATTTAAAATAACGAAAGAAACGTATATCTTTGAGTTACCTGCGACAATAGTTAAGAGTCTTGTATTTAATTTTCACAATCAAAGAATTATAATTTTCCTTTTCGAAGGTCCTTTTGCTTGGCCGTTTATTGGTAATCGGTATTATTTACAAAAATTAACTAATAAGCTCGGTGGACAACATATGGCCTTTCATGAACTCAGCAAGATATATAACAGCAACATAATCAGTTTACAATTGGGCTTCAGTAACGTAATTGTTGTCTCGAACAGCAAGCTTATACACGAAATATGCCTTAACGAGCAATACGATGGACGTCCTTGGAATGAGTTTATACAGCTGCGAAACATGGGAATGAAGAAAGGTAACAAATCTGATCGGGACTCATCATATTGAAGTTTTGAATTTGACTGGTTTTTATCTTCTACAACAAATTATAAGTAATGTTCATAAGTTTTCTTCATAAACAATATTCTAAACAAAGGGCAAAACGAACAAAGCCAGATGACAGTGCTACTGGCATATAATTATATAAAAAAATTATACTATAACAAAGTCGAGTAAAATAAAGTCGAAACGTTTGTTATTGCATAATTGAAAGAACAGATTACATGCGCTCTCAAGATAAAAATATTCTGACTGACAATAACATTACCGTTAATTTTAACAACACTGAAAATGACTTCATTTGGCTTTGTTTGTTTTGTTCTTCGTTTAGATTAGTTTTTTTAGAATATTGTTTTATATTTTATATTTCAATAAAGAATTATAGTCTCATCAAATGATTATAGTCACAGATCAATATTTTCGTCGTCGAATAAAAGTAAGAGATGAAAAATGAGATTCTTTTCTATTTTATTTATTAATGAGCAAGAAAATTATTTATACAAGTACCTATTATATCTTTCATCTTGAATGTATGCTGTCGGTTTTTAAAATTTTTTCTGTATAAGAGTATAGATTTTAATAAACGTAAATAAATTCAAGTTTTTCTCAGTGTCGCGCAAAATTACCCAGAACATATGAAACTTCCAAATCTGATTTTTCTTGAAAGAAATAGAAAATAATCTAATTAGCGATCAGCGCTCCGAAAAAGTCTCTCGAAGCGATGACAGTCAAATTCGAAAGATAGAAAGAATTATAAAATTGTTAAAGACCATTGAATTAATTAAAAATCATTGGAATCAGGAATCACGATGAATGACGGCGCGGAGTGGAAGCAATTGCGCATTTGGACATTACGCACTATGAAGAACGTAGGCTTCGCCAAGCAAGCGATGTTGAACCTACTCGTTGAGGAGGTAACGCTCATCTTGGAGAGGCTGGCGGACGGCGGTATGCGACAAATACGACCGATGATCTCGCCCGCTGTGATAAATGTCCTCTGGATGCTAGTCACGGGACAGAAGCCATCCGAGAATCTCCCGAGGTAATGTGAAATCGTCGGAACAATCGGACTCTTCCTCGACAACGCGATACTCTTCCGCGGTTTTATTGCCGAAGAACTCGAGGAAGAAAGTCCGGCGCGGCAAGAAAGTCACGCGTTATGTCACTGATTCCGCTATTGCTTTCAGGTTACAGAAATTCATAGATCTGCTGGATCGTCGCGCGCAAATGTTTGATATGGCAGGCGGGATTCTATCTACTTTCCCCTGGATACGTTACATCGCGCCGGAGATGTCGGGATACAACGTCGTCGTCACGTTAAACAACGAGCTCAAGAGCTTCCTAACGGTGCGTGACCTCGAGATAACACTCTCGATGTCAATTTCATTCAAGCAGCTAACAGTAACATTACATCAATATTATAATTTTGCATCAATATCATATAAATCTAATATAATGTGTTGCATGACAGTTGAGTAGGAAATTATAATAATGTAGAAGGTAAAAGGCCAACTATGAGAAAAACGAGCAAAAAATTAGATGACAAAAAAAGTATAAATTAAACATAACGAATTTATTATATATACACAAACAATAAGAACGTTTCGATTTCATCAGTACGCAAAAGATATACATAATTAAATTCTCCTGTCACATGCTATAAAATTACCGCTATCATTACGAAGATATACGAAGTAATTTACATTATAATAAAACGGAACAATCGTGAAAAACCAAATAAAATCGCATAGTAATCATGTTCCGATTATAAATTGTTGTTGTGACGACCGATGATGACTTATTGCTTGTTGGAAGGCGAGAATATGTTGGTCCATATGGCTCTGTCATGAGATTACTGAGGAAATTATAATATTGATGTAATTTAGTTTGCTGAGCAGCTTCTCATTTGCCTGATACTCCTTGATCGCACCGCATCAATCGTATTTCTGGTACTTGCAGGACACTATCAAAGAACATAAGAAACAGTACGTTCAGGGGGGAGAGGCAGACTTTATCGATATGTTTCTCCATGAGATGTACAACAGTGAGGCGCATCAAGACGAAGTTTCCGTGTTTACAGGTGCGAGCGTCCGGTTGCTTTCTATCTCTTATTTCTCGAGTAACGTCCAGAAAACACCGCAGCAATTTTCTCGGGTATATTCGCGAAGAAATTAACGCTTCCTCCTTACGGTGTCCCGTCGTTAACGAAAGCATCATGCGCGCGAGAGAAAGCGAAGTTCTCGTTTGCTCGACATACGCGCGATTATCTCTTCTATTCTTTTCAGACGACAATCTGCTCCTGACGTTGATCGACTTCTTCATCGCCGGCACTAACAACACAACGGCAACGTTGGATATTCTCTTCTTGCAAATGGCCAATCATCAGGATGTGCAACGCAAGCTTCACGAAGAGATCGACGCCGTGATCGGTCAGAGGTTTCCCCAACTAGAGGACAGAGTCAAGTAATAATAACATTGTGTATCTTTAAAAAAAAGCGTAATTGCCTTTTCAAATTATTATTTTTTTTTTTGAAGGGACATTACTCTTCTTATAGCTTTTCTATTCGAGAAATTATACTCAAACACTCAATTTATATTCCAAATTAATCGCAGAATGCCCTTCACGGAGGCGGTATTAACCGAATCTCAACGCATGTGGCTTGTCACACCTGTAATCGGACCACGTCGCGTTCTTAGTAATACGATTCTCGATGGTTACGAGATACCGATGAACACTACAGTCCTTATGAATGTATATGCGAACAATATGGATCCGGAATTTTTCCCCGATCCGACTTCCTTCAGGCCGGAGAGGTATATAAACAAGGATGGCTCTTATCAACCGCCAGATAATATTTTATTGTTCGGAAAAGGTCAGTTATTATTATTGTGAAGTATTTTTAAAATTATATAAAATTATATAAAATTGAAATTTTTTTCAATTTTACGAGATTTTTGTAAGAGAAACAACAGCTTCTATAGAAAATTCAGACTTGCAAAACAAAAATGATTGCTTCGTTTACGTCATGAATGTGCTTAATGCGTTTAAGTCATTCTCGGTATCGCGTCGTAACGCATGTACAATACATAATTACGATATCTCTTTCTCATTTTCTTTCTGGGTGCTTCACGGCGCGACCGGAAGGTCGGGGAATGCCTTTCGCTAAGGAAACAGGCGAATGATACTCTCTTACTTAACTTAACGTGTGACTTTCAGAATTATGAATAATGATGATCAAATTGTTATCTCGTGAATCGATTATCTTGATACTTATTTCACCGTCCGCACAGAAGAAATATATGTCTTTTTCTCTCTTTTAGGAAAGAGAAGATGCCCTGGAGAAATTTTGGCAAAATCAGCTATATTCCTAATATTTGTCGGGGTAATGCAGAAGTATTGTTTACTTCCGGGGCCGGGTAAAAGACACATTAAAGTGAACCAAACCATAGGATTAACAGTTTCACCAAAGCCTTATGAAACGTTGATTGTTCCAAGATAAGATTACACTGAATGATATTTGTTAAAGTAGTAAAGTAAGAAGTTCTAGTTTTAAAAACTTTTTAAATTAATTTAACGATAATTAATGCAGTGTCTACAATGAGATTTTAAGACATAAGACTTAAACTTTAAGCCGAAATTGATCAATCACAGTCAAAGTGAGATGAATAATCACGACTGTGATTGGTCAATTTCAGCTTAAAGCTTAAGTCTCACGCCTTAACGCTTTATTGTAAACACCTTTAATTTACAACTCTTTTAATGTGTTAGTCTTTATTTTGTTAAATTTGAACTTGTTTTGTTATTTTTGAGATATAAGCGTCAGATCAAAGAAAAAGTCGAAAAGAGGAAAGTATGATATAAACAGATCTTATATATAAACTTGTACCTTCTCTCTTTGTGCACAATTTCTAGTTTTAAAAATAGTATTAAAAATACTATGCAGAATAGAAGAAGGTAATGTCACATTATGAAAATTATGTAAATACTAGGTACCGATTAAAATATTGCATATGACATGTTATGTGTGATTTTTTTGCAATTTTATTTCCAAGACCATTTTTAATTACAATTCCATTACAATTTTATTATTGTATAATACCATTTTTTTCCTTCTTGCATGGAAGGAGACAACAAACTATATTAGAAGGTGACAGAAGTATGCTGTGCATAGAGATTCTCAGATGAAATGCACGATGCATCTTTCTCGTATTAGACCGCGTGAGAGCTAGTAAATTGCTAGAAATGCACGCGGCACATTTCTATTAACTTACATCCATTTATTGAGGCTGTCATCTACCTTTCATATTCGCGTCTAGCATTTCAAACTGCACGAATAAGTAATCGAAATCGCACCTTCCTGCGAGTCGTTAGATTTATCGTGAAATGCTCTACAAAACTATATGCTGCGAGTAAAATATATTTAGTTTTTTAGAAATCTTGCACATTCAAAAGCTCGCAGAGGAACGTGCAAAAAACGAGCGAGACAGCAGTTTCTTCAAAACATAATTCTTATGTTAATTAAATAAAAGATAATAAAATTAATTTCTTTAAGTTTTGGTTTAAAAATGATTATTTGATATCTGACACAATAGCCTCTGTCCAAAGAAATAACCTTCCGTTCAAAGTCTTTCTCTGCTATGAATGAAAACACGATTACGTATTATCGCTTCGAATTAAACGTGCTGCACGATCATTGGTAACCGACCTGCTTCGTATTATGTATAATGAGATATGCGCGAGTTGTTTGACAAAAAGATTCGTTTCCGTTAACCGATCCCGTGCATGACGCGGCCCGACGTTTGCGAATGGCGTTTATTGGTTCTACACCGTGAAAGCGGCGTAGAATCTTGCTTTTACGCGCACGTTTTACGAGTTCGACGAAATCGTGTCCCTTTGCAGAAGTCCAAATGTACCGTCATGTGCTCGCGCGGGTCACGTGGCGATCGTCCCCGCCACGGGGTCCCCTTCTCGTGAGCCTGAGATAGTACGGTTTCGGCGACAGGGTGAAACCGTCATAGCCGTTCAGGTCCGGCTTGCTATGCTCGGCCGAGATCTCCATGTCAAAAGAATGCACGATATAGGTGAAGAAAAGGAACAATGAAGAACGCGCTAGCTGCTCGCCCAGGCAGCGTCTCTTGCCTGAAACAGGAAATAATCCACCTGCATTCCCGTGATTAGCTCCAAACAGTGACGAATTGATTATCTCTCGCATACCTTTCGCGAAGGCAAAAAATTAAAAAATTTACACAATATGGAGAGAAACAGAAGTAGAAATGACTTTTGCCAGAGTGATAGTTGCGAAAGTGCGACATTAGCTACATTTCGACGCGTTGATTGCATCTTCATCTTTATTGAGATTTACCTAAACCGAAAGGCATGCTATAGATGCTTCGACAAAATTGACCCTTCTCGTCTAGAAATCGTTGCGGTCGGAACTCATTCGGTTGATCCCAGCATGATCTGTCGTTGTTAACGCTGTGATAATTAAAGAGAACAGTCGTGTCCTGCAAAATAACAGCTCGCTTGCAGTTTCGGCGCAATTCTGAATGCAATGTGGCTCATCGATAATTAATCGATGAGCTTTGATATACACGAGCAAATGTTTTGTCTTCTTTTACGTACTGAACTCAAAGAACTCATCAAAAATACGAAACATAGTTTGTAACTTGTTTAGAAAAAAATGAATGTAGGTATGCAAAGAAGAATTAAATTAGAAATATTAAATCTTATATCGAAGCTCGCTAGTTATTTGCAATCAGATACGGTCTATTACCTTGGGTATTCGATAGTCGTTTAAAAAAACGTCCTTCTCAGTTCTGTGAGGTACGCCGAGTGGAGCAAAAGTTAGATACCTTTGTGCCTATATTAAACATATTAATTTCATACTCATATTATTTATGTTGCAGCCAGGATATCGTCGCTTTTAAGCATTTTCTCAATTGTTATACATATTTTTATTGATATAATTATATGTATTATTAATTAAAGACTATTTATTACACAGTATAAAAAATGTAATTAGGTCACAGTAATATTTATTTTCTAGGTCATTTTTTCTGAATGTCTTAAATTGTTATTAGAATCAGTTATATTATTTCTCTAGGAAGCTCTAATACGTTTAAAACATTTTCTTAATACAGAAATATTTGAAACAAAATGATCAATAACATCATATTTTGTTGTAATGAGATTTCTCTCGAAAATATTAGCTGTCAATGAGTTACATACTTCGTCGTGACGCGTTTGTACTTAACAGCCTATATGTTGTAAATTATATCTCTCTTTCTTATATTACCTCGGCTAAGAAAGCTTCCGTTATTGGCAAAGATGGTAAATCATCCTCGGTCGGAGCTCGCGACCTACCGACGACACTGTCCAATTCGTCTTGAAGTATCTTCAACCATTCGGGATTCAGTGATAGGAAGAGAAATATAGTCGCTAAGGTGTCAGTGGTCGTCTTCGACCCAGCCAGGAAAAGATCCAAACATAATATCAATAAATTCTCCCCTGCGGTATAAAACAAGCGCATGTATGTCAACAGTAATTTATCATTTACTTTGTCATTACGTCGTCGCGAAAATTACTCAGTCTAAGAGAAGAAAAATATTTAATGTGACGTGCATGTGTGCATCTCTTACAATTTTTCAATTATTGTTCAATTATTGTTCAATTATATTCTACGGACATAATTTCAAAAAAGATAATTTTGTTTAGAAAAGTTTTCTTAATTTAACTCTTTCATGATAAAATTATTTTTTGTTTTTAAGTTTTTGTTGATATTATTTTTTTAATGGATGCGCAAATCATTGAGTTTTTTAAATTTTGTAAATGAGATTTATAGTCCCAGCGTTCATGAAAGGGTTAAGCTCAATGTTATGCATCGTATTAACTCACGATCAAATATCGTATCTTCAGTCTCGTTGTTTTTGCGGATTTCTAAAAGAAACGCGTCAATCAAATCACACGGCTGATCATCGAGTAACTCTCTCTCGTGTATTTTAATCTCCTCATCCAGGAAACTCCACAGATCTTTATGAATCCTCATTAATTCGTTATATCCCGATAATTGCGGGATTATGAAACGTAAAAATGGTAATTGCGAAAGTATTCCACCCATGGTATTTGTTATTCTGTGTAAAGTATCAAGTGATATTTTATCTTGTGAAAATAATTATCTATATCTTATTCTGCCGCGTTAAATAAATGGATCGACTTTCGTCAAGATTTACCTGAAGACATCATGAACTAGTACGAGCGCCTTTTGCAGCTTTTGGTCTTCGTATTCGAATCTGTGCCCGGCTAGCATGAACCAGAGAGAATTTAGCACCGCGACGTCGAATGCCGTGTGCATTGTCACCACGCCGCGCTCGCTCATCTGTTGCAGATGATCAACGAGATTTCGAGCCTCCAGAGTCAACTGTTCTTTCAAAGTCGAGTGACCTAGACCGAACGTTCGCAAATGCCGCATCGTAAATCTACGACACTGTGACCACGTGGGACCCTCGGTGAACAGAACGCCTTGAATAACAAACGCGCGCTTAAATAACGAAGTTGAATGAGTGCGACATGAACGCATTATTCTGTAATTTATTTTCCATTCTGTTTGATTCTGTTGTTTTAAACAACATTGTTTTAAAAAGAGTGGGTAATTTTCAAAATCCTCATCATATTAATTTCAAGAAATTATTCTCAAGTTTTGTCTACCATGTATAAATAGCTGCGTACCTTTTCTTTTCCCTAACGATCGTAGCCTGAAGAAAAATCCGTCCGGCCGGCTGTTGAACTCATCCTGGAGAAGAGCCTTCTTCACCACATCGTACGTTGAAATCACAACCACCTTTTGATTTCCGAGTTTTAATCCTAATATCGGCCCATACGTTTGCGCCAGATCTTGCAAAACCAGATGAACGTATCCATGTTTTAAACGTAGCCACCCGAATTTCAGGAAACATCCCAATAACGGTATCCACGCTGGGCCTGTGTAGCCAATATTCAAAGTGTCCCATAATTAGAGGGACTTCATTTGACTTTAATGATAATTAGAATTTAAAATCAATATAATAGCATCAATGCTCGTTTAGATTCTAAACAAATAATATAACCGCAATACCTTTCACGAGCAAAAAATAAAAACGAAACAAGTGGTGAGTGTCGATAAGCATTACCAAATTTATTATAAATTATGAGCAATGTCAAACGCGTTTTGGCTTACGAAGCCTTCTTCAATAACAATTTTAACAATGCAATTCTGGTTAGAATAGCCAAAGTTCACATTTTTCAATCTTATGAAATTCGTAGTCATGAGATTAATCCCTCTCACACTCACCACTTGTTTCGTTTTTATTTCTTACTCGTGAAATTAGAATTGAATTTTAATTAGAATCATTGGTATTTCCGCTCAGTGAAAAGAAATCGTTATATATCCTTACTTGCTTAATTATTAGAATTAAAAAACATTATTAGAATCTTTGTATTTAAATTTTAGATTAAGATTTTTATAAATAAAATAAAGCTATTTTTAATAAAAAATTTTGCCTGAAATATTAATAAATATCACTTTTATAACACCACGTTCACAAAGATGCGATTTAACTATTTTTGTACATTTATTATATTATAACTATTTTTATATACAACTTTTTATATACATTTCTGTACGTTGTAGATGTTATTCCTCAAAATATAACAACATGACCAACTTGATAGTTATGAATACTTTGTCAATATAACATTACGGAAAGATAAAAAACTTGAAATTTAGGCAAACGAAAAATGTCGATAATAAATCTGTCTCGCAATCGGAAATAAATTCCATTTAAGAAGAAAAAAATGATCTATGGAGGGATTAAATTTTATAAGGAAATTAAATATTCAAGAAACTTGGTGTGTCCTGTAGCTTTCTTTCGAATAATCAGCTTTCTGAATTAGATAATTTGAGAGATATTAACTTGTAATATCATGGAAAGACACTTTTTAAAATTAGCATCTACAGCATCTATATTTACAGCGTGAACAAAACTTCTTAATTGCAAAAAAAGATATATGTATGAAAACCGTAAAAATGCAGTAATTACGTTTAGATAATTGCTAGTAACACCTGAGACTGAACACTTCGAGTGTATCATATTATGGTCGAGTTATTGACGAGTTTGCTCTACTTACCGGGTGGATAATTTTTTGGCTTGATACAATTATAAATGCAGTAGAGGCAAATGAAGAGAAAGAAGCACAGCATTAGGCACAGCATTTTTTGAACATGTATTGAGATGCGTCACTTAGTAACTTCTGGCATGAGGTTTGGATGTGCTATATATATATACGTATATATATATGCACGGTATACCCAAGCATACATAACAAAACTAGTCGCTACGATCTTATCGACATGACCCTTATTATCTGAACAAAAATATCGTTTTATGTTCGACTGCCTTTTTGGAGTACGTCTTGCATGGAACCTAGCTATTGAAAGACGACGATGTTTTTCTTCGCGATTTAAACTTATAACTAATCACTAATAACTAATGATAAAAGAATCTCAAGAATCTGTATTTGTAATTACAAGCAGATGTTTTTCTGGAGTATAGTAAGTGATAATATTAATTCTTTAAAATTAAAAATACATTTACCATACATACATTAATTATTCTTTACTATTGTGTCAGAAGGTAAATGAAAGATAGAATTAAGAACATTACGGATGAAATTAAGGACGTTAATTAGAGAGTTTGGGACGTTTTCCTTTGGCAAGAGAAAACAAATTCAGGCTAATTTGGGAAATAATAAGCTTGCCGAGTAATAGCCTTGATCGTAATTTCTGGTGAAAATTAAGTCGAGATGACGCGGTAGCACATTGTTTTCATTCGTGTGAAGTCCTCCCTATATGTGATACATAGAAATCTCCTATTATGTTGTAAAATAGCTGTTATCACGATAATCGGCCACCACGGATCGCAATTTGCATACGAATACCCGACGCAGAAACAACGTAAGAAAAGAAATTTCTTAGGTAAAATCACCTTGAATATGTTTGTCTAACTGTTTGTTATCGAAAGTGTTTTTGAGAAAAGTTAAGTACGATGCTAGCTAGCAGTACAAAAGAAAAAAACAGCTATAACGCAAGCTGCGTATGACTCACATATTCCGTATTTACGACGCTATTAAATATAAAAAATAATAATAAAAAACTCATAATAACGAAAAATAATAACGAAAAAACATCAAAATCCCTCTCTCGTAAATTCGAATATTTAATGTCTCGGAAATTTACGTAAGGGAAGACCACAGAAAATGATGTCGCGTAACAACTCCCACGAAATTTTGCACGCGGGCGAAGATCTATCAGACGAAAGTGAAAATGTTTCCTGTCTCGTAAACGTTTCCTGTCTGTCATATCAGGGAAGTGACATACAGAGAAACGTATCACGATTTCTCTAATTCTTTTCTTTTCCTTTTTTTTATTTATTTCTTTGTTTGGCCGCGCGATCAGAGAAAAATCCACTCTTTCGTGGTTGGGCGCCAGTGAAATCCCGTCGTCATTGTCATCAATCGAGCGGAGTCTGCGTCGCGCAATATGGTGCGGCCTACCGGGACGGACAGCACGGTGGCATGGATTAATTTATGCCACTGTGTGGGTGCACGGATACTTTCTCCATGGTCGAGGTCCTCTACATGCTGGTCGCCTCTGCCTACCATAACAGACTCCACTTTCTCCAATTTCGCAGGGATACGTGCATGAATTTATGTTGCATCATCCACGCCTCATAAGTTCGGGACGATGGTGATTTGTTTTGAAATAAGGATGACCATTTAGATAGTTTGTTTTTGAGGAAACGAGATAATAAAACGATAATAAGGCTCTTGACTTCGGCTCTTCTTTCTCCAATATATACATATGCAATGTGAAAGAATAGAATTAACATCGTTGATCGCTTGCAAAAGAAAGTAGTTTTTTAGAGATTGTTTTTTATTAAAAAAATAAAAAATAATGGATCAATTTATATTATTATTCAATACGTATCTTGTGAGATTATAACGATACACAGGATGTTTCTTTTCAGATTAAATACATTGTCCAAGTTGCCACATCTCAACTTTTATAACTTACGAGAGAGAGAGAGAGAGAGACGGACGTGTTACTCACATGCTTTCTTTGGTGTAAAGTAATTCTAGATAATGTTTTTTGTATCGTTCAATTATCTCTCATAAGATGCAATTTATTCTTGCTTGTGCTTGTCCTTTTCTCTAAAGTATGTACATTTCCGTAATCAATGAAATTATATGAAATGATAAACTTGAATGTGTAAGACATATTAGTACTTTCTCCCATTCAATGATAATTTGTTACACATCTTTCTAGAAATCTAAAATAGAAAATTAAATTAATTTAAGAGTTCTTGTTTACAGAATGATAAAAAAATTGACAAGATGATAAGAATGAACAGTTATTAAATATGTTTGTTTATATTTTATCTTTATATGTTTATTTTATTTATATTTATATTTTAGAAAAGTGACTAAAGGAAAATAACTAAACGGTTTTTAGAAAGCAAGCGCGATTAGTCTAGGTTTAAAAGTGTATGCCAATTATATACGCTTGCTGCACAATGAATATTCAACCGTGTTTACTGTACTCGATATTTAAAAATTTTCTCTGTCAAATTCGTTTGCATTTTTGTTTTAAAAACTAAAAATTTGCGCGCAGTTTTGTTGTTTTTATTATTGAAAATGTTTTCTATATTACTCTTCTACTCTGGATATCTAATTTATCTTTATTCTATTGTCACGTCAAGTAAACAACCAAGTGAAAGTTGTGTTACGGTTCTTGCATGTAAAATAATGTACTCTTAAAGGCTAAGGGTAATCAAATAAGACAGAATTAACAAAATACTTATAAACTTTATTCGTAACAGTATTAGTTAACAATTGGAGAGACAACAACATGTATATAAAAAAAAATAAAAAAACAAGAAAGAGAGAAATAAAGGTTATGATATGACAAGGATGGTGCTCTGAAAAACAAGGAGCACGTCAGTCGAATAATTTCGAGTAACTTAAGTTTTACACGATCTTATCTTAATCCTAGATGTAATATATACAGCGGCTTATGTTACAGCACTCTCCCGCGGAGACGTTTGTACAAGCATTTTTTTGTGGTTTATTCTGCACGGAAATCTCAGCTCTGTCAGTGGTTAGGGAATGCAAAGTTGGCTTGGCCTCCGTTTTGGTTAGCCGGCGGTGGTACCAAGTCTTGCGTGATTGTCGGCGAATTCGCCTGGAAAGACCTGTCCCATCCAACTTTATTACTGTCCTGACGTTGCTGCTCCTGTTGTTGTCCCTGTCGTGACTGCGCATGTTGTTGTCCCTGTTGTTGCTGCGCTTGTCTCTTTTGTTGGACCTCATTCTCGGGGCTATAGGGCACAACTTGCGTGTTCTGAGTCTGTGTGTCCTTGCGGTCCCAGCCATGATGATGATGGTCTTCGCTGGGGAACCACTCGGATATCCAGACCGGTTTCCATATCTTCTTCCACGCTGGTACCCAGATCTCTTTCCAAGCAGGCACCCAAATTTGTTTCCACGCTTCCTTCCAAGCGAGCTTCTTGTCAGGGATCCATTCCAACTTCTTGTCGGTCTTCCAGATTTGCTTCCAAGCCTCCTTCCATTCGAGTTTTTTGTCGGGGACCCAGATGAGTTTCTTAGCCGGTTTCCAGATCTGTTTCCACGCTTCCTTCCAGGCCAGCTTCTTATCCTCCACCCAGATTTGCTTCTTCGCTGGTTTCCAAACTTGCTTCCAGGCTTCTTTCCACTCGAGCTTCTTGTCCGAGACCCAGATCTGCTTTTTCGCCGGTTTCCAATATTTCTTCCATACCGGTTTCCAGATCAATTTCTTTTTCCAAAGATCATGGCTAGTATATTGCCACCCATGATGATCCGTGCCGTGATAGTGTTCGCCCGGTATGCCAACCTTCACCCATTCGGGAACCCAAAGCTTCTTCCAAGCAGGTACTTGATATTCTTTCCACACTGGTACCTGAATCTCTTTCCAGACCGGCTTCCAAATCTTCTTCCACGCGGGTACTTGGATCTCTTTCCAAGCGGGTACCTTGATCGGCTGCCAAATCGGCTTCCAGATTTTCTTCCAAGCCGGCACCTGTATTTCTTTCCACGCCGGCACTTGTATCTCTTTCCACACGGGCTTCCAAATTTTTTTCCAAGCGGGTACTTGAATCTCCTTCCACACCGCTTTCTGAGTCGGCACCCAGATAGGTTTCCAGATCTTCTTCCACGCGGGTTTCCAGATCTGTTTCTTCGCCGGTTTCCAGATCTTCTTCCAACCCGGCTTCCAAACTAGTTTCTTCTTCCAGTAGCCTTTGTCATGGTGATCGTCATGACCGCCTTGCGCTTCGATTCCTCCGCCGCCACCTCCAAAATCACCTCCTCCATCTAGATGACCACCATCACCTCCACCTAAATGACCACCATCACCTCCACCTAAATGACCACCAATATCATCTCCGCCCGAGTGGCCTCCGATGTCACCACCTCCATAGTGACCGCCAACATCGCCACCGCCAAAATGACCTCCCCCGTCGCCACCGCCAAAATGACCTCCCCCGTCGCCACCGCCAAAATGACCTCCCCCATCACCACCGCCAAAATGACCGCCGACATCACCACCTCCAAAATGACCGCCGACGTCGCCACCGCCACCGCCACCGAAATGACCACCAATATCGCCACCCCCAAAACCACCGCCATAATCACCACCGTTGCCTCCCCATCGTTTTTGCGCTTCTGTACCGTATCTGTAATCATTTCAATGTTGGTTCAACATCGAAAAATTAATAAACCTCATATTCGTATTCGTTATTCATCTTCTTTTATGGTACACCGAAAAGCTTTCCAAAATTTGCCTGATGTGCTAGATATACATATATGTCCATATTTGTAGATTAAAATAAAACAACGATATTGCAGAACATGAAGTACAGAAATACAAAAACAAAAAGTAAAAAAAAATTTTGAAATGCATTATTGATCTTGTAATTTGGGCGAGAAATTGAATCTTAAAAATTAAATGAAAAAGAATATTTTGCGATGTGCATCGTACTATTATTATTGAACATAGGTTGAAGTAAAAAATTGTTATTTTGCTCTTTATTAAAAATTAAGATTGCTGTTCCTCTTTTTATTAAGGTAAATTGTTATACATACTGAGTTTGCCGCGATTGCTGCTGCAATTGCGTTTGATCTACGGCTTTGCTCGCCACAAGAGCGGTCTGCAGTAGCAGTGCTAGCACAGCCTGTAAACAACGAAATGATACAACAATGATAAGAATTCAGTGAAAATAATTATTGGAGAAATCAATTTCTATCTCTCGTTCCTCATAAATTTTTAACACACAAAATCATTCTAAGCAGGTTAAAATAAAAACGAGCGTTGATCAGCCAAATAACTTTCGAAATTCATTTCCGATCAATCGCATACGTAAATACGACAATTTTAGTAGTTAATGACGAAATATTTAATAGCCGAAAAGGATCCATTGGATCCATTGGATATATCGCATAATAAATAAGTGAAATGAAAACAAAGTAGTCTAAAGTCCAAAGAGAAATTGATTTATGCATAAAAAAGATTTCCAATGGCAATTTCATAAATCCAGAGATTTATAGATCCGTAGAAATGGAATCCTAGAATTTAAAGTCACGCAATAATTTCGCACAAATTAATTATAGTTACATGCAAATCTATAAATATATTATAAATAAGGAAAAGAAAGAGGGAGAAATTGTAAGCTGATAGATTTATAAATTCGTGGATCTATAAATATATATAATCAAATGCTTTACCAGACCGCAAAAATATTGATGCGTGTTTACATTAAATTTCTTTACCTTGACTTGATCATAACGATTAAAATACATTAATAAAAAACAAATACGTCCTGTTCAATAGTTAAGATCCGCCAGACCGAGCACCAAGAATGCCTCCTCGAACTTGAAGCGACGCACTTCTCGCAAAATCTTTCCGGTACGCATTACGATGCAATTATCAAGGTCGCGCCAGTTAACCGGAAGACGACCCGCGCGAGCGAGGCGGTGGTGAACTCGACTGGTGGTAGCGTGCCTCGGAAAACGCACGCGGGCACAACGCGCGCGACGAATGGACGTCGCACCGACACCGATTGAAAGAGTGAAAATTGATGGAACAACTGACCGCGCATCCCGGGCGAATCCTCATATTTCTCGCAGTGCCGCCCGTCGGGGCCGCGTACTCCTGTTCCCTGGGCGCAGGAAAACGTAGCTTACTTCATCCAATCACCGGAACGCCGTAGTTATATAGGCGCGTATCCTCCCCCGAAGGCATCACCGCGGGAACATCATGGTAAGGAAGCAGCGGCCGATCGTGCCAGCGGTGGTGGCGAATCGTCGACGGAGGTGGAGGTGGTCCCACGTGGTGGAAATCGGGGAATTCCACCTGGTAGGTGGTAGTGACAGTGCTCGCCGCCGTTTTGGGCCCCTTACGAACCTTCCTCCTCTTCCTCCTGCTTCTCCGCTTTTGCCACCATCGTCCTCCTTCTAACACCCCCACTTCCGGCGCACGACCAGGCCTCCGTCCAGGCGAGCCACTTCATCCACTCGGAGAAAGTGATCGAGAGCACGATCCGGTCGAGCAAGTAAGAACGATTTCGACCTCCAGTTATTCCGGCGCGTGTGTTTCAACGGTGAAGTTCAAGTCTCGCAAGGTTATGCGACAAGGTTATGCCTCGCGCTCCAGATTATTTTGATATTGCTGGAGAGAAAAAGAAATGGAAGCACATCGTTTATAATGTCTTCCACGTTAGATATCTAGAAACAGAATTTCTCGTTTTCTTTCGAACCGGTCGCTGTCCCATAAGTCTATTCTGCGAAAGCTACACTATCTATTTATTGCCTATTAATAATAACGACGCTAATACAACGATACGGATGAAATGTAAATAATTATTAATGAGAGTATACACTAATATTTTTCTAAACTGTAACTAAGATCCATTTCAAAACAGGTTTTCAAATCATCACTTTTTGCATTAAAAATGATATTTTTATATATAATGGTAATGCAAAAAAATATATATATATGTATACATATATTTCTATATACATATTTAAATAAGACATCTGTTTAAAAAGATTTGATTTTACATGCTGGAATTGAAACACTTTAATGACATTAAAATCTCGATCGACATTTAAAAATAAAAAATAAAAAATCTTCCTAATTTTACGATATTTAATACAGCCTTATAACTGTAATTTAAATTATTCAAAAATTTTACTAAATCATTATTTACATATTATATATTATAAATTATTTAAAAATTTACACAAAGACAATTAAAGAGTGTGTAATTCTACTTCTCATATGTAACAGAATAAAATTATATGTTTCGCACCTTTATGAAATCAGCTTGAAATGGAATTAAATCGTGTGTCCATGGCTTTTTTGTGTCTATCTAACACGATATTTGTTAATATTTGTTATTGTATACTAACATTGGCAAAGCATTTTGATTAATAATAAATTAATAATATAAATATTATTAATTTAGAATATTATTAATTGCAATTATATAGTTATAAATATTATATATATAATATTATATATAATTATAAAAATTAATAAACAAAGGGTGCGAGTAAAATAAGATAGTACCAATTAATATAAATAAACACTTTAATTAAGATGAAAAAGACTTTCGTCTCACTAAATTGTTTATTTATATTAATTAAATATCTCTTTGGAAAAAAATTTTAGGAAAAAATTCGATAAAACAGAATTCGTTTAAGTGAAATTTTAAAATCCCCGTACTACTATCCTTATTTGTGCAAAACGATATGCGTAATGGTGAAACGAAATGAACTTCGTATATCAAACACAGCGGAATTGGTTGTGAAACAGAAATAGATATTTTACTGGGGAGAGCGTGGAATCGGGGTCGTTTAAATTCGAATACGATTCCTATAACGTAAAATTACCAACGATCTCGAGAGGCCCTTGCCGCGCATTTAATCGCTCTGTTTTGCGCGAAGCTTACGATCGCGCGATTTTCTTCCAACAACGACGGAGGCGTCACAGGAGAAAGCGTACCGCAGAACGGTTTCGTGTGCATACGGAGTGTGCAAGCGCATTTTCCGCTTTTTATCGCGGAGACAACAATGCGCGGCCGTGGCAACGAGCAGCCCGGGAAAATTAGATCTAACGAGGCACCCGTTCGTGAGATTCCAGAATGATAGCGAGAGTGCCGGGGCACTCTCGCTTGCTGGGAAACGATATCGAGAGCAATATCGAGGAGGAACGTCATCGGAGATAAAAAGTAGAAAACGAAAAGACGTCGGAGACCGGCAGGCCCGTTCAAGTAGCGTTCAACGGTAGACGTTAAACTGCGTTAAGTGCATATATCCGTTTAACACGTCGCACCGACTCACGGATGAAAGTGAATTCCCTCGTTCGCGCGGATTGCTAGAGAGTCGACAAACGCCTCGACATTCACGCACGAAACTCGAGGTGTATGTTCTCTCTCTATTCCGGTTTATAAATCACTCACCCGTCGCCCGTTAGCTGCTCCAGATTTTCAAATCCGCGCAGGCATGAGAGCGATCCGGGCAAAAACGCTGGAGGGTTCGCCGCGAGAATATCCGTTTTCGGTTTGGTCGCACATGAACGCTCATAATTGGATGTATTTACGCAGGAGAGCCTCCAAAATGTTGGAAACTTCTTAAAAATACCATCTTTTTACATATATTAACTTGAACTTTTTCTCGGTCATGTATAAAATTGAATATTTCCTCCTACTTGCATGCTTTCAGATAAGAATATTCTGATCTTTCCGGATGAAATTTCTGATGAGGAATGGAGAATCGTACGCATAAATTATTATTAACTTTCGTTCGAAACGTGTTTTATCTTCCGGTACTATATATTTGCCTTTATTACATTTTTATCTTTCAAAATCATGTGTCACCGCGTTTAATTAGGGAGAAATTTGAAATCGGAAACGTGGTAAAACGGCAATATATAGGCAATCGCAATGGACGAGATAGGAAACGTATTCGTGCGCTTGCCTACCACGTGGGTAACCCAAATAACAAGAGGAAGTTTCTCGAGTATATCTCCGTACATCTCGAGGGTCGCAACATTTAGAAAGCAAAAGCGTATATGTATGTGTATTGACCGATATGTGGAACAGCTTGAGTGTAAACGGACCGGGATTTCTACTGGTCCCAATTTTCTATTTGTACTTGTCTTAGGATTTTTCACACGTCAATAATTCTAAAAATTAAATTATTCACCTTTGCTTCGAAAACTTTGTCGACTCATTAGAGGGACTGTTACACAATCAGTTGAAAGCCATTCGTCACATTATTAAATAATCGCGCATAATTCAGTATTTAAATATGTTAATCTATCTGTAATTCATCTGTAATCCATCTTGTTTTATTTTGATTTGATTATTTATCCGTTTATTTGCCAGCTGCTTAAATAAGAAACTCTCGTTTCTTTTTTTTATTATCACACATTCTATTTTCAGCAAAAGTTCGAAGTGAACTTTTTATTCATGTATTTCAATCACATTCTTCACTGATTTTTACTCTTTTGCGTTTTTTCTGATTTGTGGTTTAATTAACTGAGAATTTGTTTTTCCGGAAACACCGAAACAAGTTTTTAAATGCTTTAAATACCTAATTAGCCTTTCTTATTTCTGTTATTTTTATACCTGTTACCTTGACCGTGGTCAGACTTGAAATTCTTCTATAACTTTACATCGAGTTTATCGGCCTACGCAAGCGTCTCAAGTGCTTGATTTCAAATACTCGATGTAATCTGCTGCGGACGCGGCTGAAGAAAGTTCACGGAAGAAAGTTAATTTTTCGAAATCGTGTAATACAGGAAAGATAATTTATATTTAAATTTCTTCAAAGCTCTAAAATTTAATGCTCCTGAATTCCTGAATCAAAAAACTTATCAATAATCATCCGAGTGTTATGACTCAAACCACAGATTCAAATATTTCAATTTATATTATTAATAAAAACATTGAACTAATAACAAAACAATAATCGATGTTTTCCAATGTTAAATAAATATTAAAATAAATAAATAAAATTGAATTCGTCGTTTAATCTTATAGTAAATTATTTATGTGGTGCGCAATTATGAGAACAAATCGAATGAACTTTTAATTGTGAACTAAGACAATTTTTTTCATCTGTATTGTATTAGTAAATTGTTTAATTAATAGTTCGAGTACAAGTTATGGCAGTACAAGATTCATCATGATCCGATTGAAGTCAAAGTTGAAAGAGATCAAAGGTACAGGGAGGAGAGAGAGAGACAGAGAAAGAGAATTCGTTTCTAGTTCGTGACGTGCGAGCGGCGGCGTATTATTTTGCGAGTGAAAAGTCACGTTGCGAATGGCTCCAAAACCGCGAATGACGTCGCGCATCCGTAATGTCATTGCGTCCTGCATTACGGTGACTATAAAAAGACACGTTGCGTAATCGTTTATCCTTGTCCGCCGTTAATTAGAATGTCAATCGCGCCGACGCCGATTACGCCAAAATCTCACTAATCAATACTAATTTGAATTAACTCTCTTAATACTAATCAATCATTTACATCGCGCCCGCATCAACACTTATTCACGAATTATTTGCCAATTTGACAATTTAACGATCCCACTCATCCGTGCGATTCCGACAGCTTTCTTAGAATAAAATAGAAAAATCATAGATCAAGATGTTTTAGATATGAGATATGTAAATTTTTTCAAGTTTTTACGAGCTCTCTAAATCGATATGGCCATCTTAGTCACGCAATCAGTTTTTATCGCTACACGCTACACGCGATGTAAATGCTCTTCATTCAGAATGTATTTCTAACTTCATTCACAAGTGAACGCGAACAAGAATGAAAATACTTTTTCGCTATTATTTTGTACGATTACGCAAAGATTAAAAACATCACCTCTATTGTTGATAAAGATTCATTTATTTCATATTTCGTGAATTTTATACTCTTTACAAAATTATTTTCAACTTGGAAAATCATTATGTTATAGTGCAATTTTGAATACTCCTCGGCTAGACGGATAAAAGATGGAAATATTGTTATCACTAAACTGCCATTAATCACATTGATTTTAGTATCTGGACGGATTGGAATGCGGTCTTTAAGGAAGCGTGAAGCAATGACTAGACGGATCATGACAAACTGCGAAGTCCATCTCTTACATCACATATAGTCAGCCATTTAACACTTTCACCGAACTCTCCTACACCCACGTTGTCGGATGTTCGATAGACGTGAATCTATAATTGTATTCGCACGTGCGTGTATATGATTCTTCGATCAGTCATAAATGTTGGTAAAAAACAGTGACATCAAATTGCTTTTATGAGAGATAAACTTCTTCTCAACAATTATTTATTCTGAATAACTATTCTGAACAGTTATTCATGCGGCAAAATTTGCACGTACGATGCAGTTAATTGAAAATATATCTAGAATAGATTTGACGTTCGTGATATAATTACAATGACGGAATATCCAATAAAGTTATTTGACCTCTTTCCTTCGCGGAAATGTCACGAGTTTACACACACACACTTTACAGTTTAAAGTCGCAATATCCGGAGAACAAATCAGAACTTCAATATGTATAATATGTTAATGATATAATAAAAAAAAAAAAAATAACACAATGTTGGAAGAGAAATGTCTGACACTTTAATCGAGACATAAAAAAATTTATAAGTTATAAATGATTGCAGAAGAAACCTTCGCGAAAAATGGGAGACGATAAAATATATATTCATATACGGTGTGAGAAAGCATTTGTATTAAAGTATCAAACATTTCTCTTCCAACATTGTGTTACTTTTTTCTTTTGCGCGCGACATATCATTAACATATTATACACATTAAAGTTCTAATCTGTTCTCTGGATATTGCGAATTTAAACTGTAAAGTGTGTGTGTAAACTCGTAAAAGTGAAATATATTTAAAATGCTTATTGTACACATTAATTATTGTATATAATATTTATTGCGATTTTGACTGAGATTTCTTTTTAATCCGTGTGCTTCTTTTAGAAGATTTTACAGATCCATGTACATAATTTTATTCCGGAAGAGGTTTGCTTTCGAAAATAGCTGAGATTGCCGAGTTCAGCTGGCTGTTTCTGTTTTCCACGCTGCGCACCTACCCGTGCAGAAATTTTGTCAGTGATCCAGCTAGATTCAGAGTAGCATCCCGAAATCACGATCGGGATCTAGTGCGATATCGGATCGGATTCTATAACTGAAATGTAACGCTGGTAAACTGGATTCTAATAGGGATCTCCGATCTGGATCCATTCGTGATTCCTAATCAAATATTTTAGGGATTTTGACGTTGAATTAAATGCAATAAAAATGAAAATGTAAAATATAAATATATTTTTATTTTATGTAATATAAATATATATATACTTTTTTTATGTTTTTTAAAATGTTTTTTATGTTTTTTTTTGTTTTTTACTATCGATAATAAGTTGTGATATTTATAAGTTAGAAATAAATTTATAATTTTCTTATTTTACTTGTAACCGTTGAAGTAGTAGTAGTTTTGCTTCAGCATAATGTTGTACTTCAAGTTGAACTTCCCGGTGAACATTGCGATGACGACGTACTCGCATCCGGGTTTTTTCACGCTTATTTATTTTTTTATCCATATATTAATAAAGCAATAAATAAAGTATCCGCTCTTGATTCGGATCGGATTCCGTATGTGTAACTCATTGGACGGTCATGCTACATCAGCGCCATCCATTATAAAAATTATGAAATATATACTTGTGACATATCATCCAGACTATATCTGGATTCTATTAAGGACACCTCATTTGGGGAACCCATAGCACTTCCCTATTGGAATCTGATCGGAAGTTGGGAATCCCTAAGAAATTTCTGCACGGGTATATCCACGCGCGATCTCGCGTCTCTCAATCGCCTCAATAACGCTGCCGCGTCGGCGTCGAGTTTCCACGACGGGAAAGTGGTCGGGCCGCGATCGTAAAACGTATATATATTTTCGCTTTACCCGCGATAAATGATGTCTTTGGTCGATCACCGTAAGACAACTTGCAGCCGTGTGATCTAGCGGTTTTCCGTCAGGGATGGATGCGCCCGCACGCGCTGTCGCGTGCATTCTGCGGACGCTCTTGCGTAAAACGATAGCTCTGTCAAATCTGACCTTGATGCTCGATTTCTATTCCGATGCATACGTTTCGCGCTTGAGTTAGATCAGCAAAGATGAATCGAGAAAGTTCGTTTATTGTTTTCTCCTTCCTTTATGACAATTCGGGAAACAAAGTATCGGTATTACGGGTCGTTAAGCCGTATGCACCTGTTGCGGTGTCTCTTGCGGCCCTGCCGCCGGCGGAACCAGAGAAACGTGGCCGCAAGAGCAGGTTTCCGACCCGCGAACGACCTTCCGCGGTACTCGACGGATGAGTAGAGAGCTACGGGTGCATCGCTCGCTCGAGCGATGCGTTCGAGACGAGCCTGGCTCGAAAGTGAAATTCGTCCTGACTCGGTGATCGGTGATGCGCCCTATCTAGGTGAAATCTGCATACATATGTGTTCGTTCAACCTGCGACAGTCTTTTGCGCAGCCGTTAATTAAGAAACGCTGAAAATAATAATTAAAAGAAATCCACTTTTGAATACATTCGAATTTTTAGTATTCAGGAAGTTACTCATTTTTTTTAATCTGCAGAAAATTTCTTCTTTTTTTTAAATAAACCAATTTTTTTTGTTACTCCAAGTTTTGTACTTGGAATGCCAAAGAAGGATTATTGAAAGATGAATATTTTACATTGACATATTGTATTTTTTATATTTAAAATGTGTCGAAATGTTTTTTTGTAATTTTTTAGAATTTAATTAGTTTTATAGATTTTCTCTTCATTCTTTCTATTCTTGGATTGCTTTTTCTTCCAATTGATTTGGAATCAACATTTTAATTTTTTCGTTAATATTTTTATTTTTACAAGCATTTCTTATAATAAACAAATAACTAAAATAAAATGATTTAACTGCGAGTAAAGTTGCTTTTGCAAGTACATTGCCGAAGAAATGTTTGAAAATTAGCATTTCCCTAGAAGAGAAAGGTGACTCCAAACGCTCACTTGAACAAATAGGAGAATCAACCAACTTTGTAACAATATTACCAGATGGCAGCATGATGATATTTTGAATTCTGAAAAACAATGAAAGATATTGTTTCAACAAAATGAAACAACGAGATCTTCTTCAAAGCAGAACAAAAACAGAACGTAATTTTATGAAAGGCAAAATATGTAAAAATAATTTTTATCTTTCTATAAAAGAATAAACATTATTTCTCTTATAAACATTATCTTATTTTATAAACTATTACTGAGAATTGAGAAAAAAAGTGTTAAATAAAAAAATATTTTTTGATTCAACTATATGCTGTAATCACGGGCTATCAAGCAAATATTTGTTAATTCAAAAAAATATGTATTTCAATAAATGTACACCTTAATTATAAAAATATATATAAATATATATAAAAATATATATAAATACATATTTTTAAATTAACAAATATTTGCTTGAGATATATATATATATATATATATATATATTTGAACTAAAGAAATACTGTCAAAATGTATTAGCCATTTTTATTTTTTTTCTCAGTGTGTACAAATTAAAAGTATCACACATATAAAAAGAAAAAAATTAATCTAATAATTAGAGATTCTTGATAATGAAAAGTGAAGTTGATAACAAATATTGAAAATACAACGCGGTTGTTGGTGAATTTATGGAATAACGATTTTAATTGTTAATTAAAATAAAATAAAATATTAATTTTTATTCTATTTTAATTAACAATGCATAATAATACGGACATTTCGGCTTCGTTTTGAGCCATCTTTAAAAAAGTGTTACTTTCTGATAAGATAGAATATCTTACAAATATTTTTTTATATTTATATGTAAGTCTTACATATGCGTTCTAATTGATGAATGACTCTTAAAATTGTTTATATAAAACTCATAAATATGTCTGCGTCGCGCATTAAAGCAACAGAAACAATATTACGAGTGAAAGAAACATATGAATAATGATTGCTTACGACATTGATAATTGGGCATATAATTTCACCCAGATAACGCTCCGCTGATCACAACAAATCGAACGAATTTCACTTTCCAAGCGGATGATTTACGTCATATTTTACGGATATATTACGGATTTTGCCTTGACCGCGGTGCGTTATCGGGCAGAATTAAGACAAGATCAAGATCAATAGGTCAAGATCGTCCGCGAAATTTTAAAGCGAACTAGTAAACCAGCCGAGACTTTTACCGTCCCAATTTGGTGGGAACGAGACATGTGTCCCGAAGCACATTCGAGAGAGGCGTTCCATCGCGCTTCTGGACTCAACAAAATTTATTCGATTCATTATGCGCGGTTGATTAAGACGGACACTCTGTATTTTAAAATAAATCAAATTTATGGATTCATTAAAGCGACATAAATCTTGCCAGTGTCCTCGCGCAATACGCGAGTTATCAACACGATTCCGTCGTTTTATGAGCTGCAAAAAATTTTAATTACAAGAAATCGTCACGCATTCGCCGATTAATTTACAATTCAACTCCATTCCTGTCATGATTGTCACTGATTTATGGTTTGTTGGTCTAGGCGTGACCGATAGGTGAACAGTCTTGTCGAAAATTATCGACGATTTTAATGAGAGAGATTTTGCGTAAGTCATTATCCAGCAATCGGACGGTAATTTCAGCTTTGACTCAAGTGCGATAAATTAAGTGCGGTAAATATCCTTAAGCGCTTCCTCGGAAAAAGATCGTCGTGGAAAGATCGAGGTCTTTGCTCGCCTTGGTGTTTAACACTAAACGTGCTCGATGATCGTGCGCGATATGTGTATATATATATATATATACGTTGTTGCAGCACGATATATATATATCTGCTCGCTAGTCTCGGGTACTTGCACGAGTACTTTCACTCTCCGAACGGATCTGACGAATTTCGTTAACCGGAGTTTTTCCTCAAGTTTATACTAACGTGATCATTATATGCTAATGCAACCGGGTATTCTCTGTGAAAATCCGTACGTGGCTTTTGCCGGGCCGCTGCGGGCGAAAGGCTCGAAAGCGATTTTAGTGCCCTCCTCCCCTGATGGAAGGAAGAAAGAGAGAAATGCCGGAACGCTTGTAATTAAGGTCGTAGTAATGAGGAAGGCAGGATCTGCGACTCGTACGCATCTTCACGACCAATTTCAACATTGTCTCGGAGCAATCATTCGTCTTACTTTTACTTTTTATTGGACGGCCGCACTTTCGCTACGCCGCGCCGTTGCGGAATGAGTAGCAGAATTTTGATGAAAAGCGCAGGATGTCCCGTTTAAGTCGGTTTTCCTTCAACTGCGAGTTCCAATTCATAAGTTTTCCTTGAAGTGTTGAAGCAGTTCACTGTTTATCGCAATTTCGATTTTCAACATTATACATCTTTACAATGAAATCTCTCGAATTAAAAGACAATCGAGAAAATACATACGAAATTAGCTAAAAGATATTATTTTATTATTTACTTATTTGTCCCAAATTTTAAAAAATTTTAATTTTTAAGAGATTTTTTTCGCAATTTCGCAATTTGAGATAGTTACTGTAGTGCTATTTACAATCATAATTGTCAATGTTATATAAATAGCTCGGAGTTAGAGATTTGAGAGAGCTGTTGCATTTCGCCTGTAATTTTGCAACAATTTGACGATTTGCAAAAGCCACCGAAGATGAAAGTGTGGCCGATTGATCGATTACTCTCAGGTCTGAATCGAAAGTACTTTTGGCATTCTCTCGATATCCCTCAGGTTGTATACGTCCTCATTAAACTGCCATGGGAGATTTACCAGCCGTGTACCACTTCCGGTCGATGCCTTCCTACTCATTCCGATTGCAGCCTTCTTTTTTTCTTTTGCAGCCTCACGTAGCTCGCCCCCACAGCACGTTGTTGCAGCACGATCATGGAGAAAGTAAAGGTCGTGAGTTCGTCTCGCGACCCTGAAGACCCTGAGAGACGCTTGCTCACTCGATTCTCGTCTTATCCTTAGAAAGCATCGTGCCTCCCCTTGCTCTTCCGCCTCATCCTTCTGATTACCGTCTACAGTGCATAGCGCATCTTCATATGAAAGTCACTGTACTTTCATATAAGCTAATATAAATTAATGGCTTCACGGACAAGCGTATCGTATTCATGAACAATATCTTAATAAATGTTGCGGAAGACACTGGAGTAGGCACTTTCAAATGCACGATTGTCACGATCAATAAACCTTTAAAAAAGATCAGTCATGAATAAAATCTCACCTTCAAAGTTTACGCAATTCTTTGTTTTCAGATCTTATGCTTTAATATAGATTAATAAAATTTAAAAATAACAACAATTTTATATTAATTATTTCTGAGAAAACACCTGTAAGTTTAATCGTTCAGAATAAATTTCAAAGTTTAACTATTTTTTTTTTTTTTTTTAATAATTTGGAAGATTATATCTCCGAGTATATATTTATTTATACAATTAAATGTAGTGTTCAATATAGTTTATAAATTATAAAAGTAATATCATATTTTATAATTTGCAATATTAATTATTTTTAAAAACAGTATGATAATTTTTACTCGAAAAAGCGCAATTTAGTTTTATTGACTTGTTTTCAAACAAATTTTATTTAATTATGCTGAGTTTTATTTTTATTATTATCTTATTTTATCAATCAAGCACTGTAAACAAATCTTGCTTAAAATCAAAATTTTATATTTTTTTTTATTATAAAAGATTATGCATAATTTTGATCAATAAAACTTGACAAACAATTCACACTTTATTATTATTACTTTATTAAATCTGCGTAGATTCGTTAAAACATTTTTTACAGTAAAATTTCAATTTTGTTTTAAGTGACATTAAATAAAAATAAATTTTTAAGACAATAAATTCTAAGACAAAGTATGTTTATTTGCATAATGTTTTCAGATCTTTTTTCTAACAAATAAAAAACTTTATTCTCAATTTTGGCATTGTAAATAACAAAAAGAGAATAATAATCTAAATATGAAGGTAATCAAATTAAATCTTAGCGTAGTATAAAACATTATTTATTACGTATAAAAAATATTCACATGTACGCATCCCGATAATCAAACAATATTTACAAGTAAGTAAATTAATTACACATTGATATGCACGTGACTATACTGAGGCTATGGATTATTCATATCGGGAAAAGATTAATAAGAAAAAAATATCGTTTTTCTAATTTCTCTTTTCTGTGTAATTTTCATTCTGAGATTTAATCCAAAATCGAATAACTAAGGTAAACCAATTTTTTATAAATGTGATGTAAACACAAGGAGATTAAGGGATAAATGTTTTTTCCAATGATAAGTAGGTTACGACATTATTTTCCAATAAATAATTGATAAACATCATTTTTCTTGGCGATAATCTGCTTTGACACTTAATTTAGCAAATCGTATAATCTCTAGAAAGCGTCGTTACAGGTTTAATCGATAAAGATCAGTTATTAGTACATATCTCACTCTCTCGAGAGATGTATTGTGGATAGTGTTATCTTTACATCCGTCACGATGATATCTCGTTGATTGATTATTCCGGTTCCTTAAATATTTTATGAAGAACCGAATGATTTTGGGTACTACGCAACCCAATCTCTCTATCGTTGAGGTGATTAATTGAAAATTTTCATTCACTCTCGTGCATATTTCATGGTTTCGATGCTTTCTAACTGTTAGTTACAAGCTTTCCTCTTGTTCGTGCAGTACGCATCTACTAGTCGGCCTTCCCTTTTCTCCTTACCGAGACATACTTATATACATATATTTACCGTCAGTAATTCATTATCACAAAGTATTATAAGATTCAACCGACTTTCTTGACGCGATTCTCCGACAATTTTCCAAATCGACCTTCCGACCTTCAGATGCCACGAAGACAGATGCAGAGGAAAGATCGAACGTGACTCTCAACAATGATCTACTTGTAACCGTGATGATCATCGTCGTGATGGGACTCGATGGGAACCCAAACTTTCTCCCAGACGGGCTTCCAGATCTTCTTCCAAGCCGGTACTTGCACGTCCTTCCAAACCGGAATCCACTTGCTCTTCCATTCGTCTTTCCACACCTGCTTCTTCTGCGTGACCCAAATCTGCTTCTTTTGAGGCACCCATACTTGCACTGATTCTTCCTTCCAGACCAGCTTCTTGTCCGTCACCCAGATTTGCTTCTTCTCCGTCTTCCAGATTTGTTTCCATTCGGCCTTCCATTCTAATTTTTTATCACTTACCCAAATCTGCTTCTTTTCCGTTCTCCAGATCTTCTTCCAGACCGGCTTCCATATCAGCTTTTTCTTCCAGAGATCGTGACTGGTATATTGCCAACCGTGGTGATCCTTGCCCACATACTGCTCTCCCGGTATGCCGATTTTAATCCATTCCGGCACCCAGATCTTCTTCCAATCGGGTACCTGAATTTCTTTCCATACAGGAACTTGGATTTCTTTCCAAACGGGTTTCCATACCTTCTTCCAAGCTGGCACCTGGACCTCCTTCCAAGCCGGCACTTGAATCTGTTTCCAAACAGGCTTCTGGACCTTCTTCCAGGCGGGTACCTTGATCTCTTTCCACGCGGGTACTTGAATCTCCTTCCAAACCGGTACCTGTACCTTCTTCCACACCTGCTTCCAGGTCATCTTCGATTCCGTTTTCCAGATCTGCTTCCACTCGGGTTTCCATACTAACTTCTTTTTCCACACACCCTTCGGCCCATGATCATGCGCCGGAGGTCCATAGGATCCTGAGGGCGGCCCGTAGGAATCGGAAATCGATCCAAAACCACCTCCATGACCACCACCTCCGCCATAACCACTGTCACCTCCGCCATGACCGCCACCACCGCCATAACCGCCGTCACCTCCGCCATGACCGCCACCACCGCCACCACCGCCGTAACCGCCGTCACCTCCGCCATGACCGCCACCACCGCCGTAACCGCCGTCACCTCCGCCATGGCCGCCACCACCGCCGTAACCGCCGTCACCTCCGCCATGGCCGCCACCACCGCCGTAACCGCCGTCACCGCCGCCATGGCCGCCACCACCGCCGTAACCGCCACCACCGCCGTAACCGCCGTCACCGCCGCCATGACCGTCACCACCGCCGTAACCACCATCACCACCGCCATAACTATCACCACCTCCGCCATGATGATCATCGAACGATCCACCTCCGGCAGAAGATCCGTGATCATCACCGAAGGATCCGTGGCCGCCACCACCACCAAACGATCCTCCACCGTGACCGCCGCCGAGATCGCCAAAGGATCCTCCACCGTGACCGCCGGATGGTGCCCCATAACTCTGCGAAGGCACTCCATAGGATGACGAAGGAGGTGCGCCATAAGACGACGAAGGCCCGGATGGTGCGCCATAAGATGACGAGGGTCCGGACGGTGCACCATAAGATGACGATGGCGCACCGTAAGACGATGATGGCGGCGGAGGAGGCGCACCATACGAGTCAGAGGGTGCACCGTAGGAGCTTGAAGGTGGTGCACCATAAGAATCAGACGGTCCTACGTTCGGTAATCCATATTGTGAGCTTATGGGAGGCCTACGGGGTATTTCTTCCATTAGAGTAGCGTCATAATCCAATAAAACTTAAACGATTCTAATGTTATTTAACATTATATTGTGCAAATTGATATTTTTTTCAGATAGTTAACTGTATAAAATATGAATTTTTTATTATCTCGTGTATAAGTATTTAATTCTAATAAGTATTTAATTTATAATTTATATATATAATACATTTGTATATACTCACTCTCTCTTTGTTCTAATTGGGTCTCCAAGCGCGGAGATAACAAAGAGGCCGCATAATATTGTCTGAAAGAATTTTTTTCATTAGTTTCATAAACAAAAGTCTGCAAAATAGTTTTGTAACACTAATAACGAACTTTGACGTTAATACAAATTTGAGAAGGACTGAGTCGAAAGAAACATAAAATAATCAAATATTTTCAAGAAGAAAATTAATTCTTCGTGTAAGGGATATATTGTAGTTTTCTTTATATGAGCACAATGCAAAGATAAATGAGTGATAAACGTCTACACACAAAAGAGCAAAGATACACTAATTGTGCGATCGTGCGAAAGAATGCTCCGTCGCCAGGTAATTAGTCCTCTTTCTCTCAAGCGCGTCACGATAGCATAATCTCATCCTCGCAATCGCTCGCCATCAGCTTCCCGTCAGCGCTCTTAGTCTTTCATCGCGCGACGGAAATCCTGCGGACGGATTTCTACGTTCACGAGCACGTCTTTCAAAAATGAAAGTGCCCGCCGCCGTGTGAACACACGGCCGACGTAAACACCGACACGAATTGGGTCGACCTCCAATCTTCCTCCCCACCGTTGTCTTCGTATTTCCAGAAGGGGCTATCGGGACCGTAAAACCAGTACCGGTGGCAAAATTAAAGGAAAGTTGGCTTTGAGAGATTCCACTTTTTTTTTCGTCAAGTATTACCCTTAGGCGGTTACTTGTCACTTATTTTAGCCCTGCGGTTGGGATATTAAGTTTTTTAGTCGTCCTACTTCTTTCTGTCTCTCTTTCTTTTCTCCATTTTCTGGAATCGTTTGATTTATGCACACTTAGATACACAGAATGTCCTAACGTACCGTGCTTGTCACCTTTCATCTATAAATTTCTCCGTGTTTGAAGTCTTGTCTCGGTAAAAATTATGATGAACATCGACATTTCTTAAATTGTAAACGGCTGAATGCAAAGAACTTAGTCTCAGAATACGATTTTAAAAAATCTATTTCTTTTAAAATATTGAATGAAATATTCAAGTACTTTCAATTGCTCTAGAAAATTATTTTTTATTTGTGAATTCTTTGACTACTTGAACGGAATTGATTTTTTTCCTAGCAAAGACATCAAGGAAGGTTCTGAAAGCTTTTCGATTTTTAAATATCTTTGTAACTAATTCGTTAGTTACGAGTATTCGATTTGATATAAATTTCTTCAAAAGCGATATTATTTGATATTATATTATTTGATATTAATTGCATTTAGATAATTGTTGACTAAGATAATTGAATTAGATATTAAGAAATAATTAGATTATATATTAAGTACTTAAATGTATTGAAGTGTCCGAATATTTTTCTGGATATTTAAATACTTAACTAAACAATGGTATTTAGAAACTATCTCAATCGATGATCGAATATTTATTGAAATTCTGTTCATGAAATGTCAAAGATGGAAAATCGTGAGCCTCGGCTGCGCTTCGTTTCGTTGCGCCGGATATTGCTGTAATTTCAACAGAAATTTCAGTAATTACCTGTCATTATACACTGATCAAACATCACAGATTCACTTCTTCTCAGATTAACATAACAATAATAATTGTTTTGCATATTATCTACATAATAATAACCTTGGCTCACTTTCATTTCAATCCGACTTTACACGATCACTTTACATACCTACATATCATATTATTTTGCGTTGACATTAGCATATGAAATTACTGATCAATTTATTTTTCCTTATTGTCTTTATCTAGCTATGTTTCCACTTGTCTATGAGAGAAATAAGATAAACGTTATCTGTATATCGTTACTCTATAATTAAATGCCTAATATATAATTAAATGAGAAATGAAGATATTAGAATTTTATTTTATTTTGATAAGAGATCCCTTCAATGACGAAAATAAAAATGTCGTTTGTAAAAGAGCATATTGTTATCATGTACATTATCATTACATTATTTAAAGGGTGGTATTACGTATAAATGATATCTCCAAACCTTGTTATATAAGATGAGTATTGTATTAAAGTAATGATATATCATGCAGCTGTAATAAGAGAAATAAATTAAAAAGACAAGAGCGGAACTCCAGATAAAATGGCGATGACATTTACTTGATTACTCGACTTTGTAACAACGTCCCGTTATTGATCCTGTCAAATTTTCATGCGACATACAATACCCAGTGTTCCCAGTGCGGCTTCTATTTGCACAACTTTCCATTCCGCGGAGTGAAAAGTGACAAGAGTGCTCACTTATAGCAATTGCCATTGGAAAATGGCAGTGATTTACCGGCTCGTTTGTAATTTAACGTAACCGCGTAACATAGCCGCGCTACTGTCTCGACGGCTTTAAGGTCATCGCGTTGAATATGCTTTCTGTATTCTTTCGGCATAAAAATAAATTGCTCTGTAGCATTACCAGTGAATGTCACGTTCACGAAAGGCAAAAAGTTGTTCTAGCTGTCCAATATTAGCTTCGATACGATAGCATTGATACAAAATCATTTGCTCGTTAATAATTCTAAAATGTATATTCTCGTTTACATAATTATTTTAATGTTAAAATATAATATAAATAACATGAAAGATACGCGAAGAATGTTTTTACATGATATTATAAGTCTGTAAAATGTATTATATATATATATACATATATTTAAAAAGATAAATTTTCTTCAGCAATGAACAATATTTTGGAAGAATGCTATGGATGTATTATAATACGAAAATGCAGTAGCAACGTTCTAAGGAGTGACTTTATCAAAGATCATAGAAGATTTATGATATGTATTTTAAGAAAGCACTGTATTTCCACATTTCACTAAACAAAGCTAGAGACAAAGAGATAACGGGCACAAGACTGCTAAAATGATTTACGATTGCTGCGAACGATCTTATATCCGATAATGTCGTCACTTTCCATCCAAAAAGGAATCTCACATATATCACAGACTAGCACTGACACAGGATTAAAACGCAAAGGATAAAAGCACGAGGTAATGAGCGGCGATGAACACTGACCAGAATAAATCGCATTCTCTCGACCAGGATATCGTGGCCCACCGTGTGAAGAGGATGGCAACGACCACCGTCTTTTTTTACGGTTCGTCACTCTTCTAACAGACTCTTCATCGAAATACGGGGCTTTTATAGCGAGTGCTCCTCTGCTTAGACACCTAGGCACTCTAGACATATAGAGATATTTTGAGGAGGGGTACAAAGAGTGCCACGGTGCCATATGGGGGTTCCAAGTCTCCATGTACCATCTTCAGTTAGGAGGGGATTGATGCTTCATAGCAAATGCGGAGCAACAAGGAGCACGAAAGGTAATGTAATTCAATGAATTTTAATACGAAACAAATTTGAAACAGTCTTTCTCTGTGGAATACAAAACACTCTTTTTTTACTTCTTTCATCAATCTAATATAATTTACATAAAACGTACGAAGTTTGTACAAAAAAGTTTCCATATAAATTTTTACACGAAAAAACGTTTGCGAGAGTTTCAATGAGATTTATTAGTAAGACCGATCAATCCAACGAAATATTCCTTCTGTAATTAAAAGAGTAAAATTATTGATTTTGTACATGACATAAAAAGTCTACAGAGCGAGTATTATTGACGAACGTAAACTTATGCATAACCAGCCAAAGTCCGTCGAATGACACGCGACGTACGTGATGACTTTCTCGCTAATTATTATCAGGCTCTTTTAAACGCTACCGGAAGGGGAATGTACTTTCTATCGCTTCTTGTTACAGCATCGTTGTCTCAAAAGGGCCAATATTAATTCTACGTGTATTAAAACAATTTCCTCGAGAAACGTTTCATTCTCAACTTAGAGAAACATCAGGATAATAAATATCTATTATTCTCAAGAGGTGTAACTGGAATGGAAAAAAGTCTACGTCGATCTGCGAATTACTGCTAAGCAGTAATCAACGGTACTCGTCTCCAGTCGTCTCAAGACGAAATTAACGCTGGTATCTCGTTGCAAATCGCATACAAAAACCCGACGATCTCCATTCTCAGATCTGGTGGGGATGGAGAAATGCCTTTCTCATCTTATATCGGCGTGTCGCGTCTCACGATGCAACAACGCGGAAAAGCGCGGTTTCGTAATGCACGTGAGAACAATTTCGCCTGCGCGAAACCTGGTTCGCGTTCGCGTTCACCACCTGCATAGTTCTCACTCTGACTTTCTTCCTCAGGGTTACTGTCGCTCCTGCGAAGTGCATGGCAACGCAGTTGCCTTTCACCAGCAACATGTTCCCGACAGATGCACTTGTTGCATCGACGTTAGACGATCGGGAAGCAAAATTGCGATTGTCGTCCGGCACGTACACAGTTTTGTAATCATCCGTATAACGTTGTATAAACGGTTGTATAAACGATAATTTCACGTGAAAGAACAAATCGAGTATGTATAAGGAAATTCTTTTTCGAGGCTTTACTTCTAAGAAAATTATCCTGATAACCGAAATATAGGAACAATAATTGCAATAGAAACATTGCATCATAAGTTGACGCAAATTTCATAAAGATTGTGCTAACTCGATAATTCTCTCTCATTATAGCGTGATTCATCATAATTTTGTCAGAAAATTTTTTAATAATATTTGTCAAAAATTAGACAAATCCAATTTGAAAGATAAATATTTTATAATAAATTTGTCATACTGATTGCGTAATACTACTTGCTGCAATATTTCTACATTATATCATTTTAATAATAATTTAGAAATAATTACATATATTTATATGTATGGACTAATTTGATTTCTTCACAATTATATTTCTAAATGTTTTAATAATAATTCAACTGAAATATTTTTCTCCATTATTGGACAATTTTTTTCAAAGTTTAATTTTGTAAATACCTCTAAAATGATTTGCTATATTGTTACCGTTTTGCCGAAACATTATTTCGAAATTAATTGCACAATTTTAGTTTTATAAAAGAGCAATATTTAATAATAATAATTTCTACATATATTTTTTTAAATATGATTGCAGATTACAAATTTCGTACAAGATTTTATTATATAATTTCATAAATACTTTCCTATCGAGGTAATTTAGACAATTGCAAAACTGAGACAGAAATATTCTTTTCCTTCTGCAAAATGCAATCTTGTTAACCTAATATCAATTTGAAAGCCAAGAGCATAGTCAAGCTAATTTTAATTTGTCGCACGCGAAGAGTATTTTCGATTTTTCTTCGCCATACAAGAGAGAAGCGAAGAAGCGTGAAACTGTGAGAGTCATTATCCGGGCCGCACGATGGAATTACTTTGACTTTCTTCCGATACGATGTCAGCGGCAGCTGTCTTTTCGATTTTTTTGTCTTCAAGGAGATAATCGAATCGGTTACTTTCACTGTGTCTCGAGAATGCGCGATTTCTGTTACCGCCGCACGACATCGGGACAAGACTCAGATGCGTCGTCCGATTCGTTTAAAGCTTGTTAAAATAGATAGAAACCGATAAGCAAGCACAAATACGATAATTCCTCATTAGATATACGGTACGACTACTTGAGTTTCCGTCGATTCTCTTCAAAGAACTCAGATAAGTACAAAAAGAAGAATATAACAAAAAAAGTCAGTCTGAGTTTATTAAATGACAAATTAATGAAGATTACTTTCCGTACAATTTTTATCAAGAAGATTTGCAAAGCCGACATCACAGGAGGTCCGCTTTCTTTCCGCATTTATACATAGTAGTAATCATTACAAGTCATTTGCACGGTAGAGAGGATATAATGTAAGGTTGTAGTCATTACTACGGATGAGGTAGCAACCGACTTAAATTAATTGAGATTTACTCTGAGATCATTCTAAGAGAATAAATGAATTTTCACCGACAAAGAGGTCGAACGCTGTCAAAGATTTCACCTCCGTGCTGCTCGCGCCGGAGGTTCGGGTCACACTACATCAAAAAATGCCGCATAATAATAATACTTTACATAAAAAAACATAAAATATTATTATTATGCAGCATTATCGTGTAATTGGTCGATACCAGATTGTAATTTATCAGTATTAAAGTCCGCGCGTTCTCTCTTATCCTACAACGAAAGAAATCATGCTGTGTTCACAATATTGATTATAAAAATATAATAAAAAAAATACTTTTCCACCAGGAAGTCTGGCTTAGGCACTTTGCCTCATTCGAAATCCATTAACGGTTTTTCCTGCGGGCGATTCTGCTGGCACGTTACACAACTCGGTCATCCGCATCGTTACGTATGAGCATGAACGTTCCGCGTATTCGTGATATCAATACAGCGTATTGTGTCAAATCGTTTGATTGTGCGCAGATCGTTCGAGCTAGGCCGGGACTTTCAGTCCTTGCTGACCGATTGCTGCAATTTATCAAGCATAACGAGTAGGATAACGATCGACGGTGATCGTGAAGCGACTTCGTAATTGTTCATTGCATCTCTCTGCCAATAAGTCGCAATTGCGTTATGTCAAAAAAGGCGAAAGTTACGCGGGTCATATCGGAAGGACGATCGTCAGCCAACCGTGATCTAACGAGGTCATATTAATGAGGTTACATTAATTCTTCCGGGCGATGAAACAAGGAACGGTCGCGTTATTCGTGACCATTTCTCTGATCATAATGATAGAGGAAGAGGAATCTTCTCTTCCGGTGATTTGCCTCCGACGTTTCGCGTACTCACTCATGCGTGCGATACGGCTGATGTATGGTCTCGCTTCAGGAAGAAGACTAATCTAGACGTATATTATATATCATTTACATATTACTTCTATAAAACATTTATTCAATCAACATTGTATATTTTAAACAAGGTTGCGACTTTTGCACCACGGGGGCTCCATCCCGTTCTCCAAAACAGACACGTCCAACAAGCAAACGTCGCGCAAGCAAACGTGTATATTTCTGGTGAATTTTAATGGTTTGTTTACTCTCGCAAGTCGGGTACAGATTGGGCCAGATACATATCTTCGCGGAAACGCGCATGCCTTCTGGCACGCCGAAGGAGACGAGATGTGCGAAGCAACCAGCTGCAAACAATGTCGCTTCGGACACGGGACGATACGTCAAAGGCGGTTTAATTATAATATTAATTAGCATTATCTGCTTAATTTGCATAATGGAAGCTACGAAGCGTATCCCGTAACGATCCGACCTTGAGGACTAACAGCGATCGTTGATCAAGTCGCTTCTCATTAACGTCCCTCTTTTTATTCTTCTCTCTTTCTCTCTCTTCTCTCTCTCTCTCTCTCTCTCTCATATATATCCTTCTTATCTCTTTATTACTTGGATTCGGCCATACGGAACATCCACAAGTTAATTGTTCAGATACTTGTCGATGCTTAATTAGGTCACTACCAAGTCAATCTTATCGCGTCGAGAGATTCGCGAGGCTCTCCTCCGATCTCAAACGCATTGGATCGAATAGATCTCTTCCTCGCGGTCGAATGAAAAAAAATCATGTACGCGCGCGACGTACAAATTTCATTCGCGTTTTACTTGTACGCCATCACGTAACTACGATGTTAAACGATCGTTCTGAATAAACAGACGGACTACGCAAGGCACGGTGCTACACCGTGCCGCGCGTTCCCGATTTCGACAGAACCGAGAGAGTCTACGGTAGCCTTTTCATGCCTCGCCGATAATTTCCGAAGTAGAGCAATAGATCGAAAAACCTGTCGGGAATACCGTGCCAGAAGAAGCGTGCGCGCGTTTTGCGAAGCACGTGGCACGAATGTTAATTAGCGACATTTAGCGCGCGCGCGTGTGTGAGTGTGTGTGCGTGAAAACACGCGTCTCTTTCGCAAAAATCCTTCTGGGAACGGGAGAGAATTTCGCGATGAGAGATTCAGTTTCCGCCGAATTCGAGTATCGTTGTAAAATCGTTTTGATGACTTCCTCTCTTTCTACATTTTTTTCCTTCTGTGGTAACGTAATGAGTGCGTGTCGTTACGAGCTTTCTTCTCGGGCACGACGCGACCGTTTCGCCCGGAAATCGATGCGGCCTCCTGATACGCCGTTTTTCCATCGGACGTCGTTAAAGCCTTAGCAGCATGGAAAGTCAATTTAGGTCGACGACTTGCGGCGAACGACAACGGGACAATCAAATTAATAAACGCGCGAGAGGAAAGCGTCCTCTCACTCTCGTCCCTCGTCTCCTCGTTTCGTCTTGATGGACGTCGTTTTTTCCTTTCGTGATTTTTTTTTCATTTTTTTTTCTCTCTTTTTTTTCATCCTCACGCATGGCCGAATACTTGAACGATGACGGCGCTACTTTCTCCTTCGTAACTATTTCCCGCGGTCGATACGTGTATGTACACACGGAATGTTAAATTCTATTGGTTATGAATCGATGAGTTACGCGTTAGAGATAATCACTATTAGAGCTGGGATCAAGTTTAATGTATGTATCTAATATATGTGTGAATCTCTCAATTTGATACCCAGATATCACTAAAGTGGAGTATCACTTGTAAGAATCACGAATGCGTTTTACGTGAAAGCTTAATGCAATCAAATGCAATCGAATACGTGGGGAATGATAAGAACTGAAAACAACAGAATGCAGCTAATATATATTTGAGTCTTTTTGAACACTTTGAAACACAGCAATGTCTAAATGAATAATTTGAACGAAACTTAAAAAAGTATGCAAAATAAATCATACAATCTGTGCTAATGAAAAGAAACAAAAAAGCTTAATTTAATTTTATGATGTTTAATTTTAAAATGTTATTTTCCAGTAAAGATTATTTCTAGATTATTAATGTAATAATACTTCAGTACAAATTCTTAGTTAGACACAAATATGTCGGTTATATAGATAAGTACATCTTAGACTGTTTCAAAGAATGTAAAACATTTATGTTATTATCACGAAAGCAGATAAAGGTCCACGTTACAGTGGTTATGGAATTAAAGATTCATGTTTTAATCAGATGACTACAATGTTAAACGACGGTACTACTTATAAAAAATTGAAGAAAGATCTTATTAAACGTATGACTGCCAAATTAAATGAACTTGTTGAGGCATAATAATGATATCATAGATAACTATACTTATAAGCGATTGAATTGTATGAATGGGAACCTCCCCAGATGTTATGGGTTATCTAACAAGATCCATAAAAATGGTTTCCCGCTAAGAATTATCGTATCTTCTATTGGGAGTACATTCTACAGTGCAGCTCGTTACTTACACGACATTTTATAAGCTTTTAGAAGGTGAGCATGTTCTACACGAAGTAATGTCGCTGTTTTTACTAATTAAATTTGACAGAATCTTGTTCTACGACACACTTAATACTTGAGTTTTATAATTAATTGATTGTACACGTTTCTATTTTTTACTAATATCCCCCAATTTCAACTAGCTTTTAAATTGATGTTTGGGAGCAATGTCAACACGACAAATGTTTACATGTGTTTTCCATCCTCATCTCATGTAAAATAATTTTATACACTTGATAAGGACCCAAATCAGAGGTCGAAACGTAGTATTGATTCAATTAATAAAATTGTCCAGACGGCTCGAAGAAAATTGAAATTTGTTTAATAATACTTCTTTTAGAAGTATTTTTAAAATATCAATTATACAATAATAAAAGCCTTAAAGAATTTATATGACGAATCAACATCAAGAGTAAAAATAGGAAATAAACTGTCACAAAAATTCTCAATAAATAAATAAAGGCCTACGTCAAGGATGTTGCGTCTCACCAACACTTTAAGATATATGTGGCAAAAGCCCTGAACCAGTGGAAAAGAAAGTGCAGAGGAATGGGCGTTGAAATAGGAGAGACATGGCTGTGTTATGACCTGATTTTTCCCAAAAATCAGTTATCGCAGCATTGTTGGTTTCGACACCGCCAACGGTTACGAAACCAATAACTCAAATCTAAATTACTAAATCAGGTCATAACACTAAAGTATAACGTGGTTACCAGAAAATGGAACTGCTGATCCGAAGCTCAGTCAGCAGTTGCATAACAAGAAACGAGGGCCGATACCCTTTTAACGTGATGCGCCGAACGTATTGCGGGCAGTAATCATTAGGGAGTAATCATTGAGTAGTGACAAGCGGGCAGTATTCATTAGGCAGTAAACACTAAGCAATCTGTGTGAAACAGTCTTTTCTAAATTAGTGTAACGTGCGGTCTTACTGTGTAACATAAAGTGTGTGAATAAATCAGTCAAAATCAAGGAAAGTGTTTCTTTATTTAACCAACGACATCACCACCAAAGGTGGTACCAGTGCCTTTCCCGGCCTAGCAGCGACGGACGACGAACCGCAATCCTGTGACTGCCTACCCCAGGCACAACAGCTGTATACCCTACAATTTGCTGACGATCAAGTTGCGGTGACTAACGATAAGGATGATTTAACATGTATGACGAGAAAACAGGAGGAATATAAAAGTGGAGACTAGAAATAAATACACAAAAAACTAAGTATCTCCCCATAGGAGCAGAACCATCTAATATATAACTAGACTCAGACAAAATCACCTTCTATAGTGAGTACACATATTTAGGAGTAGATTTTGACATTTCGGGAAGAGATGACAAAGAAATTGGAAAACGAGTGACGCAAGCTAGAAGAACAATTGGATGTCTGAACTGAATATTGCGGAGTCTGGAAATTGGAAAGAAACGAAAGTATAACATATACGAAACCTTCATTAAAAGCTATTTGATTCATGGGGCAGAAATATGGAGAATTATAGAAAATAATAAGAAAAAACTCGAAGCAATGGAGATGAATGTATTCAGATGAGCACTAAAAGTATCTAGAAGAGAGAAGAGAAAAAATTAAGACAAGAAATGGGAGTGGATAGTTTACTAATGACAGATATAGAGAGAAAACAATTGGTGTAGTATGACCATGTACAAAGAATGTTGGAAACGAGATTACCAAAAATAGCCGTGAATACCACCAAATCGGAGGAAACGAGGAAGACCTAGAAAGACACGGAAAGAGGGGATAACAAAAACAATGAGTGCGAAAAATCTAACGAATGGAATGCTAGAAAGGCATGGAAGTTAGGCATTGGGCAACGTCGAAAGACGTTTCAGAAATCGACATATATATATAGAAGTACTTTTAAAACATTACCGTTTATGTTAGCGAGAGTATTCTGTAAAAAGCTGTGTAGTGTTTAATACAGTATTCGATATTCGACATACAAGAAATTACGATTGTAATCCATTATCTACACAAATTGATAAGTAAAGTTTACAGAGAAAAAGATTGCCTGGATAACTTTATCCAAAGATTAACTGAAGATGACAGACAAAACAAAACATTGAGATGCGAAGAAATGCAACTGATATGAATTATATGATTGTCATGCCGATTATCACGTGTATGTATATCTAATCTATATCTATTGATAGATAAAAGACAATAAAGTCATATATATTAAGAACCTCGCAGTGATTAATTCCTGAAAGATTTCACTGCAAGAGAGAAGACGATGCGGGGTCCACTTGCTTACACTTTCGCCGTGTTATGCTTTGTTACCGGCAGTATTGGTAAGATGAGACAGTCATCGGTGCAATAAATTTTGTCGCATTCTTGTCTTTTGTCAATTCAGTCACATTCATCGCCATAATGCAATACAAACACACGAATGGCAAGATAAACAAAAGTTATGTTAATGATGAGATTTCAAGTTGAAATACACACACACACACACACACATAAAATCTCTATTTTCGAAAAGATTTACTTAAATATTTAAAGTAATGAAACATATTAATTATACATAAACCTACATCCAAAGTTTATAAATATTTACAGTCATAAAAATTTGACAAACAGTCCCGACAGTGTACAAATAACAAAAAAAATGTTACATCTATAAACATGTTCAAAAATGCTTTGCTGAGAAATTATACAATATACGTTCCTGTTTGTTTTATATATATATATATATATATATATATATATATATATATATATATATATATTTGCTCTCCGTAAATAAAATTACATAGTATAAAATTACAATCTAATGATCTTGAAAAATAGAGAATCAAGTTGAGAGAATAAAGATCAAGTTTGATTAATATCAAGGTCAGGTTTGCATTAACAAGAGCGATTAAGATAAAAATTTCGAACTAACTTTAGATAATTAAAAAATTAAATAAAATTGTATGTTACCATTGTTAGCTTCCTGATAAGATATTTGTGAAATATATTCATGTAACGTGTAACATTTACATATATAATATTCTCTTCGCGCTCTTCAACTAGATTGCAGTGGTCGTTAAATTTTAAGACACGCTATGAGTACACGTTCACGTTTTTGTCCGTCGTGAGTTTGTCGAAGTTTTGGTGCAAGTAAATGACAAAGTGTACTCGACCGTTGCATTCCTAGCTTTTACCATAGTGACGCGGAAACATTTACTCTGCGATTTCTTTTAAAACTTTGTAAATTTACCTAGGCCATCGCTTGGCAAACACACGCCGTTTCAGCTACTCGTCTTTGCGTCGCCGACTTTCGAATCATTGTTAATAGCTGAAATGCTTCTTGCCTCGAAACTCAATGCAGGAGATAATGTCATTTGCAATCTATATAATATATCTAATATATCACAAATATTACGTTATTTATTTAAATTGTAAAAAATACTCTCGCACATTTTAAGTTTTCCTGAGATGACTTACTGATATGTATTCTATTATATCTTTTAATTTTGGATTTTTTTCTAATATTTTAAATAAAGAAAAATAAGAAAGATAAGAAGAATAAAAGAAGAATTATTCTGTTGTTATAAGAACAGTAAAAATTAAAACTTAAGGTTCAACAGCGATATGACGCCATTGTTACAGAAAATTATTTATTTATTTTTGTTAATAATTAAAAATTTTCCGACAAAAGGAAGAAAAGGATTTGGTCCTGGAGAACAAGAATGGGGTTTCGTTGAAGTGCGTCCCAAGGCGAATATGTTTTGGTGGCTCTATTACACCACGGCGAATGTTATTTCATATTATGATAAGCCGTTAGTTATCTGGTTGCAAGGGGGACCGGGTGGATCTTCGACGAGTTATGGAAATTTTGAAGAACTAGGGCCGCTCGATGTGAATCTGAATCCAAGGAATTACACTTGGGTAAGAATTTACGCAGAGTAAATTTTGCTCAGAATTTAATAGTAACATCCAGTTGTAATTTATAAATATTAATTGTTAAACAATTTATTCAAATATACATTTGGTTTATTGTTAATATAACCGAAAAGAGAAAAAGCAATCTTTGTATGTAGCTATCCTGCATACAAAGAATAGCAAATGTAGAAGGAGACGTGAACTTTTTAAAATTCCATAGATACTTGAAGTAGATTCGGTGTTTAGTGGATGATCATTGATGTATAATTTATTTATAGGTCAAGGATTACAATGTTCTCTTCATTGATAATCCTGTCGGTACCGGCTACAGTTACGTCGAAACCGAATCAACATTCACGGAGACAAACGCACAAATCGCGAAGGATCTTGTAGAATGCATGCGAGGATTCTACAAGGAATTACCGGAATTCGAGAATGTCCCGACATATATCACGACCGAATCGTATGGCGGAAAAATGGGCGCAGAGTTCGCGTTAGTCTGGGACCAGGTAGAAAAACACAAGCTAATTAAAAAATATTAATAATAATAAAAGAAATTTAGTTTTATTTTAATTGACGGTATTAAAGTTTCAAAAAGATGACGAGAAAAAATTTTTATTGTGTGTATGATTGTAAGATTCATTCCTTTAAAACGAGTAGTTTCTTTCTGCGACGCATTTTCGTACTAAAAACAACAGAATTATTAAAAATGATGACAATAAGAAAAACATTCTGTACATACACATATACAGCAAATCTATAATATTTATATGTAATCTAATAAGAAAATTGCAGATAATACAATTCGTAGCCATAATGGCAGTGTGACGATTTAGCGATGAAATAGCTTATGTTTCTTGTAAGAGACTGTGAATTGAAATTCATGCGCTTAAATGTTTCACAGGCTCAGAAAGCTGGCACTATCAAAAGTAATCTAAAGGGAGTCGCGCTCGGGGACGCTTGGATCTCTCCTATCGACTCCGTAATGACATGGGCACCATTTCTCCTCAGCACGGTAATTATTTCATGCACGATTCGATTATTTGTCGTCATTGTAACATTTGTACGAGATTTATCGACAAGTAGTATTTATCAACAAAATAAATCTATTTCACCACAGATTAAATTCAAAAAAGCAATTGTGATGATAAATAATACCATCCAGAGAGAAAAAAAACATACGCAACGTAATCAAATCTTGAGACCCAATAATTCATCCATCATCTCTCGTTCTTTCTTCACATTGAAACATTTTTAAAAAACTCTTCGGAAACTGTCACCTGCTTTGCAGGGTATGGTTGACACGGAAGGTTTCAAACGAATTGATGCTGCAGCACAAATAACAAGGAATAATGTCGAGCTTGGGAAATGGACACAAGCGACTACAGCGTGGGCTAATACGCAAGGGGTCGTTTTCAAGGAGACTTACAATGTTGACTTTTACAATATTCTTACAAAGATGAAACCGAATTCGTATCACTCGTTCTTATTTAAAGGTATACAAGTTAATAATATTGTTACATCATATTTTATAAGATTACATTGAAGACAACAAAATTTTGATTCCATTTTTAACATTAATAAAATACAGAGGATACTTAAAAGGTTATAAGATTCCTTATCGGAATATTATAATTACTATGTATTACTATGTATCTCTTTTCTTTGTATAATCGCAGATATCATGAATCCATCTTTACATCAATCTGAGGTTTTCTCACTCGAAAGTTTGATGAACGGCCCGGTAAAGCACGCGCTTGGTATCCAAACTAGTCATGGCAGTCAATCCGGCTATGTTTTCCAATACTTAAGTGAAGATTTTATGAAGCCCGTTATTCACATAGGTATATTAGTCGGGTGTATCAAAAGAATCATTCGTCATTGTGGCGAAAGCAAAAGGATGAAGTTGGTGTGGATAAAGATAGTTGTCATTATTTCCAAGCAAAACTTGGCAATGTAAAAGCTCGACAATTTGCTTAAAAACATTAAAAATTGTTGAATTAATTTCGAGCATATGAATTCATAAAATAAGAAGCATCTTATATGTATAAATTGACAACTGCTACAATGAATTACATTTGCTTTATTCTTAAATAGAATTTATTTGTGACATAAAGGATTATTAATCCACATAATAACATTTTATATTACAATCTAGTCACTAATAAATATAATCTTGTTTCAGTGGAAAAGTTACTTAATGAAACCAACCTAAACGTATTTGTGTACACTGGGCACATGGATTTAATTGTCGACACACCGGGTAAGTTGTCGTTACTTTTGTTTATTTTTTCTGATATTCTATTATTGAAACTTCCCTATTCTTTATATTTAATAAATATCTTGATAGGACAGTCTTGTTATGGATAATAATTAAAATAAATTTATTCCAACATTGGTTGATGTTAATAGAAAGGTGTCATAATGTTTTGATTACAATGATATTTTAGAAATCAAATTATTCGACAACTTGAAATATATTTAGACAGAAATGTTTTAATTTTAAAATTTAAATAATAACAATTTAAAAATTATTTAAGCTGACTTAAGAGCTTAATTGTCTAATTTCTAAATCATTAATTTTTATTTTGTGGAAAACGCACTTCCATGAAAAATTGTATTCTTCTCTTTAATGTTTTTCACATCTTTTTCATAGAATCTCTCATCAGCTTTCCAATTATACTATTATTCCAGTATCATATGTGTTTATATTGCGTGTTTATATTGCGTTGCTATTAGGTATCACACTGTTTTTTTTCTGTTCTCATACTGCTGTATGAAATCCTTATTATATGTATATCATATATTTCAGGCACTCTTCTCTGGGTCGAAAAACTGAAATGGAAAAACGCCGACACCTGGAAAAACTCCGTTAGGCGTCCGCTCGTCGTTGAAGACATCATCGAGGGCTATTTCAAGGCTCAAGATAACTTCAGAATGTATTGGGTCAACAGAGCCGGACATATGGTACGCACATACAAGACACTTTCTCTCGTCCCTCGTAGCTTTCGTATTTATTATAAGCCGCGAGCAGTAGACCCGAGATTAATTTGCTACAAGGAGAATCCTAAATCCTCTCGGTTTGCAATTTTACATCCGCTAACTTTTACGGCATCCGTAATTTGTTCGCATAATTTCGCATAGCAAAAATTTCAGTAGCAGGTATTTCTGATGTTACATCTGTAAAGTGACGTACGTGATTAATTAGGTGTCACCAATTATTGCGTGAAATTAGCGAAATTCTTGTCAGTGTCACATACGAATGTTATAGTTAAAACATTGTAACCAAGATATTCGCAGTTAAAAATATTGTTAACAATTATCACTTATTAACCTTCTCTTTTTTGTATTTTATTTAAAATTATTTAAAATATATTTATTGAGATCGATAAAACTCACATACTTATATTTTACTTAAATATATAATATATCTTAATATCTGTTTAAAAAAGTTAATAAGAATTTAATTAAAAAAGTTAATTAAAATTAATACGCAGGTACCAAAGGACAATCCGGCAGCCCAAAAGATAATACTACAGGACTTGACGAGCAACGCAAATGAACAAAATTGAAATCTTACATCTTTTATTTTACTTCAATAAATGTAATTTATTGTATATTTTGTTTAATCCTCTTTATAACATTGTTAAAAAATAAAAGAATTTAATAAAGCATCATATTTACCCATTTATTTAGAAACGATTCCGATCACATTATCATAATTACACATAAATTAAAGATACCGAATACATCATCTATGTTTTACATTTCAAAGTAGTCACTCGTTCCTGCCTGATTTACATATATATTATTGCTGGATTATTAAAAAGGTTCCAGAGAAGAGAAGAAGATCTCAGATAGAGAGGAATGTAGACTACTACATGACGTTTAACCGATGCCGATCGAAAAATCGGTCTTGTGAGAAAGTTAGGAGGAAACTTTCGATGACTTTTTTTTCCTTTTTCTCTTAACACTCTGTCTGTGTACGTGCACGCCTTTGCATCGATCGTGAGGGAGGATCGGCTAGAAGAAACCGTTCCGAGAAACCGTTCGGCCTCGATATAATTATCGCAACACTGTTTATATATTGGCGCGGTTACTGCTGGCGTGGGTGTTGAAACAGCATATGTGTAAACAGCAATAAAACACGTAGTGCGGTCCCGGATAGGTAATCTCCTCCCCACGAGAGCGTAAACGAGAGTTCCCTGGAAAACCACTGATGGGCGGGGTTGAGACCAACCTCTAGATTCCCCCGTGTCAAATTAAACAAATCTCCTTCGTTTAGGGCGACTGGATGTAACGGAGTCCAGGCGAGTCCGCGCCCTGATCGACAGGGTTTGCCCCGTCGCGTCCTATCCCTCGATGACTGTCACCAGTGCGATCTGTGACTCGGTTCCTCGCGGAAATTCACGGTGGAATTCAACGGTGCCTTTTCATCGTGAGAGAGGAAGAGGCGAAGAAAACGTGATGTAACTTCAACTTCCCGGTTCACTCTGGAGTCTGGCGACAGAACGTCCCGCGTCGTCGGAAAAAAAAGCGATAATCTCAGCAAAATCTCAGCGTGATATTGGAAATCTTCTAAAAGTCCTAACGATTCAAACGACGCGTGTTTTTCGTCCCGGACGTTCGAGGGGGATTCCCGATGCAGCCGAATAATTATCCCCAGGTTCACAATCTCCTCGCGGACGAACAATCGTGCGACTTGCGTGCTCGATGCCAGGAGTATTGGTGCATTTTCCCGATTGACAAGATGTTTCCTGTGAAACGTGCGCACGGACTTGCCATCCCGGAGATGCTGCGCGTCGATGTCGCGTGGCCGTCCTTTTACCAAGCGTCGTTGACGTCCTGGCCAATTCTGGCGAGACCGCCGATCGGCTGCAAGGCATATCGGCTATCGCATCACGAGAAGCCACCGTATTCCTACATCGCTCTGATCGCGATGGCGATCAACTCGTCGCCGAAGCGACGGCTGACGCTCGCCGGGATCTACAATTTCATCATGGACAGATTCCCCTACTACAGGGAGAACCGGCAGGGCTGGCAGAACAGCATACGGCACAATCTCAGTCTGAATGACTGCTTCGTGAAGGTACCGCGGGACCGGACGAGTGTGGATGACGACGAGGACCACACGGCTGGGAAGGGAAGCTACTGGACCCTGGATCCGTCCGCCAGCGAGATGTTCGAACATGGCAATTACAGACGCAGAAGAACGAGACGGCGACGGGTGATCACTCAGGGAAGACCGGAGCTCCCAGAATTGCCGGTACAGAGAAGCTTTAACCCTTCGAGGAACGACCTTGCGCGATTATTTCTTGACTCTTTGGTGTCGTGTATGCCCTTAACATCTGAAACTGGTTTTCCGGCTCAATATATCTAGATATTCGAATTAGCGAGTCGAATTCGCTAAAAAAATGAAGCATTTCTGATAACACTATTGAAGCGCGGCTTTGATTGCAGGTATCGACCGAACTCTTATCCAATTCAACACATCAAGAGGAACATAAGATCGTTGAAACAAACGAAGAAAATGTCGTGGCAAAAGATACCGAATGTACGGATTCTTCAGGACGTATCGCTAAAATGACGATGTTTAGCATCGACAACATCTTACGGAAGTCCACGAGAGAGTTGCAAATATAGTTTTATGCTTATCGTCGAAGAGTAGCCTCGATGACATCGAAGTGAAAACATCTTAAAAGCGATCGATACAAAATCCGATATAAAAGGATCCGTTTTGATGCCAAAAACAAAATTTCACGTCCTGACGTTATGTGTGTAGTCAGAAATATAAATTATAAATAGTTCTATTTATTGTGAAATATTTTATCGTTTTAGCATAAAGAGTATCCTGTGTATAACATTATAATTTTGAAAGTTGAGGACTATAATATAATGTGTGTTTAGTGTAATTCTTTTTCGCTAAGTGAAAAGCCGAAAGAATTTTGCATTTCGAATAGCTAATCAGGAAACGGAGGATTTGTTAAAGTTGCCAAAAAGTCGACAAAAGAACAGTCGCATATATTAATTTTTGGCGAATTCAAATCAATGAGATTTTAGAAATATGTTAAACACATCTACTATTTAATTACAATTTATATCCTTTTTTCATAGACAAAAATATTCTGCATAGTCTCGTGCTTTTAGATATCTATTTCATTCTCTGATTAGGTCGTGAAAATGAAAAGCGTGAATTATTATCTTTTTGTACTTATGAAGTAATAGCAAACTTTTATTTTTAACTTGTTAAATTTAATAAAGTTTGGAGTATAATCAACTCAGTTACCTTTTTTCTTATCAGATACTATAACCATACAAATTATAGTAAAAAATAGACATCCTTGAAAAATTAACTTAAGAGAAAGAAGCTTGTAGTTAAATGCCTCTTTTTTTTTTTAATCAGTTAATTTGTAATTATCCATTTCAGATATATCTTTCTGTAAACTTGTCTTTGAATTAATTTATTGCAAAATTTCCGCTATTAAAATATTATAATTAAAGTTGTTAAAGAAATTAGAAGATGATATTTCCTGATTCATAATTAGGAGTCTATTCTGCAAAAATGCTGTAATTCTCTCTCTCTTTCTCTCTAAACTATGTAACACTATAGAGTGAAAGAGTGAAGAGCGAAGAGAAAAAAACTAAGAAGAAAAAGCTACAAAATTTAAAGAGCAAAAACCTTCTTACAGAATTCATTCCTTAATAAACGCAGAATGTTAATCCGATTTTGCACACGTAAACATTTTGTAGATATTAACATTTTTTTTCAATAAATTTTTAATTTCACTATTTTAATTCTTTTTACGAGTCAAATAGTACGAGACATATTTATACAATGCTAATTTATGTCATTTGAACATCTGCGATGCTGCAAAGCAATCGAACATAAATATTATTGCTTGCTTTCAAAGGAGAAAGAAAAGAGATTCAGCTCCTGTCAATCCGGATCCAGTAAAAAGCGCGAACAAGTTTGTCTCAAGAGTGATGGCGATCTCATGAGAGTTCTCAACAAAGAAAGTTCAATTTTTTTCAGACAAATGTATTCTCAAACAGAACAGAAGGATCATGATGAATGTGACGTTAAAGTGAATTATTTAATCATTTTAGAGTCATTTTGACGCCATCATAACTTTTTGTTCTTGCAAAGAAGGTATCGGAAGAAAACGTTTTTCTAAAAACAAAAACTAACTGTAACATTATAACATTATCAATATTATAATTTTCTACTCAATAATGTAACTGTTATGTACAACATGTGTTATATACACTTATATTGTTACAAAAAATATTTATTATAATACTCATATGTAATATTACTCGTACTCAGCACAGAAAGTTAAAACAACGTTGCTGCATTACAACGTTGAATGTTGAAGTACAAATATTTTTCCAACGTTCTATCTCAATTCTTCTACATTGCTTCTTTATGTTATTACAATGTTAAAATAACATTGAACAAGTTATTATCTTTTGATAGTCAAATAAATGATTGTAAAATAATTGAAATTATATACATATATGTGCACGAATGTAATAATAACATATACAAGGTGAGGAAAAAGTATGAAAACCCTTAAATATCTCGGAAACTACGCATTTTAAAAAGAAATATTTCAGACAAAAGTTGTAAGGTTAAAAAAGGTCTATTTACTGATCTTATCATTTTGACTTTGCATGGTGTCACCAAGGTCAGAACAAGGTCATCTTGAATTTTTTAAATGGGATATTCGATATATTATTGCATATTCTTATAGCTTATCTCAAGAGCTTTTCAAAACACTATAATAAAGTATTTTTTCATAAAGCACTTTTTGAGTTACGAGGCTTGAAAGATACAGTATTTTGACATAAAATACAAAATATGAGAAACATTCAGTTTTCGATAATCTTATCTTGACACTTTTTGCACAGAATGATAAAATCAATCAATTGGTGTAAAGAAAACACATGGTTGATTTAAAAAAAAATATTGCAATGTACTTGTGATGTTTAGTAACATACTTTTTTTTAAATCAATCATGTGTTTTTTTTACACCAATGTTTCTTCTTACACCAATTAATTAATTTCATAATTCTGTGCAAAAAGTGTCAAGATAAGATTATCGAAAACTGAATGTTTCTCAAGATATTTTGTATTTTATGTCAAAATACTTTATTATAGTGTTTTGGAAAGCTCTCGAGATAAGCTATAAGAATATGCAATAATATATCGGGTGTCTCCTTTAAAAAATTCCAGATGACCTTGGCGACACCATGCAAAGTCAAAATGATAAGATCAGTAAATAGATCTTTTTTAACCTTACAACTTTTGTCTGAAACATTTCTTTCTAAAATGCATAGTTTCCGAGATATTTAAGGGTTTCCATACTTTTTCCTCACACTGTATATAAAATTTCTTTTATTTAATACATAATTTCTATATATAAGATCGCACGTTTTTTGGGAAAAAAACGAGGAGAGGAGAGGAGAAGGACGGGTGAGAGCAAAGGAAAGAGGGAGAAAGGGAGGGAGGGGAGATGATGCTTCTTAACAATCAAATGATTCATACAACGTTTGCGTTTAGCAGAACATTTATTTTGTTGGAAATTTTCTAAACTGAGAGTGGATTATTGTTTTATATGTAGAGGAATCCAATCTCAGTACAGAAAACTCCCAAAAATTGTAAAAAAACATTTTGCTGAACACGACCGATGTTAGATCAATACAATTTAACAATATTTTCTGAAATGTTGTATATATCTTGTAGATAAACATTGCAATTTAACGCGGACATTAGACATTTCTGCAATATTTTTTCAACTATGTTGAATCTATAGATTTTGCAACGGCGCAACATTTCTGAGATATTGATTCAACGTTTGCGTCCCGCATGGGTTATTATTTTAGTTGTGATGTTTGCTTGTGGGTGCTTGTAAAAAATTATTTCATAAAGCGCTAAATATTTCAAAAACACATTGACTCTGAGCCACAACGAGTCTATATTTTGTTCTTCAATTTTTGGTTTCTCAAATAAATAAAAATTTAGAATGCTGTAGGACCAGAACCGAAGATTGTGAACCGAGCATTGCGTATTGAAAATACCGTGAAATATTCGTGAATTACGTGGCTACGTAATTCAATTTACACGTTGTGCATACAGAGGCACGCGTTCCATTTAAAACGCGGGTATACTCATTCAGACTTCTCTCTGGAATAAATTTTGGGGAAATTTTCGTGGCAAATGATTCTACCGATTGAATTAATCGCCGATGGTAAATCCCGAAAAAATTCAGGTTTACGTAGTTCAAACAATATTAGATGGACATAGATGGCGGTACGCGTACAAGTGTAACCGAAGGAGTTCCTTCTTGGTGGAGATTGTCATGGTTCTCACCGGTTTTCATGGAAACTTCACAGAAAAACTGAAAAACTTCTGAATATTCGTTAGACTAATTTAGACAGGTTTGAGAAATGTGTTTAAATGATGGAAGGAGGACGGAAAAGGCCAATCCGGGAGTGTTTACTTGAGGTAAAAAGGAGAAGAGACAATTAAATAAACATACTTATTTAAACAAGATAAAAAGAACGGAAGATAACAAATATTTATATCAAGAAAATAGCGATCGAGAAGAGTATCAAGAAAAAATTGGTTGATGAACGTTATCGTACTAATGGCTCTGTCATGATTCATTAGATGATAAATTAGGGAAGTGAACTCGACTCTTACAATCGACATGGCAACTGGCGATAGTAGACGTGTCGCTCTAATAACAGGTATCACCGGCCAGGTAAGTATATTAGTTTTTGAAATGAAGATTTTATTTTCAGCTGATTTTGACGCTCAGAATACATTGATTCGGCAAATATCACGTATATAATGTTTGAGCTAAAAAATGTAGTGTTACATTTTAACAGGAAGAACATTTATATCTCTAAGATATTATTCTATTTGCCATATGTTCGCTATGGAGCTATCTTTGAAGTGACATAAATTTATATTGTCCTCAGTTTTGTGTTGCTTTTGTAGGATGGTTCCTACCTGGCAGAATTCTTACTGGAGAAAGGATACGATGTGCATGGCATCATCAGGCGGGCCAGTTCGTTTAACACTGGACGGATTCAGCATCTTTATGAAGATCCAAAGTGCCATCGGCAGGGCAAGATGAAGTTGCATTATGGTGATATGACAGACTCCAGTAGTTTGATCAAAGTCATTAGCCAGATACAACCGACGGAGATTTATAATCTCGCGGCGCAAAGTCACGTCATGGTATGTATTAAATATGTATTTAATATTTATATTAAATAAATGATGAGCTGTATAATATGTGTTACTTTATATTATGATAGGTAAGCTTTGAGGTAAGCGAATATACTGCGGAAGTAGACGCAGTAGGAACGGTGAGATTATTGGACGCAATACGTACGTGCGGTTTAGAAAAATCTGTAAAATTTTATCACGCATCGACGTCCGAGCTTTATGGTAAAGTAATGGAAGTTCCGCAAAATGAAAAAACACCATTTTACCCACGTTCTCCATATGGTAATTGAAAGAACAAGATGCGTTTTTGTAATCATCTTTTGTATTGTCAAATCATCTTTATACTAAACCTTTATATTAAATACTTTCATGTTAAGTAGTTTTATACATCTTTTTCCAATTTTTTATAGCTTGTGCGAAATTATATAGCTTCTGGATTGTCGTAAATTATAGAGAAGCGTATAATATGTTTGCGTGTAATGGCATATTATTCAATCATGAAAGTCCGCGAAGAGGAGAGAATTTTGTCACGAGAAAGGTGACGAGATCTATAGCGAAAATGCATTTGGGCCTGCAGGATGTGCTTGAATTAGGAAACTTAGATGCAAAGCGGGATTGGGGTCATGCCAAAGATTATGTAGAAGTAAGTAATATTTTATGATTTAGACATAAAGTTCGTGACTCTTAAGTAAATTAATTAGTTCACTTCAAATTCCTTGATACAATCTGTACCACGTGTATTGTATAGGCAATGTGGTTGATGCTCCAACAAACGCAGCCGGACGATTACGTCATAGCAACGGGAGAAGAACACAGCGTGAGGGAATTTGTAGAAATAGCATTCCAATATGTAGGTGTTACGATTAAGTGGCAAGGCGAGGGGGTGAATGAGACGGGGCAAGACGCACAAACCGGTCAAGTATTAGTCCGCGTAAATCCGAAGTTCTTCCGTCCAACCGAAGTGGTGAGATATTGTTATATATAAACTAGAAAATTAAAAGAAATTAAGAGAACTAAATAACTAGAGAATTAAATTTTTACATTTAATTTACTTTGATTGTCTCTTTTTTCCTATTTCCCAACAGGATCTACTTATGGGTGATTCGTCAAAAGCAAGAAACAAATTCGGATGGAAACCGACTATTACATTTAAGGTAATTGTCTGTATCCACCTAAAAAAAAGCAATTCTCAAGATTTAATACTCTATGCATCTCCAAATATACATAATTGTATTAATTGATACATATTACAGGAACTTGTAAAAGACATGCTGGATTCTGATTTGGAATTAATGTCAAAGAATCCAAACGCTTAATAGCGTTACATTTGAATTGTGATACGGTCAAACGCATTTGTCATTTTGTTCCCGTGTGAGAAGTGGCAGTATTTAAACATTTATCTACTTTTTGTAAATGTTATATAAATATTTTTCAAATGTTCTTGAAAAACTTTTGAGAATGAATAAGATTTTTACTAAATAATGTAATCTAGTGGCAATAATATGTAGTTTAAGATACATAGCAGAATCATTGAAATGTCTAATCCTAAGATGAGATATCCGAGAATATCTCAACTGGAATTGAAAGATTCTCGGTTGAGAGAATAACTATTGCTAGTTATAAGGGAGAAAAGAAGAGGATGCAATACAGAAAGCTACGATGATTTTATATTAAATAAGACAACGAAAAATAATCTTTTATGTCAATAAAGACAAACATGAAAAATAACTTCTATATATTTTATTCAATTAAATTGAATTTTATTATAGATATTTAATATGACTATCTTCCACTGGTCAGAATTATTTTCTAATTTTATTTTTAAAATAAAAGAAGATATTCGCTATAGCTCCTTAGAAAATCATGAGATAAAACTAAGTCTTTTTTTAGAGCCAAAAAACATATGTATATATCAAGTATATTTATTTTCTAATTTCGCTAAAATTTATCACCGTACTTGGTTGATGTTTCCATTTTGAAATTCTCGAACCCAATTTTACTTTAAAAATTTCCGCTCACTTATCTTTACTTATACCCTGGTGTAATACATACCACAATACGGCATCTAATTTCAGTCTGAACAAGTGCAGCGAATATACAAGCATGTGTGTCACACTATCGCATGTAACTGATTCAATTCTTATGAACTCACAATCATACAGTACAAAATCGCGCCAATTTCGTGCGATTGTTCTCCCACTTTCTCCCCTACCGCCACAGTCGCACCTGGGATAATGAAAGCGCAGTACATCCGCTCCTCCTGCCCCCTCGTCAGATCCTTCCCCCTCCATTGCGTTGGTGCCACCGTTCTTTCTCTCTCGCTCCCGATCGCGAGATTGTAAACAATTCGAACGCGGCGCGGAAAAGGCTCGCTCGGGGAGTCGGGAAGGATGCGACTAACGTGGGTCGAGGGGATGTACGCGCTCTGCCTGCTGATCCTGCAGATAAGACTGACGAATTCGCGGACATCCTGGCGTCTGAATGCCGCCGACAAGGTCGTGAAGACGACCGACTTCGTGAGCGCGATCGAGGACGATCCGATCTTCGACATCCTCGCGGGCAGCGTGGTCATCGGCCAGGCCTGGAGCAGGACCGCGACGTCTGAGAAGCACGAGAAGGTGCAAATATACTGTCAGGAATGCAAGAATTTCGCCAGCCAGGAGAGGTGAGGAGCCTGTGTGACCATTTCGGCTATCAGGGGTCGCGCTATTAGGTTATAAAATTACAGCTTGTACTCTCTCTCCCAGCAAACGCCAGTTAACAGTAACATTACATCAACACAATTTTTTTCCACTTAACGATATAAATGTAATATAACGGTGTGTTGTATAACGGTTACATTGTTGAGTAGGAAATTGTAACACTGATGTTATGTTACTGTTGATGTTTCAGTTCTCCTTCATCTGGTTTTATTTTCCTCTCTTTATGCAGCATTGTGATATTACGTTGAACTCTTTCATAAGCTATATAAAGGAGACCTCTAGTAAGCCACATCATCTTGATTATTTAAAAGAAAAAGCCAGAATCTCTTTATACGATTTGAGTTTGTACCTTTATAGTACACCTGCATGCGTATATTTCTTTTTTTTTTGTTATGTATGTTTCTATAGTATACACAAGTGATGCCATAATTTATGTGACATAATTTTCTTTTTCTTTCTGTAGTTAGCGTTTTGTGTGTGGCTTGCTGTTCATTCAGTGTTAAAACAGACCTAACTTTGGTCCCCTTGGCAGACGACTCTCGTCGTACGTGTTGAAGGACACACAAAATATCAGCGAGTCCTTCCCGCTTTCTTCCCAAGTGTCGAACGAGCAAGTGACATGCGCCTCCGATCAGCAATGTGACAACATAATATTGGACTGCGGCAAGCCAGTCAACTTTACTTATTATGATAATCTGATCGGCGTGGCGAACAGAAACAAGCATCCATTGGTACCAGAGCCCAATGTGGCACTCATGTTCAAGAAGAATGGCGGCAAAACTGTCGACGTTGACATTGACCTGCTAGAAAGACGCTTGAAAAAAGCAAAGCGAGAGGTATCTATTTGAAAACCTAGCATTTCGTATCCATTGACTCTAAGTAACAGTGAAAAAAATATGTTACGAAATTGTCAGATTCTAGCATTTTTACTTTAATCTTCTTTACTTTACTTTGGTCATTTTTATTTTTACTTAAGTCTTTAAGCGAAACAGATTATTTTATTGCAATCATTTATATCTTTTAGATAAACTATTTTTTCATGCATCCTTTCAATCATCTGTTATGTATCAAATACAAAGTTTTATGTAGTAAAACTCTTCTAATTTCTCTTCAAATGAATTTCCATCCTAGAAACCAAAATCTGTCCAGTTGTATAACCAGATAGGAAATTTCTGGCGTATAAAGGGCAATGCACAAAGATCAATCGAGTGCTTTCGTAGAGCACTTGCTGTGTCACCACACAATGCGGAAGTGCTCTTGAATTTGGCTAGAGTATTGTTGGTACAACATTACTTAGATGATGCGACATATTTAGCCAGACGATCCTTAGAGTTACAACCTCCGGATCGCAATGCATGGGAGCAATATCTTACACTTGGACAAATATTCAAGGTATATAAACAATAATTTAGTAGCAATACAATTATAAGATATATTCATGAGATCCTTAATAATATCCGTAAAATATTTCAAATTATTCATAATAAAGAGAATAAAAAGGTAAAATGGATTATGAAAAATTAATAATTAAATTGATGATTTATTAAATAATTAATAATAATGAGTTGATTATTTCCTCAGAAATTAAACTTCATTCGAATTATTATTGTAATCGTTTACTGCTCCTATTACATTCACTCATGTAAAGTTTAATACAATTTAACTTTTTTCTCTAATGTTGCTATTTTATTGAACAATAGCATTGAAAAAGATGTAGTATGAATGAGAGGAATAATTATACATTAAATTTTCTAAAAATTCAATATAAAGTATAAAGTAAATGTTATAGATGCTATTTTATTGAACAATAGCATTGAAAAAGATGTAGTATGAATGAGAGGAATAATTATACATTAAATTTTCTAAAAATTCAATATAAAGTATAAAGTAAATGTTATAGATACACCTTCATTTTACAGGCATATGGACATTTTCAAGAAGCAGCTGTACACCTGCGTCACGCACTGGAATTAAAACCAGATCTTTCCGATGCTGCCGATGCATTAAAAGAGGTTGAGTCACTGCCACTTGCAAGTATACATGTGTATACATTGCTGATTATCGTGGGTTTGGTATGTAAATTAATTAATGGAATGCATATGTAAACCCAATTTCTACTAACAGTTAAATGAAGTTTCTAGTGTTTTTTTATGTATTTTTTAAGATAAATTTTTAGTGATTTTACGAAAAGACAATTTTTAGTGGTTTTACGAAAAGACTTTTATATTTCTTTCCGTTAACATCCAGATGGAAATTGTTATTGATACAATTATCTGTTATCGTAGGTGCTCGGTGTACTCTTTGTTGTGTTGACCAGTGTAGAATGTGACGAGGATTCAACTCTAGTCAATGGACAGCTTCAACGTCCAGTACAACGACATTTTAGTCGTGCTATGGCTATGCGCAGTTTGCGGCTTAATGTTGCACGCAATAAACGCTGTTGATGATGATGATTCGTTATTGACGAATCAGTCGTTCGTACGTGTGATAGAATAACTTCTCATGCCATAACGACTTTTTTCTCTGCAAAGTTATTTGTAACAAGATGACTCGCAATAATTCTTGGGGTGCACTAATTGTTTATTATATATCTCCGAAGAAAAATATATGAGAAAATATACAAGAATTTCATCGTCACTTTATTCAGACCGGATCCAAGCCGTTATCGAACGTAATTTCGAGATTAGATTCTCAACTTCCATCTAATATTTATTTTTATCTTATCAACGTGTTTACATAAAATAAAAAATATGGAATGTCACACATATATATGTTTATACATATATATATTTTTATATATATATATTTATAAATATATATATATATATAATTTATATAAATATATATATTTATATGTATAAATATATATATATATATATATATATCAGGATTACAATTCTCTTTTAGTTGCTATCACATATATAATACAGTACATTGTAACAGTTCTTTCAATTACCATATACACGAAACTAGAATAGATACAAGTGATACATTTTAATTTGCTTTCCGCGTATATCACTTTATAATACGATTATGTAATTGTAAGTGGTATATTAGTACCTGATTAAAGTTGAAAATTAGCTTTAACATATAGAATGTCCCAAGAAAGACGTGAAATAGCAGCAGAATTATATTTTTATAGTCTTATAATATTGATTGAAAATTTTGATAACTAATTTGGATTTGGATGATTTTGGAAGTAAAAAGATGTAAAATTATAGATACAATTTTTATAATGGTAAAGTTTACCGTTTATTCGGAAAAAATATGTTTTATTGAAAATAATGATTCTGTCGAAAAATTATTTAGATATTCGCATAAGCATTTGCTTATATTTTTGATGCATTAAAAGTGCAAATGTTTGTTTAAATTGATGATTTAAAAAAATTTTAAATTCTGAAATATAGATTAGTATCTTTTATTCATAATTATTTTATTTGTAATATTGAATGATTTGATAATTTTGGGTATCTTAATACTTATATTTCTTATATTTCAAAATTTTCATTAACAACAGATCTGTCGATCGTCCTAGTTCTTAAAAATAACATTTATTACATGCGTCTTTTTAACTATTAGGATAATTCTTATATATATAAAAATTTTCGTTTTAACATCCAACGTTAAACAATAACTTTTTGATTCTTTGTTTACGTCTGTATACAACTTATGACATTCTCCGCTGTCACTTCGCACTTTTTTGAGACAATTTCTATAAAAATAAAAAGAAATAATATATGTAATATGAAATTGCATCTAAGCACTCATTCAACAAGATTCACACTAACAATATGTTTAACAAGATTCTTCTACATTTTACATTAAAATTTAGCGGGATAATGTAAATAACATTGTACAATTCACCTAATTAACGAGTCGTAGATAATACAATAGGATTCTACTTTTCATCGAAGAGACAATTGTTTCTCATTATGTTGAAATTTTTACATATATACTCCTCAGACGCGTACTTAAACATTTCTAGTATAACATCCTCTTTTAATAACTTATACATAGTACTTACGAGATATGTAGATGTAAAATAATTATTTGTGAATATTTCTCTTGCAGAAAGAGAAGTTTAAATAAGAAAAATTATAATATCTATTTTTGCTGTTTATTGAACAGAAAAAGTTCTAATCTAATATAAGATTTATAAATATCGAGACTTAATTGAATCGTTTAGTCCCCAATCAAGATTAAAAAATATCTTAAAACTCATACAAATGTAAAAATACTTCTTTTGCAACATCATTGAATATTCTTCTCTTGATTAAGCTTATTCTTGGCAAGAACTTATCAACTCATGCGAAACGAAAAACGAAGAAGAGAATAATGAATTAAAAATAATTTGATGATGACTTTGCTGCTATTTCTTCAATGAAAAACCTAGCTTGGGTCAAATATATTAGAATTGAATGAATAACTTTATGGACACTCAATGTACAAGGGAATTAGGCCTTATCTTTACAATAGGCCTTGTAATATTTACAAATGTTGCAAGCTAACGGTCGAGGCCAAATACTATATTGTTATTATATACTGGATATGTAATGTGTTAAAAACTTTCGTGAATAATGAATAAAAAAATATTTGTGCAATAGAAAATATTGGAAAAACAACTAACAAGTAATATTAATATTAGAAAAAATAACTAAATATTATTAAATTTTTGTTATAAAATGTATAATAATTAAAACGTTGGTTTTAATTATTGATAAAAAATTATTCTTTGTATCTAATTGCTCGATTTTTGCAAATTAGTGATGTTAATACCTTGTAAAATTCTTAAAAAATTCCAATATAAAAACAATCATAATTCATAGAAAAATAGTATTATTAAAAGGCTTCCTTAGAAAACTCGAGGAAAGATTTTTTAGAATTAATACTACTTTCCAACAATATTAATTAATATAAATAAGATGTATATTGAACGATTATCTAATAAAAACAGCATTCGACTCACCGATACTTTGCAACCATACAATGTTCAATTTATGAAATAAATTATATAAACAGAATAAAGCATTTAATTACAATAAAAAAATTTCGAAAAATTTACAGATTTGCAAAAAATGCAAAAATTTGCATTCTCAGTTTTTTGTGCGTATCAAGAAATAGCTAACTGTCACTAAATATTATAAAGAGTAATGTTTTTATTATATACCAGATCGAACATCCAATATTTTACGTTTGAAAAAGTTGAAAAGAAAATAGATGAATCGAATGTCATACTGTGCCTCTGTAAGTACTAAACATATATTATCAACAATATATTGCGATCTGCCTCGAATTTGCTTCTAAATTGTTGGACTAGTTTGTACAAGGCACTAAATGCATCTGATATATATTAACATTTACACATACAAAAAATTATGTTATGCTATCTCCAAATACACTGAATGTCCAAAAGATTGAGATGAGTTTTTGAATGGTATTTATAAGTACAATACTATTATATAGAGTGCTGGAGACTCATACAACAATCGAGGAGAGAGTAATTTATTAAAGAAAAATTGAAGAAAAAACAAACATAAATCAATTTGCAGAGTAAAAATTTTTCATATAAATGTGATTTTTTTCGAAAAAAACACAAAAAACATATAATTTCATATACCTGATTAAATTTTTTTTCAGATATATCTACACAAACTTAATGTTTTTTTGTTTCTATATTTTTAAGACATTTAATATGTACAAAATGATGAAAATAAGAATGTTCTGTAGCCTACCTGTTATAGCCTTCAGAATTTAAAACGTAAGAATTGAATCGTTGTTAATCACTTTTTTGAGATTATGATACTGCATGTCTAACTTTTAATCGACAAATATAAATTCCGATTTATATTTGATTTATTTTTTGAATCATTTTTTCTTGAACATAAAGCTTAGTATAAATCAAAGTTTTTGTTATTTACTTGTTATTGTTATGCTTGTTATATTTTCTTTTAAAACATTTTTTCATTGGAAAAATATCCCTCTCACGAATGTTGCTATAATTGTCACTGCACGCTATATAGTATTGGAAAATATACATCAGACTCTCTTTCCACTATCATAAAGACATCCTTCCAACAGTCACTTTAAAATCTGTAAATACATCTATCATGTTATATGTGTATCATCAATTATTTCATTTACTTTTAATATACAAGAATGATTTCAATATAAATGGCCAAATTTTAGATATTCTATCCATTCTGAGAAAAAGAATCATATTATCATATTAGATTTGAAAACACTTTTTTCAATTTATAAACACTCTCTCTTTGTCACAAAGCTCTACAAAGATATCAACAATATATTAAAAAATTATCATTCTGTTTGGAAAATTATAAAATTAAAATAAGATAATATTTATTAATGTCAATAGAAAATTTTTAGCAATTTTGGTAGTCCAATGGTATCGATTTGAAGTCGTCATTACTGCAAAACTTTATTTTCAGTCTTCAAAACATGTTTCTAAAGCTTGACCACCCATTTCAAAATCACTATGTGTATATACTGAATCAAATATCTATGTATAATATTATATACATATATTTTAAAAGTTAGAATTGCACCCAACTGGCATTAGCCACTGTAGGTGCTGGTGCTGGTGTTGGCGCCGATGCTGATGCCGATGCTGACTGAGAAGCACTAGCAAATTCGCCCCATTCTGAACTCGTAACATCTTGATTTTGACTTTGCGGTGGCTTGTGTGCAGGTGAGGAAGTAGGAGTTTTTGCTGGTGGTGGAGCGATCTTAACACCACCTGGAGGAGGTGGTAGACCCACAGCTGGGTTGGTACGTTGTCTGGACTTGGAAGCAACCTCGCTGCCATCCTTTTTCTAGTAAGTAATGTGAAAAAATGATTTTAAAATCCATAGGACAATTTGTTCAGATATTTCATTGTTAGGACAGTCTAATTTTTCATATCAAATCATATTACACACACACTCTAAAAGAAACTTTCAAAAGAATATTAATAAAAAACGAAAGTAAAAATATTTCTAAAAAATCATTTGGAATTGAAAGAGAAAATTATTGGATAGACAATAATATTTTCTTCCTTCATACTTTTCTTTTAATTATTTTAGAACAATATTTTCTTAATTTTAATTTAAAGAAATATCGGCTCTTTAGATTGTAACAGGTAATGCATTCAAGAAACAAACACATGATGAAAAGATTCTTACGGTAATCTTCATGTTGATCTTAATAGTCTCGCCCTCCTTAAATCTGAGATCCAATTCTTGTTTCGGCTTTTCCTTCTCCTTCTCGATCTGCTCCCGATTCTTCAACCACTTAAAGTGATCCTGAAGAGCAACATTCAGATCAAAACTATCAGACCTGTCTAAGAAGCCAACACCTATGAACGCTGACCGTCCATTGTCATCTTGGATTCTCAGGACGAAATATCTAGATGAGTCAGTGACTGGCTCCACAGCTATCCCAGGATATTGTTCGATAGGACACTTGGCAAACAGTTCACCCGTGATCTTGTCTTCCAGCTTTAGCGTGATACTGTCGCCCTGTGACACCAATCGCATGCGACCGGTCCAGGAAGGTTCCTGCAGGTTCCAATCAGCTGCTCTGTGACAGATCAAGGACCGTGAGATAGTCGCATGGTTCGAGAAAACAGAGTAAACGTACCGTTCGATCCGCTTTACACTAGTTTTACTTTACTCGAACGACTCGTACGGTCATCTCAACGAGTAACTACGGATCAGTCGTTCATAACATATTGAACAGTCCCGCGAAACGTCGCGTTGTAGAGGCGTCTTACGCTTACCGATAACCCCTGTTGGTCGACCTTGGTGGAATTTTGAAGACGAACACCTCGGACTTCACCAGGAGAACGCTCTCGTACGTCTCCATCGCGTTTACCGACGACGATCTTCACAGGAGACGAGCGCAGGAACGAACACAGAGAGGGACCCTCCTCCACGTAAGACTACCGTTTGAAGGTTCGTTTGCGCTCCTCTGACAAATGTCCGCTACGATCAGCCGTGATTTGATAACTCTATCTCGAGTCACGCCTCCTGTCACCCTTTCCCCGTCTTCCCGTCAAATCCTGCTCCCCCGCGCTACCTCACGTTGTCGAGTTGTCCATAGATTAATCGCGAATAGACAGACCGGTTGATATTTTTTTTTATGCTCGGCCAGAGGAAGCATGAGTCACCGGTAGGAACATGAAGAATAGAGATAAGGAGACCGAACCCTTATGGACGATGCGCTAGATTTTTCAGCCCAAAAGTGGTCCTCTGAATTAGTTCGAGGATGTGGAATCGAGATGTCGCTTCTGTTCTATGTCACCCGTCCGCACAATCTTTATTCTGCATGGTAGCTCATATTAGTTTTACAAAGTTTTAGGTTTGAAGTTGAAATAGAAACAGAAAAGACTGAGGTTTTCGTGTACTTGCCCAACCAAAAAGAAAGTAATTTATAATAACAGAAATGACACGTATATGTTCGTTTCCTGATTGTAAATCGGGAAGTATAAGTGAAAAAAGAAACAATAAATTACATGGTTGGAAGAACAAGACAATGTTTAAATTTCCACGAAGAGTGTGTATTTGCATCAATATCAAATTCACACTTGGATTAATTCACCTTAAGTATCTAATATTTCTAATAACTAATCTTGTAGAACAAATTTCCATTAATTCGACAAATGTGGGAAGAAGTTATTGGTCGTAAAACAAAGGACAACGAAGTCCTTTGTGAACTTCACTTCAGATCAGAAGATATACAAAGAAATTATGAAATACCTTTTACTGATGGTTTAAAGCTTACAATGGACCGTGCAAAAATTACTTTAAAACCGACAGCTATTCCTTGTGACAATGTGTGTGATGTAAGTATTTATTTTTTTTCAAAAAACGAAAATATAATACTGAATCATGCAGCTGCAGTATGCTAATAATTTATCTTTCAAATATGTTTTTAAATATATTTCTGTAATGTATGAAATATATTTCTGCAACCGTAGGTCCAGTGAGCTGTAAAATTGTTTTTTTTTATCCTGTTATTTTTTTGTAAACCCTATTGTTTCCTTTATATTTGCCAAATTAAATCAGCCATCTTAAGCTGTGTTCCGATATTCACTGCAAGTACTGAGAATCTGTAGTTTATGTTATGTACACTATAGATTTTTAGGCAGTGAATATTGGAACGCAGCCTTAGAAACATATTTCTCTCTTTATCGATTTTGTGAAAACACTCATATTGATTCACTTGATTATTACTTTTTGTACAGAAAGAAAATCATAAACCTAGGACAGCAACAGGGGACATTTTAAAGCAGTCTCTTCAAAAAATTCAAGAAAAGCACCATGCAGTAAAAAAAGTAAAAGAAAATATCATTTTAGACCCGTTTCAACCTGTTAAAAACGCAGAAATTCAACCCGTTGAAAATGCAGAAATTCAACCCGTTGAAAATGCAGAAATTCAACCCGTTGAAAATGCAGAAATTCAAGTCGTTGAAAATGCAGAAATTCAAGTCGTTGAAAATGGAGAAATTCAACCCGTTGAAAATGCAGAAATTCAACCCGTTGAAAATGCAGAAATTCAAGTCGTTGAAAATGGAGAAATTCAACCCGTTGAAAATGCAGAATCAAGAAATATATCATTATCTCTAACTCCTATTACAAATTCAGAGAATAACATTAAAATCAATTCAGATAGGTCATTCTCATTGCAAACACTGTACAATCATTTGAAACAAGTCAAATTTCCAAACGGTTGGTCTTATTCAAAATTGATGCGTCCGGGACATGACGCTATAATAGTAAGTCAATGGTATGCCAATCGCCCAGCGCAAAAAGAATTTGTGATTAACATCGATGGATCAGTTAATGTATGTATTATTATCAGTTAAAAATAATTCCCATTTTAAATCATGTCATTTCTTTACAGGTTTTTATTTGCAACAAATCTGTATCTATACCCGGAATAAAACCTGGTACAACTATTAATAATGTGCTAAACAATATTGAAGTCTTGCAAAAAGTATTACTTTGTGACAGCACTAGAGTAGCAGAAAGGTTATTATTATTTATTACATTTTACTTAATCTTTTTATATGATTACAGTGGATTTGTTTGTTTTACACACTTTCTGGATCGTTCATCTTTTCGCTTCTTTTTTCCAACAAGAAATGTGCATAAAAACGAAAATATTCTATATATGAATTGTTTGCAGGCATGTCAATTTGTGTGAAGGATATGTACTATGTAATAAATCACACTTTAGATATAGCCATGTTCGATGTGAATCATGTAAAAAGTTGATAGCCAAGAGTTCTCGCCACAAAAAAAAACAGCTGATCAAATCAACCAAGAAAAAACTGAAATATAAAAAAAATAACAAAGCAATAAAAAATGAAAGGATGAAAAATAAGAAACTGAAAAGCAAAGTACTATCCGCAGTATTAAAATAAATTGTTTGAATTATTAAAACAGCATACATGGTTTTAATTTATTTTAGCTTGTAAAACTGAAAGCCGAAATTGTACAATTGAAAACAAATTGTGGAAAGGCAAATAAAGCTGTGATAGAGAAAGAAATTTCGAATTTGCCTGAGGCGCAGCAGGAAATGGTTAGAGCATGCTTCTCTTCGGCAAAAGTTAAAAATAAAGAAAGACGATATACTAAACAATGGGTGTATGAATGCTTACTTATGAGAATTAAAAGTAGAAAGCTCTACGAACATTTAAGATCACATGAGATTCTTGTTTTACCACATATTGACACTTTAAATAAATATGTAAAATGCATGGGCAGTGCATATGGGTTTAATGATACCATATTTGATATGTTGCGTATCAAAGCTAAACAGATGGAACCTGCTGAAAAGAGAGGTATTATAAAATAGGAAATATTTGAGAAAGAAAATATTAAATAATTTAAATAAGTAAATAATTTATACTACTCTATGGACAGGTAATCTCCTTATTGATGAAATGAAACTGTCCGAAGCCTTAAAGTTTGACAGAGATTCCTTCCAGTTTCATGGATTTACAAACTTGGGTGATCATACACCTGAACATCAAAAAAATGAAATGGGTGATCATGCCCTTGTATTTATGTTTCAACCGTTCCGCGGCTCATGGGTACAAGCGGTTGCATGCTTTCTCAGTAAAAGTTGTGCCAACAGCAATGTATTACAGTGTCTCGTTCTGGAATGCATTATACTCCTTGAAAAAATGGATTTTTCTGTGATGCAGTCACCACAGATGGTGCAACGTGGAATCGAAGTATGTGGAACAAATTTGGGATTACCGAAAATAATATTTCTTGTCAACATCCTTGCGATTCTGAAAGAAAGTTGTGGTTTCTGTCGGATTTTCCCCATTTGATTAAAAATTTCCGCAATTTTATTACATCGCAGCTGGAGATATGGGTATCATATTGTATTCTATACGTGCTTCAATCAATATTACAGTAATATTTCAATTAGATACTTTGCAGACACCCGATGGAATAATAAAAAAGAAACATTGGGAAGCAGTAATAGAGGTCGAAAATCACCCTTATGGTCTGAAAGTTGCTCATAAACTGACACCTGACCACTTAGATCCAAAATATTATCAGAAAATGAATGTACCAATGGCATTTCAAGTAAAAAGATAACTTATATAAAAGCAAAAGAAAAATTATCATATTCAAAATTATTTATATGCATTGAATTTTAGTTATTCGAAGATCGTGTCGCTGCTGCCATGTCAATATATCAGGAATACCATCCTGAGCTTGCGGATTGTCAACCAACAATTAAATTTATCCGACGAATAAACAGACTGATAGAAGTCATGATGTCTAGAACTCCAGTTAAAGCTTTGAGGCTTGGTAGCAAAGAAGCAGCTGTAAGAATTTTTATTCTTTTTTATTTCCTTATTTCCATTCAACTACGTGGCTTATTAACAACTATGTAATATTTTTTGTTTAGATAATCACTGAGTTGATAGAATATTTGCACGAATGGGAAATCAATGCAATAGAACATGGTTATCACTTTTTAACAAAGAGCACATGCTTTGGTTTGAACATTACACTGAGAGCTACTCTTGAAATACTTGAATTTTTGATTTACGAGTGCAACTACAAGTATTTAATGACTGCAAGATTGAATCAAGATGCCTTGGAACGTTTCTTCGGTTTGGCGAGAGAAGTGTGTGGATCAAACGACCATCCTGATTCAATATTGTTTGGGCAAATGTTTCGTCTTATAAGCACGTATTCTTTGATAAAACCATGTAAGGGTAGCAATGTTGCTGGAGGTGAAATGATTTACTCACTGATAAAGTTTTCAAATATACCTACAAGTCAAGCTGGACGATTAGAATGGACAAAGATAATGGACAGTATCATCGAAGACAGCGGCAAACCTGACGACATAACGAATCAGATGAATCAGTTAGAAATTGCGAACGAAGAAATAGCAACGCAAGATTCTTCTCTTTTTATTACCGAATACATGGCTGGATATATAGTTCGAAAAGCCATAAAATGGACTAATTGTAACGATTGCATTCAAAGTCTTTTAGCCTTACCAAATCATAAGGACTATCGGATGATTGCATCACTATCTCAAGGATATCTGATTAACCCATCTGCTGACTTGATAAAAATGATACACCTGATGGAAAAAACGATATTAGACATTGTTAAAGTACAACCCATCAATTCTGAGATTGTATTTCACATTAGTTACGCCCTTCAAGAATTGCAATCCGAATTGTCTCTAGTCGGATGTTCTTTGCACCAAAGAAAGTTAACTAAGTCGGTGATGAGTTTTATATAATAATTCGAGCGAATTTTTTGGCAAAACAGTACAATGCCAACAACTTAAGCATAAAAAGACAAAAGACGCGCCAAGCACGGAAAAATGCTAAGTTATAGTATATTTTATGATATAAATAATTATATACAGTATTATGTTGAATATATATAGTATATTTTATAATACAAATATTTATATACAATGTTGAATGTTTATGAAAGTTTTATAACTGTGATATTTCATTTGACATTTATAACATTTTTCATCATTTTTGTTCCAATTGCAATACTTACAAACGTATGTTAATATATATTGTAGTTTTAATCTTTTATAATAAAGTTTTTTCATGTTTGTGTACTACTCATAATTACAATTGCTGTATTATTTTCGACAAAATACATAATTTATTTACAATATGTCGTACCAAATAAAAAATATCAAACACACATACAATTATTAAAAACATTCTAAATTATTTAATGTTCTTATGATTCCGGACACATGTTCTATTGATTTAATTTTTTCACATATCATCCAAGATAACGGTTTGTTATTACATAATATATCAACTTCTAAATTATGCTTAATAACAAGTTTCATTCTTTCTTCTAAATTGTCCAATATTTCAATGAATATTATACATGCCTCATATTCGACTACAGCCCAGTTTTCTGGTTTTGTTATCAATTGTTTATTTTTTTTTAAATATTCAAATGTTATAGGACATTGATCATTGTACTTCATGGAGTAATTGTCCATAGTTACGATAAATTTAATTTATACAATTCCTTAATGATATATCTATT
>CABEGB010000359.1:0-21099 GCA_901521435.1 Crematogaster levior
AAGTGACTAACAATGATGCAATCGTCATCTTGTTTCGGACTCAGAGCAGTAACAGCAGTTGCTTCCATTGGTAAAATATTGGATTCGCAATATTGCTTTTCTTCGACAATATCTTCGTCTTCTATATTACATAGTCGACGATTATTTAATTTTTTGACTTCTTTTTTTTCTACTTCTTTAGCTTCCATTATATATTTTGGATTTCTAATAGGCATATGTCTATTATACCGGCTATCCAAGATTTCTGGCAGCATGCATTCATAATAAAAACGAGTTAAAAAGGGCATCATTTTATTATTCCAAAATTCATTATCCCTATTAACACGTGTTATTTTTAAGCTTTTTGGCGTCCACAAAGCGAAAATACAATAATCTCGCTGCGTAATATTTAATTGACCTTGAACTTGATAGAAAAATTTATGATTTTGATTCATTTGGTCAGAATTTTTCTTATCAAAAATGCTTTTTAGTTGAGGCAGTGTCTTTACTGCCTCTTCCGCTGTTAAATTTTGAGCTAAGAGAGGACATTTTATTTCTACCAAACCATCTTCATCTATAAGCCCATCAGGAGAAGCACCCAAGTATGGATTTTCAACATCAATGAACAATCCGCAAGTTTTAATCTCCTTTTTCAATATTTGGGCCAATTCTTTTTTCGCAATTTCCTCCTTCTCGCGACCATATTTCATCGCTGCGTTATCAGTAGCTGAAGGATATAAAATATTTTTTACAGTTATTGTGCAAGACGTTGTCGTTCTCATACGACATACGGGTCCAAAGTTCGATGCCGTTAACATTTTACGTCTCAACTGTAACCATAATTCTGATCTATTTTGGTCTCTGGTATCATGTTCAATTTTTTGCCAATTTCTCCCATTTTCGAACAACTTTTCTAAATGATTTTGCCGAAGTTGCTCGAATACATCGCATGGCAGATCCGGTTTCTGCGACTGCGGACCATAATAGCGATCTGTTCCCAATTCTTGTTTGAATTTTTTTTGCCTTCCTTGTGTTTGTCGGGATTTTCTGGTTCTTGCAACTTTTTGTTGTCGTCGCTTTTCCAGATTCTCGATAATAGGTGGAACAGTCTTATTCATACTTTTATGTAATTCTGTAAGTACTTGTTGCGTATTATATTGCACAACTGCTCCCCAAACTCTAGCATTGTAATCGCCTTTTTTACCGAAATGAATACGTTTCGAGCCAATTAGTTCGCAGATTATCGAATTATATGATTCTGCAAGATTATTTGTATAATTTAATAATAAGCTGTCAGAGTAACCGCTTAAATATTCGATAGCTTCTTCTACTTCTATATAGAGACCATGAAATTTTAAAGAATCAACATAATTGTTCTCTTCTTTATCACAGTTCTCTTTGCATTTACGGCCACGTTCTTCACATAGTTTGTGATCACCAAAAACATGCCTAGGAATGTTCAAAATATCTTTTTGTAATTCCATTGCCTGACGATGTTGAGATTGAGGTTGCTTTTTTTCTCTTCGTAGAGCAGCTGCTTCAGTTATTTCCTTCCGTATTTTTAGAATATTCTTTTTTACTATATTTCGCGCCTCTACAAAGCCACTCTTTCTAAATGCTTTTGGTCGACTTTTCTCTGTTATAAGTCTCAACTTTTTGCATAAATTACGTAGCAAATGATTGGTACATACTATTTTCTTTACTGTTACCATATATTCTCCGTATGGATTGTTATTTTTTATAGCCTGGTATACGCTACTGTCACCGTCAGCAACAAGCGTTCTATAAATCAGGCCATGCATTTCGATGCTACAGTTGAAGCCTTCCGCAATAGCATCGCTCTCCATTTTTGTAGAACTTTTGTTTGAATCAAAATTTCTATAACATTTATGAGCTTTTGCCTCAACATCTTTTCGCTTTGCCATATCACATATTATGCAATATTTATTTTTGACACCGACGTAGAGAACCTTTTTCGTGCGGTAACCTATTATGGCTCCAATACCGGAAGAAGAATCGTAGGCAGTACCGTACGATCTCTTCATCCAACTACCATCCGCTACAACTGTTATATACGGAATACCGTTTATAACGTCGTTGTTTTCAAAAGCGAGTTTTGCTTCCTCTTCGCCAGCCATTTTCATATTTTCTGTGGCTGATTTTAGAAAATCATCAACTAACTTGTCTCTACATTTGATGTACGTTGGTTCAGACATGCAAGGAATATTCATGGCTGCACACTGCTTTTCCAGCTGGGCATAACCAATTCCTACTGTAATAGCTCCTGCTACAACAGCCATGTTAATGTCCATTGTTTTTGGCTCTGTGGATTCTGTCCAGATTTTATCTTCATAATTGCACATTTGGCATTTGAAGGTCAACCCGGTCATTAACCCACTTTTATGATACTTTATAACTTTCCAATCTTGAAATTTGCATTCTATTCCTCGCGCATGATTGTCGAAAGTTCTGTGCATTTCATTTATGAAATAACAAAGATCGACAACATAACGGCCTTTAGGTAGATTTTCTTCGATACCATAATCCAAAGGACTATTTTCAATGACCAAATTCATGCTATCTTCGGAATATTCGACATTTTCGTTACACATACTTTTATTTTCGCCTTTATTTGTTTGGCATTCTATTGCTTGTGTATCAAATTTCATATCTATCACATCAGATAGTGATCCCGCGTCAGACACTGATTCTCGAATAAATTCGTTATCGATATTTCGAGTACTAATGTCCACAATACGACGGCCTTTAAGCGTGCTTTCCTGCATACGATTTGTCTCCAAAAGGCCATTTTCGATAACAAAATCTTTGTTATCCTCGCAAAGTTGGACATTTTGTTTTATATTCATATCTGTATTTGACTCGTAACACTGCATTGTTTGGATATTCAAATCCGTCGTATCGGGAAATAATTCTACCGATTTCTTATAATCGACGGATTCATCGGTAATATCCTCAATGCTTCTCGAGTCAATTAATACATCCTTACCTTTGAAAAGTCGAACATCTTGTTCGACATTATACATACCTGTATTAGACTCCTGACATTTTATTTTAATATTAGCTTTTTCCGTATTGGATACTACCAATTTCTTAAAATTAATGGTATTGCTAATATCCTTGCTCTTGGAGTCCTTTTGTTCCATTTCTGGCTTCCGTAATAACTGTCGCCTGCAAAGAAAAATTAATAAATTAGTATTTTGGGAAATAATATTAAATATATTTTTATCACAATATTATTTTTGAAAAAAATAAAATCTCTGAAAAACTACAATCTTTTGTTTTTAATTATAATTATAATTTAAATATAATTGGTGTAAAATAATTTTAGAAGTAACCAGCACACGAATGGACCGTCACTAAATTTTATGTTTTGACAACCAGCACAGGAATAGACTGCCACTGGATAAAGTTTTTACAACCAGCATACGAATAGATCGTCACTGGATAAATTTTTTACAACCAGCATACGAATAGATCGTCACTGGATAAATTTTTTACAACCAGCATACGAATAGATCGTAACTGGATTTTATGTTTTTACAACCAGCATACGAATAGATCGTTACTGAATAAAGTTCTTACAACCAGCATACGAATGGATCGTCACTGGATTTTATGTTTTTACAACCAGCATACGAATATATCGTCACTGGATAAAGTTTTTACAACCAGCATACGAATAGATCGTCACTGGATACAGTTTTTTTCTAAGCAGAACGCACATGCAAACTACTACTACTACTACTACTACTACTACTATTCTATAATTATGTCTAAAATACATATTTTTTTATAAATTGCTGTCTAAATTTTCAGAGATTTTATTTTTTCAAGCTAAAAAATATAGGAAAGATTTATGCATTTGATTATACATACAAATCAATGTTCAATATTTCTTTTTATTTCAGTTTTATATTAAAAATTTATTATTAGAATTTTAATAATGTTCAATCTAATTATTCATTAATTGAATTATTTATAAAAAGATTTGATTGTGTGTGAAATCAAATACATAAATCATCCCATTGTATATTCATTTATATATAAATTCACTTATAAATTTATTTTTAAAATTATAATAAATAATTATAATCGGTGTTGTGTAACATAAGTTATATATATATTGGCCATTTTTAGAACTTCTCCTTCAGTTATTTATTATTTTAATAATAATAAAATAAAAAAGTAATCCGATTTATGTCATGTTTGGTGTCATCGTGAAAATATCATTAATCCATTTTTATCTTATCTTTATCTTTTTTATCCTTTTTTATCTCCAATCTTTCGTATCATATTTTATCTTACTGTAAAAAATAAAATTTTAACATTTCGCATTTTATCGATCCGAAAATAATTGTAATGGTTGAGATTTTCACAATGACACCAAAACATGACATAAATTGGATTACTTTTAATTAAATATGTATGTGTTCTAGTTAAAAATTGTCCAATTTATATCCCCAGTGAAAAATGACCATCAAATCGATATGAAACTGATATCGATCAATGCAATTTACATCAATTCGACGTCAATTCGATGTCGACTCGATAGATCTCTTCTCACTGGATCGTGCTTATTAGTGTGATTCGCAAATTACCAATGAAATTATTTTGCCAATATATATAGCCGATATATATATACAGAGTGGACCATTTTAATCTATCCAGTCGAATATTTCGAAAACCAAGCTCGGGAGAGAAAAATTTTTCAGACAAAAGTTGTTTGGTTTCGAGGGGACCATAAGATGGTACCATTGGTTTGACCTTGAAAAATTATTTGAAAGTCACATGAAAGTCACCTCAATTTTTTAAAATGGCATCCCCTATTTTTTATTGCATATTCTTGTAGCTTATCTCGAGACCTTTCCAAAACACTATAAATAAATGTTTTTTCGTTAAATATTTTCCGAGTTATAAGGCTTGAAATAATTTCTTAATTTTACATAAACTATAAAATATCTCGTAAAATATTCACTTTTCGATGACCTTACCTCAATACTTTTATGCACAGAATAATGAGAGGAATCAATTGGTGTAAAGAAAACACATAGTTCTTTTTAAGAAAATATATGTAATTGTTAATTACAAATTGCACATTTTTTCTTAAAAACAACTATGTGTTTTCTTTACACCAATTGATTCCTCTCATTATTCTGTGCATAAAAGTATTGAGATAAGGTCATCGAAAAGTAAATATTTTACGAGATATTTTACAGTTTATGTAAAATTAAGAAATTATTTCAAGCTTTATAACTCGGAAAATACTTCATGAAAAAATACTTTATTATAGTGTTTTGGAAAGCTCTCGAGGTCAGCTACAAGAATATGTAATAAAAAATAGGGGATGCCATTTAAAAAAATTGAGGTGACTTTCATGTAACTTTCAAATAATTCTTCAAGGTCAAACCAATGGTATCATCTTATGGGCCCCTCAAAACCAAATAACTTTTGTCTGAAAAATTTTTCTCTCCCGGGCTTGGTTTTCGAAATATTCGACAAGACTGGATGGATTAAAATGGGACACATATATACATATATATATATATACATGTACAGGGTTGGGCAAAAGTCCGGAAACAGTCAAATATCTCGAAAAGAATCAACTATAGCGAAAAATATGTAAATAGCAAAGTTGTAGGGCTTAATAAAATGTACCTAATGATGGCTAAAAATTTGACTTTGGGTGTAGGACGAAAATCATATGAAGGTCAAATTGAATTTTTTTTATGGAACTGCCTACTTTTTATTGCATATTCTTGTAGCTTATCTCGAGACCTTTCCAAAACACTATAAATAAATGTTTTTTCGTTAATGTTTTTTCGAGATAAGCTACAAGAATATGCAATAAAAAGTAAGCAGTTCCATTTAAAAAATTCAATTTGACCTTCATATGATTTTCATCCTCCACCCAAAGTCAAATTTTTAGCTATCATTAGGTACATTTGATTACTTGATTACTTGATTACTTTGCTACTTACATATTTTTCGCTATAGTTGATCCTTTTCGAGATATTTGACCGTTTCCGGACTTTTACCCCACCCTGTATATCGTAGACGTAAGTAACGCATAAGCTTTGACGTAATATATAACAAACGTGCTAATTACCCAGTGAGAAGTGACCATCAAATCGACATCAAATTGCCATCGAATCGATACAATTACATCAATTTGACATCAATTCTATGTCGACTCGTTAGGGCCTTTCTCACTGACAATGAGTTACTGATAGCACATTCTACATCTATGTCAAAGCTTGTGCGTTACTTATGTGTACAATTTACGTCTATTATGTAACATTTGTACACAAACCCTTGTTACAATTCGCTGAACACGTATACAATGAATTTATACCACTAACCTTTTCCTCCATGCTTTCTTCAAAGAAAGTTTGTAGCCGACGTAAGGATGTTTGGCATCAATTTTCCGTCCCATTATAAAATGGATCAGTTACTAAAAACACTAACACTAAAAACACTAACACTAAAACTCACGCACTCAGAGAAAACGCACTACTTCACGCGTATGTTTTCCTCATGAGTAATAATTACATTCGCGGCAACGGTTTCCCGCGTAATTCACGATCTATTGTTTCGTGTATACACTACGCGACGCGTGAGTGGAGCCCCCCCGTAAGGGGGGTAGAACACGCTGCCTCCACGCGTACACTTTTTCGCGTCATGGCTGTATCAATAGGTGTCCACATATTTTTATTATAAACTAAATGTTTATTTGTATATAAATTTTATGTAACAACATACTGAAATTTAGCTAAATCTCAGGTGGGAAGCTAGATTATCTCCTTGTAAAAAATACAGTTTTCGAATCTCGATCGCCAAGCGTGCCAGCGAGAGAAAGAGAAGGAGACGGTAGATATATCTGTGCTCTTCTAGCTAGCTGAGCGCACATGTACATGGCTTTTTCCTCGTGTGCGTGGTGTAGCTACACCACGCACACGAGGAAAAAGCCTGTACGTGCGCTCGGCTAGCTAGAAGAACGCAGTATCTTCCGTTTCCTTTTCTCCCTCTCGCTATAGCTGACACGCTTGGCGATCGAGATTCGAAAACTATATTTTTTACAAGGAGATAATCTAGCTTCCCACCTGAGATTTAGCTAAATTTCAGTATGTTGTTACATACTGATACCCCTCTTACTAATGTAATATATGATACAATAACTCGTACCATTATTTTACAAGAAATAATTGTAAAGTCATATACGTAATCTACCGATTCGATAAACCTAGTTTTCAAGCAATGAGCGTGGTCGCGTTAGTAAACCGAGCGACTAGAACGCTGGAGATCTCGAGTTCGAAACATCCCTTTTTTTAAAATTTTTTTTTAATGTGTCTTTTATGCAATACATTAAAATTAAACCTCTTTCAAAAATATTATATAAATATTATGTTTTTTATGATAGGTTTAATATATTGTAAATAATAAATTATTTAAAGACACAATATATTAGTATATTAGTAGTAGGAGTATGTAATAACATATTGAAATTCAGCTAAATCCCAGATGGGAAGCTAGATTATCTCCTTGTAAAAAATACAGTTCTCGAATCTCGATCGCCAAGCGTGTCAGCTATAGCGAGAGGAAGAGACGGAGACGAAAGATATACGTATATGTCCGCGCTCTTCTAACTAGCTGAGCGCACACGTACATGGCTTTTTCCTTGTGTGCGCGCTACATCACGCACACGAGGAAAAAGCGATGTACGTGTGCGCTCGGCGCTCGGCCAGCTAATTTTAATGGATTAATGAGATTTTCATGAATAAAATAACACCAAACATGACATAAATTAAATATGTATGGTTCTAGTTAAAAATTATCCACTTTATATTCTCAGTGAGAAATGATCATCAAATCGATTTTTATAAATTGATATCGATCGAATTTACGTCAATTCGATGTCGACTCGATAGATCTCTTCTCATTGGATCGTGCTTATTAGTGTGATTTCGCAAATATTTTATTAATCCAATGAAATTATATATATATATGTGTGTGTGTGTGTGTGTGTGTATGTGCAATGTACGTGTGTGTGTGTGTGTGTATACAAATTTATAATGCGAAGATATGCCTGCGTTCTTCTAGCTGGCCGAGCGCCGAGTGCACACGTACACGACTTTTTCCTCGCGTGCGCGATGTAGCGCGCACACAAGGAAAAAGGCATGAACGTGTGCGCTCAGCTAGCTAGAAGAACACACTGAAGCTAGTGGAGACAACACCACTACTCGCACGCTCACCTCACCGACAAGCGGCTTGTCATAGCGCGCCGCAGATTCGTACTATTTCCACCCTCTGTATCTCCGCGGGGGTGCATGATCGGACAGAGGTGTACTATCTCATTCCCATCTCCACCCCATTCCCTACCTACCCTATCAGTATTGGCCTTTGATTTTGTTACACCCTGTATGTGTACGCTCGGCGCTCGGCTAGCTAGAAGAACGTAGACATATCTTCCGTCTCCTTCTCTTTCTCTCGCTATAGCTGACACGCTTGGCGATCGAGATTCGAAAACTATATTTTTTACAAGGAGATAATCAAGCTTTTCACCTGGGATTTAGATGAATTTCACATATGTTATTACATACTCCTACTACTAATATACTAATATATTGTGTCTTTAAATAATTTAAAGGCTTGATATGTGACATTTTACTTTGATTTATTCTAAGGGGCCTTTCGACGTGTATCCAATTTGCTTTAATTTAAATAATTTATTATTTACAATATATTAAACCTATCATAAAAAACATAATATTTATATAATATTTTTGAAAGAGGTTTAATTTTAATGTATTGCATAAAAGACACATTAAAAAAAAATTTAAAAAAAGGGATGTTTCGAACTCGAGATCTCCAGCGTTCTAGTCGCTCGATTTACTAACGCGACCACGCTCATTGCTTGAAAACTAGGTTTATCGAATCGGTAGATTACGTACATGACTTTACAATTATTTCTTGTAAAATAATGGTACGAGTTATTGTATCATATATTATATTAGTAAGAGGGGTATCAGTATGTAACAACATACTGAAATTTAGCTAAATCTCAGGTGGGAAGCTACTTAGATTATCTCCTTGTAAAAAATATAGTTTTCGAATCTCAATCGCCAAGCGTGTCAGCTACAGCGAGAGGGAGAGAAGGAGACGGAAGATATGCCTACACTCTTCTAGCTAGCTGAGCGCACACGTACACGGCTTTTTCCTCGTGTGCGCGCTACACCACGCACACGAGGAAAAAGCCGTGTACGTGCGCTCGGCTAGCTAGAAGAACGCAGACATATCTTCCGTTCCCTTCTCTCCCTCTCGCTATAGCCGACACGCTTGGCGATTGAGATTCGAAAACTATATTTTTTACAAGAAGATAATCAAGCTTCTCACCTGGGATTTAGCTGAATTTCACATATGTTATTACATACTCCTACTACTAATATACTAATATATTGTGTCTTTATTATGTACAATATATTAAACCTACGCTGGAAATCTCGAGTTCAAAACATTCTTTTTTTACATGTACGATTTTATGAATTTGTATTTCAGTAATTTTCCGAAAAGTGCATTGATGAAAAAACTTATTATTATTATTTCAAATCTGTATGTTGTATCCAAATTTATAAAATATTTTTTACAAATAATTACTAATTTATATTAAAGAATAAAAAGAATAATGCACATTTTATTTACTTAGAAGCGGGAAACATATAAAACATAAAATCGTATGTATCGCAGCATTGCCGTGAAAGAATTTCTGAGTGTTTCTTGTGTGTGTGAAAAAAAGAAGATATCACGAGACACGGTAGACCAGCGCAGCGAGATCACGCGCGCGATATGAAACAGCGAAGTTTCGTGGACGAGATGTTCATTTGTTGACTCGGCGATCTCGCTTCGTCTCAGATCCCATTCGAAGCCACGATGTCGTCAAGAGCGGACCGGAAATGTAAGTATACACATATACAATGTAGAATAATTTTTATCTGCTGCTTCAATAATAATCTTTTTACAGCGAAAAGCGAAGGACATAGAACGGCGCCGTCGCCAGGGCAAGCGGCAGAACAAAAAGACCAGACGGTGACGGTGCCGTCACAAGAAACACCAGGGACGGAGAGGAGGGTGGCGCCCCGGTATAACGCCGTTTTACGGAAAGTAAGTACATCTCTTTCTTTCTCTTACTCTCTCTCTCTCTCTCTCTCTCTCGCTCGCACGTTCGCTCGCACGTACATTCTCTCTTTCTTTCTCTCAGTCTCTTTTGCTTGCACGTTCGCTCGTTCGTACATTTTCTCTTTCTTTCTCTCACTCTCTGTCGCTCGCACGTTCGCTCGCTCGTACATTTTTTTTTTTCTCTCTTTGGCAATCATCGAGATATTATAAATTAAATAGTAAAAAATTACTGAATTCCTTGAATATCTACAAAACTGTTAGGTAAATAGAAAATGTTTCAGATAAAAATTAAAACTAATAAATAGAAAAAGATATGACAAAAAATAAGGATATTTATTTTAAAATTAAAATTAAAATTAAATAATTAAAAGTAACTTTCATATGTTCTTAATGCCTGCATCAAAGTTAAATCATTACTATGTTATGTTTTACTTGATATCTTACAACTTTTGTTTGAAACATTTTTCTACATCTTCCACATTTTCCGCATCATTATTTTTCAAAATAATACATTTGCCATTGTGGAGCACAACACATAACTGATAAAATGTTATGACTAAGAAGAAGAGAATAATATAAATAGTTATATGTAAACAGATTTTTAGTCTTGTAAATTTTAATCTATCGTGATACTCTTTGAACTTAGATAAAGGGAATAAAGACTTATCGGTCTGCTAATACAATGTCATCAACATAACAGTAGATAAAAAGTTACAACAGAATACGAATCTAACAAAGCGCTTAACTTCTTAGACTTTTAATTACACAAGATGACAAATTATCCCAAATTAATTATTGATTGGTACCACAAAAAACGTTCTCTGGTAGATTGCTTTCTTATTTTTTCAACCATCTACGACGTCATAAAATCGGTACCATATATGGCTTAACTGACAGAGCGATTATCTAATCGGATTTCATGTAAAAAACATCGAATTTTGTTATATTAACACTTCTGTACACAAACAGCTTTTTATTTATTATTATATAGGGTTACCCAAAATAGGCTTGAAAATGTTAAATTTGAATAAAACAAAAAGTAGTTAGAATTTCTTGAACTTTTTTATTTTGGTTATTAATATGTTCAATGGCAATTAGACGTGAAATATATATCAAATAATTCAAATAACCACCACCCTTGCAAGCTTCGATTCTGGAGTCATAATTTTCAATTACATTTTTACAAATACCAAAACAATTGCGTTTATCTCTGCTATTTTGGTACAAATGTTTACTTCTAATTCATCAAGTGTTTTTGGTTATTTACATAAACTTTAGATTTTAGATAGTCCCAAAGAAAAAAGTTCAACGGTATAATAGTATGATCTCGGTGGCCAATTGACATCATCATTTCTCGAAATCAAGCGTTGACCAAAACAAGATGTAATAGGGCAATGTTCTCTCGTGTTGTGTGCGCTATTGCACCATCCTGTTGAAAATAAACGTCAGAAACGTCAATTCCATCAGATTCATGAAAGAAAAATTTATTTAGCATCTTCGAGTAAAATCGTTTTGAATTGATTGTGTCAGCATCGTCTTAAAAAAAAATAAGGATCAATGATCGAGACCAAAATGCACACCAAACACTTAATTTTTTTGGATGTAATGATTTCTATTGAATAATTCGTGGATTTTTATTTCCCGAAAATTGGCAATTTTATTTATATTTATTGACATGTCCATCCAATGTAAAATTTGCTTCATCGCTAAATATAATTTTTCAGGAAACAATGGATCATTCGCATTTTGTTCAAGCATCCAATCAGCAAAATTTCTCCGTTAAAAATGGTCTCTTTCTTTTAACTGTTATGTTAACTGGATTTTGTAAGCATGTAAATTCAAATCCATTTATTCAAATTCGCCACATGAGCCACCGCCATAAGAAATGCCCAATTGTTGAGAACGATGAGGAATTGATGGTTCATTGGCAACACTTTCACGAATAGCAGCAATATTTTCAGTAGAACATGCACTTCTTGGTCTTTCACTTTTCTGTCGATCACCAACACTACCAATTTCTTCAAAATTTTTAACCAAACTTCGAATTGTTTGCTCCAAAGGTCGATTATGTTGACCAAAGAAATAACAGATTTTACGAAACGTTTTTATAGAACGCTGATTTTCGTAATAAGTTTGAATAATTTTTATGCGTTGTTCTGTTGTGTACGTATCCATGGTTACATTTGCCTAACATTCAATCTGTCAAGTGAAAAAAAATATTAAAAAATCAGGGATTGTTAAGATATGAAATGTGAAATCCTAAAGATACGGAAAAGAACGGATCTTTTTAATGACAGATTTTGTGAAAAATTCTAAGACGAAAAACTCTTTGCAAAAATGTCCAGACTATAATAGTCGACTATAATAGTAGACTATAATAGTTTTTAAATGGGAAGCAATAGTTGTCCAATATGTTTATGAAAATTTCGCGCAAAAATTGCACGCTCAAGCATGGCACATTATACAACAAGTGAAGGTGCTCTCGTACACACGGTGCCCACATTGACAGTTTTTAAATACTGATATAATTCTACGTACGATAAGGAAATTACTTTCTGTCTTATTTATCTGATTGTTTAATTTACTGTACATAAAGTTATTATACACGACTCAGATTTGATTGAACATCCGAAAATACACTATACATATTAAATATGTTCTTGCGCATAAAACCGAGTTGATTTTTCTCTTATGCTAATAACCATTCACAGAAAGTTAATTTAGTTCCGTAAATCTTGATGAAATAAATTTTGGACTCTTGTAAAATGATATGGATGTATTCTGTTTTCCAATAAAATGTGTTGTATTCTACTTTTGAACATTCAAATCTTCGTCTTATCTCTTGTATGCTGGTAGATAAGACCTTTATCTACAGCGGACAAGATTTCTTTCTCATTTTCATAACTTCAACTCTTATTTTCTTTTATCTTTATTTTATCGCAATTATTGTACAGATATGTGTCGGCACTTATAAGATATAAATACATTTCCTATGTAGTCCTATTCAGCATCCAGGTCTTAGTGCAGAGATGTCTTGACGTTAATTGTGATGTCTTCCTATGCTTTATTGACTTTAAGAAGGCATTCGATAGAATACAGTATAATAGAATGGTTGAGGTGCTGAAAACAGCAGGCATTGATGAAAAAGACCTAAGGTTTATAACCAGCCTAAATGGCTAAATGGTTAGCAGAAGGCTAACATCAGAATCGGAAGCAGCACAACAGAGGAGTTTGCAATACAAAGGGGAGTAAGACAAGGATGCATCTTATCCCCCCTAATCTTCAACTGTTACTCTGAACACATACCATATTCAGAGAAGCCCTGCAGGAGACAAAAGATGGTGTCAAAATTAATGGAATAAGAATCAATAACATCCGATACGCAGACGACACTGTCTTGATTGCTGATAGTGAGTAAGGGCTACAACGGCTGCTCCATCAAGTCGTAAATGCTTGCCAAACATACGACTGCGACTTAAGGCGATTTTTGGCGATCGCTTGGTATATGTACCAAGGTTGCTATTGGTAGAGGCGGAGCATATTCTGGTAACATGTAATATGGTAATACCACACCAATAGGCTAAAATGCATTGGTTCTTTTCCATACGCGTGAATTAATATCTTGAACTTTTTATAAAATAAGTAATTAAAATATCAAATCTAACAATAACATAAATTTAATATGACATAAATATTATAAAATACATTACTTGCCTTTATCTTTGTGTTGATATTTCGCGCATATCAGAAACGACCAGCATATACCCTGCTTCGTTGCTTGGTACAGCGTGGTATCAACCAAAAAGATACCAAAACGGTTAGCCACACCTCTACCACAAATTACCAATTACGCGAAAACATTCTGGTACAATTTGGTATATTTTGGTTCATATACCAGAGTGACACCAAAAATCGCCTTTAATGTCGAGAAAACCAAATACATGGTAGTAACAAAGAATCCGCCAGCGCTCAAAGGTATTGCAGTGAGAGGTGTGCAGTTACAGAAGGTGGATAAAATTACATATCTCGGATCCACAATAGGGGAAAATTGGGACCACACCTTAGAAGTCCGATGTCGCATCGAGAAGGCAAGAGCTGCATTCACTAAGATACAAAAAGTACTCAAAAATCGAGGTCTAAACTTAAGCCTAAGAGTACGAATGCTCCGCTGTTACGTCTTCTCGGTATTGCTATATGGGGTAGAGACATGGACTTTAAAGGAAGCCGCAATAAAGAAGATCGAGGCCTTTGAGATGTGGTGTTACCGCCGCATGCTAAATATCAGTTGGATGGAACGAGTCCGGAATACAGAGGTCTTGACACGAATTGGTAAGGAGAGAGAAGGCATCATGAAAGTTAAGACCAGAAAGTTGGAATATTTCGGACATGTGATGCGACATCCAGAGAAATATGGCCTTCTTTACCTCATAATACAAGACAAGATCTGTGTTTATTTAAGACAGTGGTTTGGTCTATCCTCCAGCGCTCTATTCAGAATGGTAAGAAATAATGTGTTAAGTTAAGTTGTCGATATTTTTTCGGCGTACTGATGAAGACTCCGTGAAGTCGAAACGCTTATACATCGATAACCTATAGATAGTTTGGACTTATCAATCGTTGAGTTAGCAATTATTTGCGAAAAAAGTGGATCCGAGATAATTAAAAATTATGACTCCAGAATCGAAGCTTGCAAGCGTAGTGATTATTTGAATTATTTGATATATATTTCACGTCTAATTGCCATTGAACATATTAATAACCAAAATAAAAAAGTTCAAGAAATTCTAACTACTTTTTGTTTTATTCAAATTTAACATTTTCAAGCCTATTTTGGGTAACCCTATATAATAATAAATAAAAATCAAATAAAACAACAATTGTTGACGGCAACCTGGCAATATTGATAGCTTTATTCGCTACGTTTCGACCCTTGGTTTGGGTCCTCTTCAGACAAATATTACAGATCAACAGCGCATGTATAAATGCGTTGTGTTCGAAAAGAGTCTAACTATGAGCTAGTTAACACGAGTGCGGTGTCAATGCGTGAAACACAGAATGCCTGTCTTAAATCCATGACGGCAAATTCAAGACTATAATAAATAAAAAGCTGTTTGTCTACAGAGGTGTTAATATAACAAAATTCGATGTTTTTTACATGAAATTAGATAAAAGAATCGCTCTGTCAGTTAATCCATATAAGTACCGATTTTATGACATCGTGGATGGTTAAAAAAATAAGGAAGCAATCTACTAGAGAACGTTTTTTTGTGGTACCAATCAATAATTAATTTGTCATTCTGCGTAATTAAAAGTCTAAAAAGTTAAGCGGTTTGTTAAATTCGCATTCTGTTGTAACTTTTTACCTACTGTTACGTTGATAACATTATATTAGCAGACCGATAAGTCTTTATTCCTTTTATCTAAGTTCAAAGAGTATCACGATAGATTAAAATTTATAAGACTAAAAGTCTATTTATATATAATTATTTATGTATTCTCTTCTTCTTAGTTATAACATCTTGTCAGTTATGTGTTGCTCCATAATGGCTCGTGGGAAAGTTTTTTTAGCACAGTATTTTCTCTTGCTTTTTGTGCTGTATTCTCATTATTTTTTATCGTTATCTTTTCCAAGAGAATGGCGATTGAATAAAAACTGACGGTTCTTGGTCGGGTCTTCGTTAAAACAACGCACATCACTCTGATCCATGACTGCCACTGTTTATACATTATTGAAGGTAAGGAAAAATTGATGTTAAAATAAATTTAATTGTTAAAATAAAATCCTTTGATATTTTTATGATATTTTCTTATTGATATTTTCTATGGCTCCACCTTTCACTGATACCCTCAAATGTCCAGATCTAAAGAAATGTTAGTAAAAAAGAATGTTACATCAAACGAAACAAGAATGTTCAAGATTAGAAATATTTTTGTTTGAAAACGTATTGTACAAATACTCAAAACTACCCAGTAAGAAATCGATTAATGTCGAATCGGCGTCGATTCGATATCATTCGATATCACGACATCGATCAACGAATTATTTCTCTCTTACTGGGTATTGTGAACATGGCTAAACGAAAGGAATGTGTGAAAAATAGTATCCGATATAATTTTATGTAAAAATTTTATGTAAAAAGGTTGCAAAGGAATGTAATGTTGTATTTATTGATAAAAGTATTATTCTAAAAGAAATGTTTTTCTTGTGTATTATGGACTATAAGCTTTTGGGTAAAATTTTTCATTTTAATTGTCTCAGGAAAATATATTGGCCCACAAAATTGACGCATAGGTAATTTCAGTTAAATTTTTGCCTAAATTTGAATGACCATAATTCCGTAAAAAAAAGTCGTATTTAACTCTGTCTTTTTTCATTTTGAAGCTTAAAGTCTCTACTTTAAAACGCCATCAGCAGAATTAGAATTGATCTCGACCCTCTCTCGCTATTTTCCTGAACGTAAAGGCGTGTAACGACTTCAAAAAATTATTGAGTTTGATGTATTGTAAGGGGTGAAATAAATTTTTTTTCACAATTTTTGTTCGAATTATCTAAAAATATGAACTTTTCTGAACAAATTAAAAAAAAATCAGATTTGAGACTCCGTGAAGTCAAAACGGTTCACTTTTGTTTTTATAATAAAGTTTATAACAAAGTCTTTATTTTTATATTTTTATACATCATCTAAATATTAGCTCGTTTAGTATATATTGGCCTCTTTATCCTCTTGTGCTGTTATTATTTATAACAAGCGTCTTAGGTTTTTTAATGTCAAATAATATTAGCATGTCAAATAATATCGCAGCATGTGCAAAGAATGTGCCATAGTCCGCTTTGAATGTTTTTAAAAAATGTTTATAATTATTCTTGAATAATCTATTAAAATGTTTCATGAATATTTCTGAATATTCCGTATTTTTAAACATTTGAGAATATTTATACAACATTTATAGATCTTTTTAGAAACATTCAGAACGAAACATCATATTCTACGTACATTTATAGAACGATTATAGCATATTCGCGAATATTTGTAAAACATTCCAGGAATATAGATATTTTTCTTATCATTATTAATATTATTAATAATATTCGGAAATATTTACAGGACATTTGTAAATTATTCAAAAATATTCATAAAACATTCAAAATAAAATATACATTCTATGTATATTCTGAGAATAATGACAGATTATTCAAATATTTAAAAAAATTTAAAATTATAAGTATAGAGCTTTCAGCTAAAATATTGTCAGAATTTTGCTTTTTGCTTTCGCTGATTTGATAAACATTATTGTTCGATTTATTGATATGTGCTTTATTAATTAAATCTAAAAAGAACAAACTTCTTAGAAAAATAACGTCAAAATTCTTCATAATTATTTTTACTTAATTAATCATATCTTTATGTGTTGAATTGGATGAAACTACAGTCTTATCTGTTTCATATGTTGAAAAATTAATGGACAATTCCTTTTCGCTTTCTACACTCGTTTTCCGTATCGATGTCTATATCACTGTATTTTCTTTTCGGTACACGAAATCCTTTTCCATATTCAAGAGCTTCAAATAGTGATGATAAATTATCTCTGTCCAATGCTGTTTTGCATTTTCTGAGTTGTTTTATAATTGTCTGGAGAAAGAATTCTAACTAAATTATAGTTATTTAATAAAAATTTTTTTTTTAAATCTTATTCATACATAGTAAAGCTCTGTTTTCTATTTAATTAATTGAATAATTTTTGATAAATAAATTATAAACCAAAATTATAAAAATATGGACATAAACATTTATCTGTTAATTGTATTATATATTTCAAAAAATCTTTTTACACAACAAATTATACAAGATCTAAACTGTTGCAATTGTTTGCTTGTTGACATTTATTCTGTTTTACGTAGCACTATTAAAGTTATAAGAAATTGTATACAAATTCTTAAAAATAAGCATAAAATACTGCAAATTAAATATATTATATTAATTCTTAGAATATTTTATTAATATTTAAAAAATAATCTATTAACATTCTGAATATTCATGTTCATTGGAATGTTCATAAAATATTATCGAATATTCATAGCAAAACTTCAAATAATTTTTTCTTGCCAGTGAACAATAATCAACAACGTTTCTATGTCTTCGACCCATCTAACCAGTTTTTTAATATTAATCACAACATTTCGGCTTCAGGTTTAGCCTTTTCTCTGAGGCCGAAACGTTGTGATTAATAATGATAAACTGGTCAGACGGGTATAGAAACGTTATTTCATAGCAAGTTCTGAAAAATTACTCAAAATATTTATAGCACATATACTATATATATAATAATAATAATTTATAATAATAATAATATTTTAAGAATATTTACAGAATGTTCTATGAATATTGTAAATATTCTATATATTCATCAGAATATTTTTAGAATATTCCATTTTTTGAATATACATGAAAAAGAGTATATTTCTAGAATATTATTTACATGTTTTTCAAATAGACAAAAATTTCAAATAGAATGTTATAGCACATTCGTAGAAAATTCTTTGCTGCATGGGCTACTTGTGTTGTTATTATAACGAGCGTCAATTAGATTTTCTAATGTCAAATAATATCGCAAGTAGGTATACTAGGCGGATTCTAATCCACATTGGAGTGGGGGTATAACGTCACACGGAGTGGGGGTATGACGTCACGGGGGCGGGACAACCCGCCTAGTATACCTACTATCGCAGCGTATTATTTAAAAATCACAGTGTTAAATTTGTGGAAGCTATGGAGAGTCCAAGAGTCTACAATCTATCTACCCAACTACAAAAGTGTAGAATATCATCTATACTGGAAGAATTTAGTGAAGACTTAATGAATATACATGGCAAGTGTATGGATATTGGTTGCGGACCTGGAAATATAACGAAGCAATTATTGCTACCAGTTCTTGAGTCAAACGCACAAATAATTGGTAAAAAAATAATAAATTGTAGAAATATATAGAATAATAAATCTTAACCCTTTGCGTCACAGTGTGCCGCTCAGCGAGCCACCTTTTAGTTAACAGTTTTATAAATTTATAATTTATATTTATCAATAAATGAAAGGTTTTTTTAGTTTTGGTATGTTCCTCATACTGTAACAAGTCTAAAAAAATTGCTGATCCACAAATTGTTAATAATAAAATCATTATAAACAAACGGATAACAAAAAATAATGTTCCTTTTCCAGAAAAAATTAATTTTCTTCATTCATTTTCACTGAACTCAGTTGAAACTCGTTACTTGGGGGTTTTCGGGGTCGCTAAATACGAATCTCGTGTCTGTTTTCCAAAATTCAAAATGGCGGACCCAAGATGGCGGACATAAAATTGAAAATTGACTGAATTCGCTTGAAACTCATTACTCGGGGGTTTTCGGGGTCACTGAATACGAATCTGATGTCAGTTTCAGAAAATTCAAAATGGCGGATCCATTATGTTAGTGTTACTGTGTGACGATCGTCATTAATTTTTATTTAATAAAAAAACAAAAAATAAAATAAAATAATAAAAAAAACTAAAAAAATAAAAAAAAACAAAAATAAAAAATAAAAAAAGTGGAACCACAATCTCGCCACGTCCTCGTCGTTGGTTTTGGGTAGCGCTGAGAGCGAGATAACCAAGTACAATAATTCAATTTTCAATTTCCATGTCCGCCATCTTGGATCCGCCATTTTGAATTTTGGAAAACTGACACCAGATTCGTATTCAGCGACCCCGAAAACCCCCGAGTAACGAGTTTCAAGCGAATACAGTGAAAAGAAAAATGAGTGACTGAAAGGGTTAATGTTATCATCGTTATAAGAAATTATTTAATTTCATGATTGGGTTTTTTAAAGGTACGGATATTTCGGAGAAGATGATCAAATATGCGAATTTAAAATTTAGTTGCAACAAGGTCAGGGCGGGGTGGGTGGTGGACAATTGGTAGGTGTTAGGGGGCAACAGGGGGAGGGGGTGTCAAATTCGAAGTAATTGTGGGGAAGGGGGGGGGGAGTCGAGGTGTCAAACGGGACGGAAGCGGAGGGATTGGGGGGGGGGGGTGTGGGGGCGCGGGGGGTGAAAAGGGATATATGGTGTGGGGAGGGGCAGCGAAGGTGGGGGGAAGCAGTGTGGGGGTGTGGTCGCGTCGGGGAACATATTTTAGGTGGGGGGGGGGAGGGATGTCACGGGGGGGGGAGGGGGGGGGAGGAAAGAAAGGGAGAGGGGGAGGAGAGGGTGGGGGGGGGGGGGGGGAGGGGGGGGGGAAAGGAGAGGGGGGGAAGGGGGAAGAGAGTATGGGAGGGAAAGGGAGAGGAGGGGGGGGGGGGGGGGGGGAGGGGGGGAACAGGGCACCATTCAATGGTGCAACGACATAAAGTAAGTAAGATCGACTAAGACTTATATGATAAATAAGGACTTTTTTCTCAGTTTAATCTACTCTACCTACTTACGCTATGGTGTGATACATTTGTAATCAGACATTCTGTATATATACATATATGTAATATATAATATATAATAATACATAATATCATATAGTATAATTTAATATATATAATATATAAAAATCAATTACATTTGTTTTTATAAAATAAATTACATTAACAGGCAAGTAGGGGGGGGGGGCGTGGGGGGGGGTGGGTAAAAGGAGGAGGGGGGGGGCAAAGGAGGGGGGGGGGGATTGGTCAGGGGGAGGCAAATGTGGCTGGGGGCAAGGCCCGGGGGGCGAGCGGAAGGGGGGTGGCACTAACTTTTGAGAATATATAGTAACAGCTCAGGAGATGATTTTGATAAGTTCTCAACTTTTGGCGCAGGACAAGGAGGGGGGGGGTGCGCGCAGGGGGTGGATGGGTGAACCGGCGGTAGGTAAGGAGGGGGAAGGGGGAGGGGGGGGGCAGGGGGAGGGGGGGGCGGGGGGTGGCA
>CABEGB010000359.1:37782-79005 GCA_901521435.1 Crematogaster levior
GCGAAAAGAATTGCCGGAGAATTTGAAGATACAGTTTCGCACAGTAGCTATGATGGTGCCTGATCGTCAGATTATCATACGTGTAAAATTAGCCAGTTGTGGATTTCTAGAGAATATTACTCTTGCTCGTAAATTTTATACTCTTTATAAATTATGTGAAGAACAGTTGACAAAACAGGTAACATTAGTATTTATTATGTAATGTTATTGTGTACATTAGAGAGAGAGAAAAAGAGGAAGAGAGAGATGGAGAAAGAGAGAGACATTAAAAAAATAACGGATCAACATTTGTCGTGATATTTTTTACTAAATTTATTATTATTATTATTTTATTATCTATATTATTATTATTTATTAATTTATAATTATTATTGATCTTAGGTTCACTATGATTTCGGTCTGCGAAATATATTGTCTGTGTTACGGACCTTAGGAGCAGCCAAGAGAGTCAATTCCAAGGACACGGAAAGTACAATCGTCATGCGCGTTCTAAGAGACATGAATCTTTCGAAACTAATAGGTTATTATTTACTAATGAATAATTAATTTTTAAAAAATACGCAAACTGGTTAGCTACAGAGATGTGCTGAAACACGTGACACATTTTTCTAGATGAGGACGAACCACTCTTCATATCTCTCGTAGCTGATCTGTTTCCTAACCAAGTTCTAGAGAAAACGTCATATCCTGAATTGGAAGCAGCTATTAATGAACAAGTGCAACAAGCTGGATTGGTTTATCATTCACCGTGGGTGCTTAAATTAATACAGCTATATGAAACGCAAAGAGTGAGACATGGTATCATGACGTTAGGTCCGACCGGCGCTGGCAAAACTACTTGTATACATATTTTAATGAAAGCGTTGACACAATGCGGCAATTCACATAAGTAATATTATATAATATGTATAAGTGTATATGTAACATTTATTTATATATTGCATAAAATATTTTAGATTTATTGCAATTTTTCTTATCAATCGATACAATTTTTATAAGACGAAATAATGAGTTATTTATAAAATAGTTTTTACTAAATTTATGGATATTAATACAAGTAGTTAATTTAATTTCACAGAGAAATGAGAATGAATCCTAAAAGTATAACAGCTGCTCAAATGTTCGGCCGGTTAGACGTAGCCACAAATGATTGGACAGATGGAATTTTCTCAGCTTTATGGCGTAAAACGTTGAAATTAAAGAAGGACGAACACGTATGGCTAGTACTCGACGGTCCTGTTGACAGTATTTGGATAGAAAATTTAAATTCTGTATTGGATGATAATAAAACTTTGACTTTGGCTAATGGCGATAGATTATCAATGGCACCTACGTGTAAAATTATTTTCGAGCCCCACAACATTGATAATGCAAGTCCTGCGACTGTTTCGCGAAACGGAATGGTATACATGAGCTCCTCAGGATTAGACTGGAATCCAGTTGTTACCGCTTGGCTAAAATCACGATCGTCATTGGAGCAAGAAGTTCTCGAACAGTTGTTTACAAATTCTTTCGCACAGGTGAAGTAACAATTTTAGTTTGTAAGGATTTAATTTCAATGTTACATATTCTTATTTTAATGTAATTTTAATGTTACATTATAAACAATTTTTTCCTTTACTTAAAAAGGTAATATCACCGTTAACTATTATTAATATACTATATTATTAATTAAGAAGAAATTGTCAATCAATTTTTATTTATAAGCAAGATTAGATAAATTTTTATTATTAATATTGTGTGTAATAAATATATAAGTTGAAATAAGGTATAAGTATTATATCATTAATTTTGACATAAAAATGTATATATGATTAAATTTGTTATTATTAGATTTATTCATGGAGCACTCAAACGTTAGTACTCGCTATCGATGTCTTACAATGTAACATAGTAAGACAAATGCTTTGTTTGCTGGAAGGTTTAATACCTCCTGAAATATCACTAGAAGAAACCGAAGATGAAGATATGGAAAAAGACAAACCCATTCCCATAACGGCGGAATATCTAACACGTCTTTACGTGTTCGCGTTAGTATGGGGCATAGGAGCATTGCTAGAAACTGCCGACAGACAAAAGTACGACAAGTATCTTCGAGAAAACTTTGAAACGTTGGATCTTCCGACTTCCGACAGATATTTAGATGCTACCGTATTTGATTTCTTCGTCACTGATAAAGGCATATGGGATACGTGGACGAGTATAGTAACCAATTATGTCTATCCTGAATACTCAACACCTGACTACAGTAATGTTTTGGTGCCTATACCGGACAATGTAAGGATTCAATATTTAATCGATTTGATTGGGCGCCAAGATAAAGCTGTGTTACTAATAGGCGAGCAAGGATCTGCCAAAACTGTCATGATGAAGGCATATATGAAGAAATCAAATCCAGATACAACTTTGAGTCGCTCCTTCAACTTTAGCTCTGCGACTAGTCCGTATCAATTCCAGAAAACCATTGAGAGTTACGTGGAAAAGCGTTTAGGAAATACATTCGGACCACCAGGCGGTAAAAAGATGTTAATCTTTGTCGATGACATAAATTTGCCGCAAATTAATGAATGGGGTGATCAGGTGACCAACGAGATAGTCCGGCAGACTATGGACATGAAGGGATTTTACTCCTTGGAGAAACCCGGTGACTTTACCGCCATTGTGGATGTAACTTTCCTGGCAGCCATGTGCCAGCCTGGAGGTGGAAGAAACGATATTCCCTCGAGACTTAAGAGACAATTTTGTATTTTTAATTGTACTCTACCTGACAACGCATCAATCGATCGAATCTTCAGCGTTTTAGGCGAAGGCCATTACAATGTTAAAAGAGGATTCTCACAAGAAGTCCGTCAGCTCGTTAAGAAAATGATCCCTTTGACTAGAATACTGTGGGAGAGAACACGGGCAAAGCTGTTGCCAACGCCTGCCAAGTTTCACTATGTATTCAATCTCCGAGATCTCTCGAGAATCTGGCAAGGTATGGTCGGTACGTTGTCAACAGTCATTGACAAGGAAAGCGTGATGATGCTGCTTTGGAAGCACGAATGTACACGAGTATTCAGTGACAGACTAACAATACAAAGCGATAAAAATTGGTTCGATGAAGAATTAGTTCGCACCGTAGCTGATATTTTAGGGGAAAGATATGTAAACATGTTGGACCAAGATCCTACGTTCGTCGATTTTATGAGGTTTGTAATAATGGTAATCAGTGAAGTTATCGACACACATTGTAATTTTAAAAGCGTTCCGCAATATTAACAGAATTTCTTTATTGACAGAGACGCTCCAGAACCAACCGGTGAAGAAGGTGAAGACGCAGACGTGGAACTTCCCAAGGTATATGAACCTGTTTACGATCCTCAAGTGTTAAGAGAGAGATTAGACATGTTTCTGGCGCAGTTCAATGAAATGCAGAGAGGCGCTGGAATGGATTTAGTATTTTTTCCTGACGCTATGCTGCACTTAGTGAAGATATCTAGAGTCATTAGACATCCAAAAGGCAATGTGATGTTAGTAGGCGTCGGCGGTTCTGGCAAACAGAGCCTTACAAAGTTATCCTCGTTTATTGCCGGGTACAAAACCTTTCAAATTACCTTGACTAGATCTTACAACGTAGCCAATTTCTTAGAAGACCTAAGATTTCTATATCGCACTTGTGGCGCCCAAGGCAAAGGTACAACGTTTATCTTCACCGATCTCGACATCAAAGAGGAGGGCTTTCTCGAATATCTAAACAATATTCTGAGTTCTGGAGTTATCAGCAACTTATTCACGCGTGACGAGCAAGCGGAAATTATCTCAGAGTTAACACCTATTTTGAGACGGGAAAATCCTAAAAGAACTCTTAATAACGAACTGGTGATGGACTTCTTTTTGCAAAGAACTTGCCAAAATCTACATGTCGTTTTTTGCTTCTCCCCTGTGGGTGAAAAATTCCGGAATCGCGCCCAGCGTTTTCCGGCACTCATATCAGGTTGCACTATAGACTGGTTCCAACCTTGGCCTAAAGATGCTCTGATTTTGGTTGCCGAACATTTTCTTCACGATTTTGAAATCGCTTGCACTAATAACGTAAAGACTGAGCTAGTGAATGCATTAGGATCTATACAAGACATCGTTTCGGAAACGTCGGTCGAATATTTCCAAAGATTTCGGCGTGCCACTCATGTGACTCCAAAGTCTTATTTAAATTTCATCGGTGGATACAAAAACATCTACCGATCTAAGCAGCATGAACTTGGCGAAGGAGCTAAAAGGATGGATACGGGTTTAGCGAAGCTCGAAGAAGCATCGATATCAGTTGAGATCCTAAAGAGAGACTTAGCTGTAATGGAACAGGAACTAGTCCAAGCTTCCGAAAAAGCCGAGACGGTACTTTTAGAGGTAACAGAGAGAGCTATGCAAGCTGAAGCTTTTAAGAATCAAGTACAAAGAGTGAAGGAAAAAGCGGAGCAATTGGTAGCTTGTATAGCTGATGAAAAAGCGCTGGCCGAACAAAAGCTAGAAGCAGCAAAACCAGCGTTAGAAGAAGCGGAAGCTGCTCTAAATACCATTAAACCTGCTCACATAGCAACAGTGAGAAAGCTAGGTAGACCACCTCATCTCATAATGAGAATTATGGATTGTGTACTGATCTTGTTCCAACGTAAAATCGGATCCGTTGTACCTGACACAACTGCACCATGTCCTAAACCTTCGTGGGCAGAATCCTTGAAACTTATGGCCAGCACGACGTTTCTACTACAATTGCAAAATTATCCAAAAGACATAATCAATAATGAGATGGTTGAGCTACTGCAACCGTACTTCAAAATGGAGGATTATAATATGGAAACAGCCAGGCGTGTATGCGGCGACGTTGCTGGTTTGTTATCGTGGACCAAGGCTATGGCATTCTTCCATTCTGTAAACAAAGAAGTTCTCCCTTTAAAAGCTAACTTAGCGTTACAAGAAGCACGATTGAAACTTGCAATGGAGGATCTGGCAAACGCTGAGCGGGAATTATCCGAAAGAGAAATGGCTTTGCAGACAGTCAAAGAACAATACGATACTGCGGTAGGGGAAAAGCAAAGGTTGACGGAAGCTGCGAACGTGTGCCTGAGAAAGATGACAGCTGCGACTGCTTTGATAAATGGATTAGGTGGCGAAAAGATTCGTTGGACCGAGCAAAGCGGAGAATTTAAAATTCAACTGGGACGATTAGTCGGAGATGTTTTGCTGGCAACAGGATTCTTGTCGTACTGTGGACCTTATAATCAACAGTATCGAGCCAGCTTGGTGACTGCATGGATGACTATACTGACTACCAAATCTATACCTTTTACTAAGAATTTAAATATAACGAATATGCTCGTCGACACAGCGACAACGTCGGAATGGACTATTCAAGGATTACCGAACGACGAATTATCCGTCCAAAATGCGCTAATCGTCACGAAATCTTCATCTTATCCACTTCTTGTCGATCCACAGAATCAAGGAAAGATGTGGATCAAGAATAAGGAGAGTACAAACGAGTTGCAGATTACTTCTCTGAATCACAAGTACTTCCGAACTCATCTTGAAGACAGTCTTTCGTTGGGTAGACCACTGCTGATCGAGGACGTTGCAGAAGAGCTCGATCCAGTACTCGATAATGTACTTGAAAAGAACTTCATTAAATCAGGATCTATTGAGAAGGTCGTCGTTGGGGATAAAGAGTGTGATGTAATGCCAGGATTTATGCTGTATATCACCACCAAACTACCGAATCCAGCATACAGTCCAGAAATATCCGCTAAGACATCAATTATCGACTTTACCGTGACAATGCTAGGTTTAGAAGATCAGTTGTTAGGTCGAGTAATACTTATGGAGAAAGCTGATTTAGAAGCGGAGAGAGTCGCTCTATTCGAATCAGTCATGACCAATCAACGTTCGATGAAGGAACTTGAAAGCACACTATTACACAGGCTCACATCTTCGGAAGGTTCTTTGGTGGACGACGAAGCGTTAATAACTGTTCTTCGAGAAACGAAAACTACGGCCGAGTCAGTGAATGAAAAGCTGCAAGTATCTGCTCTTACTGAGAAAAAAATCACCATGGCACGCGAAGAGTTTCGCGCGGTTGCGTCGAGAGGATCCATTTTGTATTTCTTGATAGTCGAAATGAGCAACGTCAATGTGATGTATCAAAATTCGTTGAGGCAATTCTTGACAATCTTCGATAATTCAATTACGAAATCTACGAAAAGTTCTATAACTTCCGAGCGAATAAACATTATTCTACGCCACCTCACGTATGAAGTTTGGGCGTTCACTCTGAGGAGTCTCTACGAAAGGCATAAATCTTTATTTACACTGATGCTAGCTATGAAGATAGACTGGCATAGGAGTGCCATTTCCCATGCAGAATTCAATGCTTTCATAAAAGGTGGGGCATCCTTGGATCTTAATGCAGTAACACCAAAACCGTTCAAATGGATACTCGATATAACGTGGCTAAATTTAGTCGAAATAAGTAAACTAAAAGTATTCTCGGATATACTGACAAAAATTGAGTTCAGTGAAAAGGAATGGAGAGTGTGGTACGAAAAGGAGAAGCCGGAGGAGGAAGATTTACCTTGCGGTTATCAAAAGAGTCTCGATGTGTTCCGAAAATTATTGCTCATCAGATCGTGGAGTCCCGACAGAACTCTATCCCAGGCGAGAAAGTATATCACCGAATCGCTGGGTAAAGAATACGGAGAGGCTAAAATATTAGATTTAGAAGCAACGTGGTCAGAATCTGAAACTAGGACGCCACTGATATGCTTATTATCTATAGGATCTGATCCAAGTCCTCAAATTACAGCACTAGCTAAACAAAAAACGATTCGTAAGTTAGTAATTTAATTCTGTTTGTTTTCTAGATAGTTGAATAAAAATTCTTTTAACGATAACGAAGTAATGTAAGTCGTAACAATACTTTTTAATTACAGCATTAAATTCAGTATCTATGGGACAAGGCCAAGAACTCCATGCCCGAAGAATGATTAACGAAGCTATGAGTACAGGCGGCTGGGTTCTATTACAAAATATTCATTTATCATTGCCTTTCTGTACGGAAATAATGGATGCTCTTGTTGAAACAGAAACTGTTCACGAGGCATTCAGATTATGGATGACAACTGAAATACATACTCAATTTCCCATCGGTTTGCTACAGGTTATACTTCTACATATTCATAATTCTTGACGTATCTAACCCGATCGATTGTTGCATCAAAAAATGAAAAAAAGAACAAAATTCACAAAACAAATTTGGAGAAATATAGCAAATGAAGGAAATATGTTACATGTTATGATATGTTGCAGATGGCAATCAAATTCACAAATGAACCACCTCAAGGCATAAGAGCTAGTTTAAAGAGAACTTATCAAGCGGTAAGTCAGGACGCATTGGATTACAGTGCTCAATCGCAGTGGCCACCTTTGTTATACGCTGTTGCGTTTTTACACACTGTAGTACAGGAGAGAAGAAAATTTGGACCGCTCGGCTGGAATATACCTTATGAATTTAATCAAGCAGATTTTGCAGCATCGGTTCAATTCGTACAGAATCACTTGGATGACATGGATCCTAAAAAGGGGGTTTCTTGGCCGACAGTCTGTTATATGCTTAGAGAGGTTTTCTATCTATTTTCCCGTTCCTTTTCATCAAATACAAACAAAGCGGTATACTGCATTTTTTATATTTCATATTTTTTATTAGATTTTATTTTAATTTATTTATTCATAATATGTTACACGTAGGTCCAATATGGCGGTAGAGTTACGGACGATTTCGACAAACGTTTATTAACTACTTTTACACATGTCTGGTTTTGTGACGTATTGTTGCGACCTGGGTTCGAATTTTATCGGGGCTACAGAGTGCCCCAGACGAGAAATCTTCAAGGATATGTGGATTACATCGATAGTTTACCCGCTACTGACACACCGGAAGTCTTCGGACTGCATCCAAACGCTGACATCACCTATCAAATCAACACAGTGAAAGGAATACTCGATACAATTCTTAATGTACAGCCAAAGGAAGGTGGTGCACAGGGGAGTGAAACTAGAGAGAACGTCGTGTATAAATTAGCCAGCGATATGCTGTCTAAATTATCTAAGCAGTACAATTCTTTTGAAGTGAAAGAAGCGCTTCAAAGAATGGACCCATTGTTGCCGATGAACATTTTTCTGAGACAAGAAATAGATCGGTAAGTGTTCCTTCTCATCTATTTTAAATTTAAAATGAGTTAAATACGTTCCCAGTAAAATATTGTTATTTATTATTTATTCTATATAATATTATTATATAATATTTAATATTGTACCTACATCTACACAACATTATTTATTATACAAAGTACAAATTCTAAAAAAGAATATATAAAGAAAATTCTAAAAAAAGAATCAACATTAAGAAGATTAAAAAGAGGATTGACTTTTTATTATCGTTTACAATATTATATATTGTATTTATTGTATCGAATATTGTATAGACTTTTTAATCTTCTTTCGACAATTCTTTTTCTAGAATTTCGCGAGTCATCAAGGAAGTACGAAGTACTTTAACAGATTTGAAGCTAGCTATCGAAGGTACTATAGTGATGAGCCAAGGCTTGCGGAAATCATTGGATGCGATGTATGACGCACGCATCCCAGATAAGTGGTTGAAAATATCTTGGGAGTCGGCAACCTTAGGTTTCTGGTATACTGAGCTTTTAGAGAGAGATTATCAGTTCAGACAATGGTGTATTCACAATCGTCCAAAAGTATTTTGGATGACAGGATTTTTTAATCCGCAGGGATTCTTAACAGCAATGAGACAGGTAAGTGTTAACTTGTATGATACAGAAACTAATAAATTGATTTACATTATGTACTTGATGGAGAAAGATATCTACATAGATATATCTAACGTCTAATATCTAATCTAATAATTATTTAATCTAATAATTAATCAGAGAAAAGGAACATAGTTACGCGTAAAGTCAGTAAATTCTAAATCGTCAGAAATTTTGTAATTATTATATTTCCCAGTAAGTAAACTATCAGAGATATCTTATCAGACTAGCAGTAGGTCAAAAATTGCTAGCAAATTAGCAACAATTGTATCCGCTTTGAGTTCATATTTTATTGGCAAAGCCTATTAGCATAACTTATAGTAGATTAGTGGCAGAAATCAACCAAAATCTGTGGAACATAGTCTCTACTTCATTTCTGATTTATATCAAGCTGTATAACTAATACATTAAAATCTGCTTGATTTTTGTCATTATTTTTCTTATTATCATATTTTGTTGATAACTTTTCTATATTTCTGTCAGCATTCTGTGAAAAGTATTGTGTATGTATATAACAAATTTTTATAGATTCGTTATAAATTTATAACTTTCTGCTACAATAAAATTTTTAATGGATGTTCCACAGAATCTATTCTCGACAGAATTGGCTGTAAATTTACAACACGTATATAACTTACAGAATTTTTTTAACAAAATTAATTTATTTGTTTACTATACTGCTGAATATAAAATCTATATCTATATCTAATACATCTATAATTCTATAAGATGTCTATCACATATATATAATAAGTCGAGTTTTAGAAAATATACAAAGTTTAACTTTGTTACAATAATTATCTTTGTCTTTTGCCACTTAAGTTGTTCAAATTTCAATTAAATAAATGAATTTTAGGAAGTGACCAGAGCGCACAAAGGTTGGGCTTTAGATTCTGTAGTTTTGCAAAATGTGATTACGCGTTATAACAAAGAAGATATTAAAAGTCAGCCTCAGGAAGGAGTTTACGTCCACGGTTTGTTTTTGGAAGGTGCGTCACTTGATCGGAAAGCCGGCAAACTTGTCGAAAGTAGACCGAAAGTTCTTTACGAACAAATGTCGGTTATTTACATTTTTGCAATAAACACAACCGCCGGTAAAGATCCGAAATTGTACGAATGCCCTATATATAGAAAGCCTCAAAGAACAGATGCGAAATATGTAGGTTCTATTGATTTTGAAACGGATTATAATCCTCGGCATTGGACACTTCGAGGTGTAGCCTTATTATGTGACATTAAATAAAGAATTGGACAAAGCGTGCAATAATTAAAGGAACAATTTAAATAATTGTATATACAATATATTTGTTCTTAAGACGGTCTTAATTGTAAAACCCGAATAAATATCCGTCATAGTCAGGTCTTATATTTAACTTCAAATGATTTTTCTTGCCAGTGAACAATAATTAACAACGTTTTTTAATCACCTGATTAATACCAATAAACTGGCCAAACATGTCGAAAATACAGAAACGTCTTATATTTAAGAACGTCTTATGTTTATCTTTAGATGTTGTACGAATCAGTTCATTAGCTACGGAGTATCCATAGATAAACTTATTTATTTCAAATATAAAGTCTGCGGCACACGGTACGATTATTCGTACTAGATTGCTTGCGAGAGCCGATTAGGATTAAAGCCTTCGGCATACGATACGATTTTTCGTACTGGATTGCTTACGTGAGCCAATTAGAATTAAGCTTTAAGTCACTTGATCTAAAATTCTGCATCCTTATTGGCTCTCGTAAGCAAACCAGTACGAAAAATCGTGTCGCAGGCTTAAGACCGGACTATAGCCGGTATTCCTAGTCGGATCTTATAATTAAGACCGTCTTAAGTTCATCTTCAGATACTCCGTAGCCAATGAATTGATTCGTACAACATCTAAAGATAAACTTAAGACGATTTTAAATATAAGATCTGACAATACCGGCCTTATGAATACCGGCGATACGGGCCTATGTGTATTAAGGTTAGGTATTGCATCTTCAATGTACACGAGCAGATCAGTAATAGCGTATAATAGTGTATATATAGTAATAGTGTATAATATTTTGTACCATACTTAAAAACAGAGGAATATTACTAAATAAATTTTGGAACATATTGAAAACTTATATATCGTAATATTAATATTATTACAATATAATACTCTGATTATATCGAATCTTATAGTGTGACAATAAGAAAATGGGAAGTTTAACATACGTTTCTGTGCCAACATTCTGTTAAGGAATTATGCAGTAATCTCAGCATTAAAATCAATAAAAAAATATATACACCATTGTTCATCAAAGAATACATTATCTTTAGAATCAGCAAAGGATTCTGCAAATCATTCAGTGGTGTGACATTTTAAATTCTTCACTGGAGTGGCAGCAATTACCGACCTTTTTTTATTTACACTATTCTTTGAATTAGCTTTACAAAATTGAAAAATATTTTATACGATAAAAGTACAAACAAAAATGAACGCAGCGGTTGACTTTATATAAAAAACAAAAAGAAATTAAACATTTTAATTAATTTTTAATCACTGACGACAATATTTGCTTAATACAAAAATTCAGAAGTTTATATGTACAAAACTGTAGAGACAATATGAAAGAACAATATTGTGTAATTAGAATCAAAATCGAAAGCGTAGAAAAAAAGATTAGTAAAATTAAAATTTTATTAATGCAAATTCAGATGCAGAATGGTAAAAACAGCAATATTGGCTGCAATAATAGTTGCTCAATCTTCTGAAATACGTCGCTACCATCTATATTAGACGCGCGCGCTTGCACGCGATCTCACATCCTTGTGTTTCGCTCACATGCCAGAAAAGGACAACACGAGTACGCACACAAAAAGAAAGCATGTCATGTGCGTCGATAACTCGACGTTTTTAATTCTATCTAAATTTCCATGTTCTACATTACCATCATCGTCTAACAATAAGTTCAGTCGTCACTCCAGCATTCCCTTAAAGTGAGTAACATCAAAAACTTTTTGATGTCCTCTATATTGACAAAAAACAAAGACCGTGGCGAAAAGAAGCAAAAGATACAACGTATTGATTATAATGAGTTCGAACAAGTTGTTGATGTTAATAAATTAACATCTCAACTCGATAAAACAATTGAAGACTTAAAAGATGATTTTATTCAACATTTGTCAGTAAGATCAAGTATAGGTGCCATTGAGATGTTACCCATCAAATTTGAAGGCAAAGATTATACTCTACAAGAGCTTGCACAAATTAATCGTAAGCCTAAATTGGTAGTGTTGAATGTATCTACCTTTCCACAAGCTATTCCAGATATTCTGAAAAGCCTTATGAAAAATCAGATGAAGTTAAATCCGCAACAAGATGGGACTACAATTTATGTTCCTATACCTAAGTAAGTTTTATAGACGATATTACTGTCTTATTAACCCTAATCCCTCCAACGTTTTTTCCCACAACTAAATCCTTCCAACCATGGTATTTCATGTCCAGTGTGTTTTTCACTATATTAATAGCTTCGAAAATTTTCACAAAAATGTTTATAATCTCTTTGTACCTTTGACTAAAAATGAATGTAAACAAAATTTGAAAATTATTTGTTAAATATTTTTTTATAACAATTATTTGTTGAAAAATGTACTTTACAACAAACGCTTGTTAAAAATGAAGAAACATGAACAACCAGAGGGATTAGGGTTAAAAAAGATGTTTTTAAACTTTCATAATTTTTATAGTTCTTAAGAGCTTGCATGTATGTGTAGTTTTATATAAAATATATAGTTTTATATATAATATTTTTTTAAGTTAAAAAAAATTGAATTATAAAGTATACTTTCATGATGTTGATGTGTTTTTAGAAAAAGTATAATATTGTTATTAGTTATATTTTTGTAAAATTGTTTATTAAATTCTGTATAAACAATATGTAATAGAAATTTATAACTAAAGTAACAGTCCGATTAATTGTTTTATTTTTATTTTTTATCTAGTTATAAAATAAGAATAATATAAAAATGTAATAACTGAACATAATTATTGTTCTGGTCAGATTAATATAAAAATGTTTACATATGTGGTGGCGGTTGTAGCTCAGAGTGATGTGCGTTGTCTTAACGAGCCGAAGATCCGAGTTCAAATCCGACCAAGACGTTTCGTTTTTATTCAATCATCACTCTCTTAGAAAAGACAACGACAAAAATAGATGAGGCTAGCAATCTGCCTATTGTAAAAAAAAGAAGAATGCTTATAAAACTACCATTATGGCCTCGAAGAGGCATAAGTGGTGGAATATAACAGGGCAAAGTCCTAAACTAAGAAGAAATTGCTGTAAATATATTTTAATATTTAATTAACTTGTAATAAAAAAAAATTTATATATACTCATTTTTATAATATATTTTCTTATTCTGATAGTTTATGTATGGTCATATATATAGATCAAGTCCCAAAAAGATCAGACTTTTCTACAATCACATGCTGCGTAAAATTACTGCATAATTTTTTGTGCGTAAATTAGTACCCATTTACTTGGGTGTAATGTAAATTCCTTGTTATTATATGTTGACTTATAACTATTTCTTTTCATATATTCATATGTAACTGCATTCTTGAATTCTTCTATCAAGTCTTGCGGCATGTCTTCAAGAAATGGCAAGATGGACATTAACCCGCCTGTTTAAAAAATATATACGTATGACTATAAAACTAACATACAATTATACAATTATAAAAATGTTGAAGTTACATTATAATATTAATGAATAAAATAATATGAAAAAATTCTTTAAAGAAGCAATAATCGCATAACATAAAATTATCTCTTGCATATTTTTAATAACTTACTCAAGAATATTTCTGGTTTTTCTTCGAAGTAGATCCCTTCCCGAAGACTGCAATGGTGGACTGTAAATCCGACACTTTGAACTAATGTTTTTAACTCTTTGCGAATATTGTTAAATTTTTGATACGGTAAAATGTTTTTCACACTCTATACAAACATAAAAGTAATAATTAACAATTCAAAATGCGAAAGTTACAAAGTAATAAAATATGTAATAAAAATGTAATAAAAATAAATAATGAAAAAGCAAATCAAATATTAATAATTATAATTTAATGATATATTTACCGCTATATATGGTTCAAAGCGGATGTCCTGCGCCAAAAGTTTGAGAACTTCAAATATATCCTGAGATGTTACTATATTCAAAAGTATAGTGCCACTGGGTTGTAGCATTTGATAAATATTTTTAAAGACTTGCCTGTTAATGTAATTTATTTTATAAAAACAAATGTAATTGATTTTTATATATTATATATATTAAATTATACTATATGATATTATGTATTATTATATATTATATATTACATATATGTATATATACAGAATGTCTGATTACAAATGTATCACATCATAGCGTAAGTAGATAGAGTAGGTTAAACTGAGAAAAAAATCCTTATTTATCATATAAGTCTTACTCGATCTTACTTACCTTATGTCGTTGCACCATTGAATGGTGTGAAATGAAAATATATGATGAAATTGAGAAATATATTTTTCAAGCAAATTTTTAGTTTGAATATCCAATACTTCGAATTTGACCCTGTTGCAACTAAATTTTAAATTCGCATATTTGATCATCTTCTCCGAAATATCCGTACCTTTAAGAAACCCAATCATGAAATTAAATAATTACTTATAACGATGATAACGTGAAGATATATTATTCTATATATTTTTACAATTTATTATTTTTTACCAATTATTTGTGCGTTTGACTCAAGAACTGGTAACAATAATTGCTTCGTTATATTTCCAGGTCCGCAACCAATGTCCATACACTTGCCATGTATATTCATTAAGTCTTCACTAAATTCTTCCAGTATAGATAATATTCTACACTTTAGTAGTTGGTCAGATACACTGTAGACTTTTGGATTGTCCATAGCTTCCACAAATTTAACACTGTGATTTTTAAATAATAGGCTGCGATAGTAGGTATACTAGGCGGGTTGTCCCGCCCCCGTGACGTCATACCCCCACTCCGTGTGACGTTATACCCCCACTCCAATGTGGATTAGAATCCGCCTAGTATACCTACTTGCGATATTATTTGACATTAGAAAATCTAATTGACGCTCGTTATAATAACAACACAAGTAGCCCATGCAGCAAAGAATTTTCTACGAATGTGCTATAACATTCTATTTGAAATTTTTGTCTATTTGAAAAACATGTAAATAATATTCTAGAAATATACTCTTTTTCATGTATATTCAAAAAATGGAATATTCTAAAAATATTCTGATGAATATATAGAATATTTACAATATTCATAGAACATTCTGTAAATATTCTTAAAATATTATTATTATTATAAATTATTATTATTATATATATAGTATATGTGCTATAAATATTTTGAGTAATTTTTCAGAACTTGCTATGAAATAACGTTTCTATACCCGTCTGACCAGTTTATCATTATTAATCACAACGTTTCGGCCTCAGAGAAAAGGCTAAACCTGAAGCCGAAATGTTGTGATTAATATTAAAAAACTGGTTAGATGGGTCGAAGACATAGAAACGTTGTTGATTATTGTTCACTGGCAAGAAAAAATTATTTGAAGTTTTGCTATGAATATTCGATAATATTTTATGAACATTCCAATGAACATGAATATTCAGAATGTTAATAGATTATTTTTTAAATATTAATAAAATATTCTAAGAATTAATATAATATATTTAATTTGCAGTATTTTATGCTTATTTTTAAGAATTTGTATACAATTTCTTATAACTTTAATAGTGCTACGTAAAACAGAATAAATGTCAACAAGCAAACAATTGCAACAGTTTAGATCTTGTATAATTTGTTGTGTAAAAAGATTTTTTGAAATATATAATACAATTAACAGATAAATGTTTATGTCCATATTTTTATAATTTTGGTTTATAATTTATTTATCAAAAATTATTCAATTAATTAAATAGAAAACAGAGCTTTACTATGTATGAATAAGATTTAAAAAAAAAATTTTTATTAAATAACTATAATTTAGTTAGAATTCTTTCTCCAGACAATTATAAAACAACTCAGAAAATGCAAAACAGCATTGGACAGAGATAATTTATCATCACTATTTGAAGCTCTTGAATATGGAAAAGGATTTCGTGTACCGAAAAGAAAATACAGTGATATAGACATCGATACGGAAAACGAGTGTAGAAAGCGAAAAGGAATTGTCCATTAATTTTTCAACATATGAAACAGATAAGACTGTAGTTTCATCCAATTCAACACATAAAGATATGATTAATTAAGTAAAAATAATTATGAAGAATTTTGACGTTATTTTTCTAAGAAGTTTGTTCTTTTTAGATTTAATTAATAAAGCACATATCAATAAATCGAACAATAATGTTTATCAAATCAGCGAAAGCAAAAAGCAAAATTCTGACAATATTTTAGCTGAAAGCTCTATACTTATAATTTTAAATTTTTTTAAATATTTGAATAATCTGTCATTATTCTCAGAATATACATAGAATGTATATTTTATTTTGAATGTTTTATGAATATTTTTGAATAATTTACAAATGTCCTGTAAATATTTCCGAATATTATTAATAATATTAATAATGATAAGAAAAATATCTATATTCCTGGAATGTTTTACAAATATTCGCGAATATGCTATAATCGTTCTATAAATGTACGTAGAATATGATGTTTCGTTCTGAATGTTTCTAAAAAGATCTATAAATGTTGTATAAATATTCTCAAATGTTTAAAAATACGGAATATTCAGAAATATTCATGAAACATTTTAATAGATTATTCAAGAATAATTATAAACATTTTTTAAAACATTCAAAGCGGACTATGGCACATTCTTTGCACATGCTGCGATATTATTTGACATTAAAAAACCTAAGACGCTTGTTATAAATAATAACAGCACAAGAGGATAAAGAGGCCAATATATACTAAACGAGCTAATATTTAGATGATGTATAAAAATATAAAAATAAAGACTTTGTTATAAACTTTATTATAAAAACAAAAGTGAACCGTTTTGACTTCACGGAGTCTCAAATCTGATTTTTTTTTAATTTGTTCAGAAAAGTTCATATTTTTAGATAATTCGAACAAAAATTGTGAAAAAAAATTTATTTCACCCCTTACAATACATCAAACTCAATAATTTTTTGAAGTCGTTACACGCCTTTACGTTCAGGAAAATAGCGAGAGAGGGTCGAGATCAATTCTAATTCTGCTGATGGCGTTTTAAAGTAGAGACTTTAAGCTTCAAAATGAAAAAAGACAGAGTTAAATACGACTTTTTTTTACGGAATTATGGTCATTCAAATTTAGGCAAAAATTTAACTGAAATTACCTATGCGTCAATTTTGTGGGCCAATATATTTTCCTGAGACAATTAAAATGAAAAATTTTACCCAAAAGCTTATAGTCTATAATACACAAGAAAAACATTTCTTTTAGAATAATACTTTTATCAATAAATACAACATTACATTCCTTTGCAACCTTTTTACATAAAATTTTTACATAAAATTATATCGGATACTATTTTTCACACATTCCTTTCGTTTAGCCATGTTCACAATACCCAGTAAGAGAGAAATAATTCGTTGATCGATGTCGTGATATCGAATGATATCGAATCGACGCCGATTCGACATTAATCGATTTCTTACTGGGTAGTTTTGAGTATTTGTACAATACGTTTTCAAACAAAAATATTTCTAATCTTGAACATTCTTGTTTCGTTTGATGTAACATTCTTTTTTACTAACATTTCTTTAGATCTGGACATTTGAGGGTATCAGTGAAAGGTGGAGCCATAGAAAATATCAATAAGAAAATATCATAAAAATATCAAAGGATTTTATTTTAACAATTAAATTTATTTTAACATCAATTTTTCCTTACCTTCAATAATGTATAAACAGTGGCAGTCATGGATCAGAGTGATGTGCGTTGTTTTAACGAAGACCCGACCAAGAACCGTCAGTTTTTATTCAATCGCCATTCTCTTGGAAAAGATAACGATAAAAAATAATGAGAATACAGCACAAAAAGCAAGAGAAAATACTGTGCTAAAAAAACTTTCCCACGAGCCATTATGGAGCAACACATAACTGACAAGATGTTATAACTAAGAAGAAGAGAATACATAAATAATTATATATAAATAGACTTTTAGTCTTGTAAATTTTAATCTATCGTGATACTCTTTGAACTTAGATAAAGGGAATAAAGACTTATCGGTCTGCTAATAAATTAACGTCAAGACATCTCTACACTAAGACCTGGATGCTGAATAGGAAATGTATTTATATCTTATAAGTGCCGACACATATCTGTACAATAATTGCGATAAAATAAAGATAAAAGAAAATAAGAGTTGAAGTTATGAAAATGAGAAAGAAATCTTGTCCGCTGTAGATAAAGATCTTATCTACCAGCATACAAGAGATAAGACAAAGATTTGAATGTTCAAAAGTAGAATACAACACATTTTATTGGAAAACAGAATACATCCATATCATTTTACAAGAGTCCAAAATTTATTTCATCAAGATTTACGGAACTAAATTAACTTTCTGTGAATGGTTATTAGCATAAGAGAAAAATCAACTCGGTTTTATGCGCAAGAACATATTTAATATGTATAGTGTATTTTCGGATGTTCAATCAAATCTGAGTCGTGTATAATAACTTTATGTACAGTAAATTAAACAATCAGATAAATAAGACAGAAAGTAATTTCCTTATCGTACGTAGAATTATATCAGTATTTAAAAACTGTCAATGTGGGCACCGTGTGTACGAGAGCACCTTCACTTGTTGTATAATGTGCCATGCTTGAGCGTGCAATTTTTGCGCGAAATTTTCATAAACATATTGGACAACTATTGCTTCCCATTTAAAAACTATTATAGTCTACTATTATAGTCGACTATTATAGTCTGGACATTTTTGCAAAGAGTTTTTCGTCTTAGAATTTTTCACAAAATCTGTCATTAAAAAGATTCGTTCTTTTCCGTATCTTTAGGATTTCACATTTCATATCTTAACAATCCCTGATTTTTTAATATTTTTTTTTCACTTGACAGATTGAATGTTAGGCAAATGTAACCATGGATACGTACACAACAGAACAACGCATAAAAATTATTCAAACTTATTACGAAAATCAGCGTTCTATAAAAACGTTTCGTAAAATCTGTTATTTCTTTGGTCAACATAATCGACCTTCGGAGCAAACAATTCAAAATTTGGTTAAAAATTTTGAAGAAATTGGTAGTGTTGGTGATCGACAGAAAAGTGAAAGACCAAGAAGTGCACATTCTACTGAAAATATTGCTGCTATTCGTGAAAGTGTTGCCAATGAACCATCAATTCCTCATCGTTCTCAACAGTTGGGCCTTTCTTATGGCGGTGGCTCATGTGGCGAATTTTGAATAAATGGATTTGAATTTACATGCTTACAAAATCCAGTTAACATAACAATTGAAAGAAAGAGACCATATTTAACGGAGAAATTTTGCTGATTGGATGCTTGAACAAAATGCGAATGATCCATTGTTTCGTGAAAAATTATATTTAGCGATGAAGCAAATTTTGCATTGGATGGATATGTTAATAAATATAAATAAAATTGCCAATTTTCGGGAAATAAAAATCCACGAATTATTCAAGAGAAATCATTACATCCAAAAAAATTAAGTGTTTGGTGTGCATTTTGGTCTCGAGGAATCATTGATCCTTATTTTTTTGAAGACGATGCTGATAATGCTGTCAATCAATTCAAAACGTTATTCGAAGATGCTAAATGAATTTTTCTTTCATGAAACTAATAGAATTGACGTTTCGGACGTTTATTTTCAACAGGATGATGCAATAGCGCACACACGAGAGATCATTGCCCTATTACATCTTGTTTTGGTCAACGCTTGATTTCGAGAAATGATGATGTCAATTGGCCACCGAGATCATACTATTATACCGTTGAACTTTTTTCTTTAGGACTATCTAAAGTTTAAAGTTTATGCAAATAACCAAATGCAAATAAACCAAATAAAAAACACTTGATGAATTAGAAGTAAACATTTGTACCAAAATAGCAGAGATAAACGCAATTGTTTGTAAAAATGTAATTAAAAATTGTGACTCCAGAATCGAAGCTTGCAAGCGTGGTGGTTATTTGAATTATTTGATATATATTTCACGTCTAATTGCCATTGAACATATTAATAACCAAAATAAAAAAGTTCAAGAAATTCTAACTACTTTATGTTTTATTCAAATTTAACATTTTCAAGCCTATTTTGGGTAACCCTATATAATAATAAATAAAAAGCTGTTTGTGTACAGAAGTGTTAATATAACAAAATTCGATGTTTTTTACATGAAATCGGATTAGATAATCGCTCTGTCAGTTAAGCCATATATGCTACCGATTTTATGACGTCGTAGATGGTTGAAAAAATAAGAAAGCAATCTACCAGAGAACGTTTTTTGTGGTACCAATCAATAATTAATTTGTCATTCTGCGTAATTAAAAATCTAAGAAATTAAGCATTTTGTTAGATTCGTATTCTGTTGTAACTTTTTATCTACTGTTATGTTGATGACATTGTATTAACAGACCGATAAGTCTTTATTCCCTTTCAAAGGAAAAGGCAGTAACTGACTCCAAACTGGTTAATAATGATATTTTATTTAAACGTTTATTGTGTCGTCGACGTTTCGACCTTAGATTTAGGTCCTTTTCAAGAATATCTATAAATATGATACATTGGAAAATGATGGTGAATTTTATATGTATTATTTACGCTCCTAAATTGTATTATTCCAATGTATCATATTTATAGATATTCTTGAAAAGGACCTAAATCTAAGGTCGAAACGTTGACGACACAATAAACGTTTAAATAAGATATCATTATTAGCCAGTTTGGAGTAAGTTACTGCCTTTTCCTTTGAATTTATCATCACTGGCGAAGAGAAGATTCCTACATCTCTACATTTTTATTCCCTTTATCTAAGTTCAAAGAGTATCACAATAGATTAAAATTTACAAGACTAAAAATCTGTTTACATATAACTATTTATATTATTCTCTTCTTCTTAGTCATAACATCTTATCAGTTATGTGTTGTGCTCCACAATGGCAAATGTATTATTTTGAAAAATAATGATGCGGAAAATGTGGAAGATGTAGAAAAACGTTTCAAACAAAAGTTGTAAGATATCAAGTAAAACATAACATAGTAATGATTTAACTTTGATGCAGGCATTAAGAACATATGAAAGTTACTTTTAATTATTTAATTTTAATTTTAATTTTAAAATAAATATCCTTATTTTTTTGTCATATCTTTTTTTATTTATTAGTTTTAACTTTTATTTGAAACATTTTCTATTTACCTAACAGTTTTTTAGATATTCAAGGAATTGAGTAATCTTTTACTATTTAATTTATAATATCTCGATGATTGCCAAAGAGAGAAAAAGAGTAAACCTTTTGACTTAATTTGGTCTTAAGAATATGTAGAAACTTCAGTACAAATACTTGATTTTGCACCATATCTGTATCAAAATTGACAAAAATATTAATCGAATTATTTGTTAGATTTGTGATACATAATCACATTACTTTGCTGTTTAGCAACAACTATTGCGCAATTTCTAAGCAACGAGATTAGTTATTAACGTTGAATCCAACAAATAGCTTCAAACTTGCTTTAACAATCAATGCTGTTAAACGTGCCCATTGTCTTTTAGAGGTAAAAACACATTTATATTTAAAAAATTTATATATAAAAAATATAAACGTATTTAAAATTTATGCTGATTGTGTGCTGTATCGACATAATAGTTTTTTTTATCAATCATAATGTAGAGAACGAAAGAGAATTTATATGAGTGCAAAATATTATTTTAAGTATAAAAACCTCGGAAAAGAACCGAAAAAGAAAAAGAAAAATATGTATAAATTTATGCTAAAAACTATTGGTATTTGTTACGCCATATTTACTTTTATTGCTGTATATATTTAAAAATAAACTGTTAAACATATATAACATAACTGTTAAAAGTTTGTACTATAAGTAAAAACAAAACGCTTCCTATTACTTTTTTCATTTCCGAAATGTGCAACTAACTTCCAGCTCTGATTTAAAAATACAGTAAATCTATTTTCATGACCTTTTTTGCATAACGATATTAAAACGTTTATTAGTTTTTATTTAGATTATATTGTTATTAAAATTGATAATTAAATAACTTTTGGGGGATTCAAAATTTTATTTTCAACAGCAAAAAAAATTAAATTAATCGCCTAGAATATAATTGAAGAACTACTATGTCAATAAAATATTATTAAGAATAAATATTGATAGATATATAAATGTCATTAATGCAAATCAAAGATTGAAATGATATTAAAACTACGTGAATACGAGTAATTAGTACAAAAAAAAATCTCTTTATTTTTTTTATATTGGTTAGTCAAGTCTTACAATCTCAAGATTTGAAGCATATGCTTAGAAAATGAAGTTAATGTTTAATACCTTGAATTAGAAATACAATTAATTCGCAATTTATCCATAGAAGTATTATTAATACTTTTCAAATTAGAGCATTATCATAGAATTATATCATTTTAAAATTCGTAAATAGTTATTGATTAAGAACTCGAAAGTTATATTTTACAGTATGTTATTTCATATCATCGTATTTTTAATTGATAGCGTATTTTTAATTGACGGACATTTTCACTGGGGACTCATGTAATCGTAGTGTTTCTGTTCCTTTAATCGTTAATGAATGTAACATCTGCACTCTTCTGGGTATTGTACTGCCTAAATGATGATATGGAACGGTCACTCTCTTGTCGTCCATAAAACAATAGTTGAATTTTTCCATAATTCGCTCGATGAACGTGCTTCTTTAACAATATCAATTTCTTAGATCTGCGTCTTGTAATTGCGTAGTTTCTATCCCGTAAATGTCCGATGTCTGTACAAACAAGCGTGTTGTAAACGCAAGACTCGAAAGAAACTAAGAAATTAATAATTTAAAGTCAAAGGAAATCAAAAGGAAAAGAGAATTTCTTCGAAATCTCTTGATTAACAATGAACAATTTTATGATTAACAAATATCAACAGAAACTTAAAATATATTCCATTCACTTGAGTTCACATTTTCATTTCCGGATAGCAGTACGTTGGATCTCTCGCCAGTTGCGTATTATCTCTAGTCTTCGACGTTTCGCTCTTTAATCTCTTTTTAATTACTTCTTGCGAATCCTTAGCCGCTCGACTTGCGATACTGCTCCTTGTTGGCATCCTCGAATTCGCCACGGAAGTTGAGGCTGTAGAATTTTTCGCGTGTAAGCCGGTGTCGTTATTACTGTTTCTCAATAGATTCTTAAAGACATTCGTTTCTCTTGTTCCGGTCTGGGAAGATCCTCCTGCATTTCTCAGATTTACCGTCGAGCATCGATTGCCACTCAATGATTTGCTGTTGAAGTTCAAGCGCGCGGCTGACTTTTGCACACGCTCGTTCTTCGAGGTTTATGTAAAGTTCGACGTTACGGGAAACGTGAAGAGCGATGGGAAACGAATCGACGCGGGCGAATCGTGGAATAGATCCTGGTATCTGGATGAGCTATTCGTGATGCGTGGTACCAAATGTCGAAGTTCCTGCAGCTTCTCGATCTCATCGAGGCGCAACAGGATCGTCGACATTATCCTCGGTTATTTCGGATTTTGATAACGCTCGACACAATTACATCTTGAATTTATTGTTTCCTTTCCTTGTTGCTTATTAATTTTCCTGAAAATTAGCTGAAACTGCTTTGATAAATGGATTAGGTGGCGAAAATTCGTAGAACCGAGCAAAGCGGAGAATTTAAAATTCAACTGGAGCGATTAGTCGGAGATGTCTTGCTGGCAACAGGATTCTTGTCGTACTGTGGACCTTATAATCAACAGTATCGAGCCAGCTTGGTGACTGCATGGATGACTACACTGACTACCAAATCTATACCTTTCACTAAGAATTTGAATATAACAAATATGCTCTTCGACACAGCGACAACGTCGGAATGGACTCTTTAAGGATTACCGAACGACAAATTATCCGTCCAAAATGCGCTAATCGTCACGAAATCTTCGTCTTATCCACTTCTTGTCGATCCACAGAATCAAGGAAAGATATGGATCAAGAATAAGGAGAGTACAAACGAGTTGCAAATTACTTCTCTAAATCACAAGTATTTCCGAACTCATCTTGAAAACAGTCTTTCGTTGGGTAGACCACTGCTGATCGAGGACGTTGCAGAAGAGCTCGATCCAGTACTCGATAATGTACTTGAAAGAACTTCATTAAATCAGGATCTATTGTGAAGGTCGTCGTTGGGGATAAAGAGTGTGATGTAATGCCAGGATTTATGCTGTATATCACCACCAAACTACCGAATCCAGTATACAGTCCAGAAATATCCGCCAAGACATCGATTATCGACTTTACCGTGACAATGTTAGGTTTAGAAGATCAGTTGTTAGGTTGAGTAATACTTATGGAAAAATCTGATTTAGAAGCGGAAAGAGTCGCTCTATTCGAATCAGTCATGACCAATCAACGTTTAATGAAGGAACTTGAAAGCACACTATTACACAAGCTCACATCTTCGGAAGGTTCTTTGGTGGACGACGAAGCGTTAATAACTGTTCTTCGAGAAACGAAAACTACGGCCGAGTCAGTGAATGAAAAGCTGCAAGTATCTGCTCTTACTGAGAAAAAAATCACCATGGCACGCGAAGAGTTTCGCGCGGTTGCGTCGAGAGGATCCATTTTGTATTTCTTGATAGTCGAAATGAGCAACGTCAATGTGATATATCAAAATTCGTTGAGGCAATTCTTGACAATCTTTGATAATTCAATTACGAAATCTACGAAGAGTCCTATAACTTCCGAGCGAATAAACATTATTCTACGCCACCTCACGTATGAGGTTTGGGCGTTCACTCTGAGGAGTCTCTACGAAAGGCATAAATCTTTATTTACACTGATGCTAGCTATGAAGATAGACTGGCATAGGAGTGCCATTTCCCATGCAGAATTCAATGCTTTCATAAAAGGTGGGGCATCCTTGGATCTTAATGCAGTAACACCAAAACCGTTCAAATGGATACTCGATATAACGTGGCTAAATTTAGTCGAAATAAGTAAATTAAAAGTATTCTCGGATATACTGACAAAAATTGAGTTCAGTGCAAAGGAATGGAAGATGTGGTACGAAAAGGAGAAGCCGGAGGAGGAAGATTTACCTTGCGGTTATCAAAAGAGTCTCGATGTGTTCCGGAAATTATTGCTCATCAGATAGTGGAGTCCCGACAGAACTCTATCCCAGGCGAGAAAGTATATCACCGAATCGCTGGGTAAAGAATACGGAGAGGCTAAAATATTAGATTTAGAAGCAACGTGGTCAGAGTCTGAAACTAGGACGCCACTGATATGCTTATTATCTATAGGATCTGATCCAAGTCCTCAAATTACAGCGCTAAATAAACAAAAGACGATTCGTAAGTCAGTAATTTAATTCTGTTTGTTTTCTAGATAGTTGAATAAAAATTCTTTTAACGATCACGAAGTAATGTAAGTCGTAATAATACTTTTTAATTACAGCATTAAATTCAGTATCTATGGGACAAGGCCAAGAACTCCATGCCCGAAGAATGATTAACGAAGCTATGAGTACAGGCGGCTGGGTTCTACAATTACAAAATATTCATTTATCATTGCCTTTCTGTACGGAAATAATGGATGCTCTTGTTGAAACAGAAACTGTTCACGAGGCATTCAGATTATGAATGACAACTGAAGTACATACTCAATTTCCCATCGGTTTGCTACAGGTTGTACTTCTACATATTCATAATTCTTGACGTATCTAACCCGATCGATGGTCGCATCAAAAAATGAAAAAAAGAACAAAATTCACAAAACAAATTTGGAGAAATATAGCAAATGAAGGAAATATGTTACATGCTATGATATGTTGCAGATGGAAATCAAATTCACAAATGAACCACCTCAAGGCATAAGAGCTAGTTTAAAGAGAACTTATCAAGCGGTAAGTCAGGACGCATTGGATTACAGTGCTCAATCGCAGTGGCCACCTTTGTTATACGCTGTTGCGTTTTTACACACTGTAGTACAGGAGAGAAGAAAATTTGGACCGCTCGGCTGGAATATACCTTATGAATTTAATCAAGCAGATTTTGCAGCATCGGTTCAATTCGTACAGAATCACTTGGATGACATGGATCCTAAAAAGGGGGTTTCTTGGCCGACAGTCTGTTATATGCTTAGAGAGGTTTTCTATCTATTTTCCCGTTCCTTTTCATCAAATACAAACAAAGCGGTATACTGCATTTTTTATATTTCATATTTTTTATTAGATTTTATTTTAATTTATTTATTCATAATATGTTACACGTAGGTCCAATATGGCGGTAGAGTTACGGACGATTTCGACAAACGTTTATTAACTACTTTTACACATGTCTGGTTTTGTGACGTATTGTTGCGACCTGGGTTCGAATTTTATCGGGGCTACAGAGTGCCCCAGACGAGAAATCTTCAAGGATATGTAGATTACATCGATAGTTTACCCGCTACTGACACACCGGAAGTCTTCGGACTGCATCCAAACGCTGACATCACCTATCAAATCAACACAGTGAAAGGAATACTCGATACAATTCTTAATGTACAGCCAAAGGAAGGTGGTGCACAGGGGAGTGAAACTAGAGAGAACGTCGTGTATAAATTAGCCAGCGATATGCTGTCTAAATTATCTAAGCAGTACAATTCTTTTGAAGTGAAAGAAGCGCTTCAAAGAATGGACCCATTGTTGCCGATGAACATTTTTCTGAGACAAGAAATAGATCGGTAAGTGTTCCTTCTCATCTATTTTAAATTTAAAATGAGTTAAATACGTTCCCAGTAAAATATTGTTATTTATTATTTATTCTATATAATATTATTATATAATATTTAATATTGTACCTACATCTACACAACATTATTTATTATACAAAGTACAAATTCTAAAAAAGAATATATAAAGAAAATTCTAAAAAAAGAATCAACATTAAGAAGATTAAAAAGAGGATTGACTTTTTATTATCGTTTACAATATTATATATTGTATTTATTGTATCGAATATTGTATAGACTTTTTAATCTTCTTTCGACAATTCTTTTTCTAGAATTTCGCGAGTCATCAAGGAAGTACGAAGTACTTTAACAGATTTGAAGCTAGCTATCGAAGGTACTATAGTGATGAGCCAAGGCTTGCGGAAATCATTGGATGCGATGTATGACGCACGCATCCCAGATAAGTGGTTGAAAATATCTTGGGAGTCGGCAACCTTAGGTTTCTGGTATACTGAGCTTTTAGAGAGAGATTATCAGTTCAGACAATGGTGTATTCACAATCGTCCAAAAGTATTTTGGATGACAGGATTTTTTAATCCGCAGGGATTCTTAACAGCAATGAGACAGGTAAGTGTTAACTTGTATGATACAGAAACTAATAAATTGATTTACATTATGTACTTGATGGAGAAAGATATCTACATAGATATATCTAACATCTAATATCTAATCTAATAATTATGTAATCTAATAATTAATCAAAGAAAAGGAACATAGTTACGCGTAAAGTCAGTAAATTCTAAATCGTCAGAAATTTTGTAATTATTATATTTCCCAGTAAACTATCAGAGGTATCTTAGGAGACTGGTAGGTCAAAAATTGCTAGCAAATTAGCAACAATTGTATCCGCTTTGAGTTCATATTTTATTGGCAAAGCCTATTAGCATAACTTATAGTAGATTAGTGGCAGAAATCAACCAAAATCTGTGGAACATAGTCTCTACTTCATTTCTGATTTATATCAAGCTGTATAACTAATACATTAAAATCTGCTTGATTTTTGTCATTATTTTTCTTATTATCATATTTTGTTGATAACTTTTCTATATTTCTGTCAGCATTCTGTGAAAAGTATTGTGTATGTATATAACAAATTTTTATAGATTCGTTATAAATTTATAACTTTCTGCTACAATAAAATTTTTAATGGATGTTCCACAGAATCTATTCTCGACAGAATTGGCTGTAAATTTACAACACGTATATAACTTACAGAATTTTTTTAACAAAATTAATTTATTTGTTTACTATACTGCTGAATATAAAATCTATATCTATATCTAATACATCTATAATTCTATAAGATGTCTATCACATATATATAATAAGTCGAGTTTTAGAAAATATACAAAGTTTAACTTTGTTACAATAATTATCTTTGTCTTTTGCCACTTAAGTTGTTCAAATTTCAATTAAATAAATGAATTTTAGGAAGTGACCAGAGCGCACAAAGGTTGGGCTTTAGATTCTGTAGTTTTGCAAAATGTGATTACGCGTTATAACAAAGAAGATATTAAAAGTCAGCCTCAGGAAGGAGTTTACGTCCACGGTTTGTTTTTGGAAGGTGCGTCACTTGATCGGAAAGCCGGCAAACTTGTCGAAAGTAGACCGAAAGTTCTTTACGAACAAATGTCGGTTATTTACATTTTTGCAATAAACACAACCGCCGGTAAAGATCCGAAATTGTACGAATGCCCTATATATAGAAAGCCTCAAAGAACAGATGCGAAATATGTAGTGTTCGGCGGGGGTCTTTATTCCCGCCGGAGGCGAAATTTGCTATTAGAATGCAAAGATAAGCGGCGGCGCGTTCGACGTTGAGAGCGCGAACCGGCGATCCGGCAGTTATCAACGAAGTGCAATAGCATGCAAGATAAATAAGCAATTGTAGCGACTCACCGTAGTGCCGGCCAATCCTCCACGATTTCCCTCAGATCTGACCCAGCTCTAGCTCCGATCCAAACGGCAAGCAGGGAGCCAGCGATCCAGACGGCAAGCACAAGCACAAGCAAGCAGGCGACCCAAATTGGCAAAGCACAAGCAAGCAAGCAGGCAGACAATGCGCACTAATCTTGAGAAGCGTGTGATCGGTACGGCGACTTTACGGCAAGTGTCGCGGCTCGGGGTGTCTCTGCAAAAGTCCCGCAGACAGTACCCCGTTCGCCAAAAGTGATTACCGGCCCGCGATGATCGATGGCAGCACCAGGACCGATAAGTCGCTCATCTACTGCTGCCAGATCGCCGCTTCGGCCGATTTATTAGGCATAACGCAAAACATGCAAAATCAACTAAAACTAAACTTATCAACTAACACGCAACTAATATATAATACAACAAAGAAATTAACTAAGCAATACCAAACTACGAAACTTAATAACTATGTACAAGTGTGAGCGATCCGAACATGTAGGTTCTATTGATTTTGAAACGGATTATAATCCTCGGCATTGGACACTTCGAGGTGTAGCCTTATTATGTGACATTAAATAAAGAATTGGACAAAGCGTGCAATAATTAAAGGAACAATTTAAATAATTGTATATACAATATATTTGTTCTTAAGACGGTCTTAATTGTAAAACCCGAATAAATATCCGTCATAGTCAGGTCTTATATTTAACTTCAAATGATTTTTCTTGCCAGTGAACAATAATTAACAACGTTTTTTAATCACCTGATTAATACCAATAAACTGGCCAAATGTCGAAAATACAGAAACGTCTTATATTTAAGAACGTCTTATGTTTATCTTTAGATGTTGTACGAATCAGTTCATTAGCTACGGAGTATCCATAGATAAACTTATTTATTTCAAATATAAAGTCTGCGGCACACGGTACGATTATTCGTACTAGATTGCTTGCGAGAGCCGATTAGGATTAAAGCCTTCGGCATACGATACGATTTTTCGTACTGGATTGCTTACGTGAGCCAATTAGAATTAAGCTTTAAGTCACTTGATCTAAAATTCTGCATCCTTATTGGCTCTCGTAAGCAAACCAGTACGAAAAATCGTGTCGCAGGCTTAAGACCGGACTATAGCCGGTATTCCTAGTCGGATCTTATAATTAAGACCGTCTTAAGTTCATCTTCAGATACTCCGTAGCCAATGAATTGATTCGTACAACATCTAAAGATAAACTTAAGACGATTTTAAATATAAGATCTGACAATACCGGCCTTATGAATACCGGCGATACGGGCCTATGTGTATTAAGGTTAGGTATTGCATCTTCAATGTACACGAGCAGATCAGTAATAGCGTATAATAGTGTATATATAGTAATAGTGTATAATATTTTGTACCATACTTAAAAACAGAGGAATATTACTAAATAAATTTTGGAACATATTGAAAACTTATATATCGTAATATTAATATTATTACAATATAATACTCTGATTATATCGAATCTTATAGTGTGACAATAAGAAAATGGGAAGTTTAACATACGTTTCTGTGCCAACATTCTGTTAAGGAATTATGCAGTAATCTCAGCATTAAAATCAATAAAAAAATATATACACCATTGTTCATCAAAGAATACATTATCTTTAGAATCAGCAAAGGATTCTGCAAATCATTCAGTGGTGTGACATTTTAAATTCTTCACTGGAGTGGCAGCAATTACCGACCTTTTTTTATTTACACTATTCTTTGAATTAGCTTTACAAAATTGAAAAATATTTTATACGATAAAAGTACAAACAAAAATGAACGCAGCGGTTGACTTTATATAAAAAACAAAAAGAAATTAAACATTTTAATTAATTTTTAATCACTGACGACAATATTTGCTTAATACAAAAATTCAGAAGTTTATATGTACAAAACTGTAGAGACAATATGAAAGAACAATATTGTGTAATTAGAATCAAAATCGAAAGCGTAGAAAAAAAGATTAGTAAAATTAAAATTTTATTAATGCAAATTCAGATGCAGAATGGTAAAAACAGCAATATTGGCTGCAATAATAGTTGCTCAATCTTCTGAAATACGTCGCTACCATCTATATTAGACGCGCGCGCTTGCACGCGATCTCACATCCTTGTGTTTCGCTCACATGCCAGAAAAGGACAACACGAGTACGCACACAAAAAGAAAGCATGTCATGTGCGTCGATAACTCGACGTTTTTAATTCTATCTAAATTTCCATGTTCTACATTACCATCATCGTCTAACAATAAGTTCAGTCGTCACTCCAGCATTCCCTTAAAGTGAGTAACATCAAAAACTTTTTGATGTCCTCTATATTGACAAAAAACAAAGACCGTGGCGAAAAGAAGCAAAAGATACAACGTATTGATTATAATGAGTTCGAACAAGTTGTTGATGTTAATAAATTAACATCTCAACTCGATAAAACAATTGAAGACTTAAAAGATGATTTTATTCAACATTTGTCAGTAAGATCAAGTATAGGTGCCATTGAGATGTTACCCATCAAATTTGAAGGCAAAGATTATACTCTACAAGAGCTTGCACAAATTAATCGTAAGCCTAAATTGGTAGTGTTGAATGTATCTACCTTTCCACAAGCTATTCCAGATATTCTGAAAAGCCTTATGAAAAATCAGATGAAGTTAAATCCGCAACAAGATGGGACTACAATTTATGTTCCTATACCTAAGTAAGTTTTATAGACGATATTACTGTCTTATTAACCCTAATCCCTCCAACGTTTTTTCCCACAACTAAATCCTTCCAACCATGGTATTTCATGTCCAGTGTGTTTTTCACTATATTAATAGCTTCGAAAATTTTCACAAAAATGTTTATAATCTCTTTGTACCTTTGACTAAAAATGAATGTAAACAAAATTTGAAAATTATTTGTTAAATATTTTTTTATAACAATTATTTGTTGAAAAATGTACTTTACAACAAACGCTTGTTAAAAATGAAGAAACATGAACAACCAGAGGGATTAGGGTTAAAAAAGATGTTTTTAAACTTTCATAATTTTTATAGTTCTTAAGAGCTTGCATGTATGTGTAGTTTTATATAAAATATATAGTTTTATATATAATATTTTTTTAAGTTAAAAAAAATTGAATTATAAAGTATACTTTCATGATGTTGATGTGTTTTTAGAAAAAGTATAATATTGTTATTAGTTATATTTTTGTAAAATTGTTTATTAAATTCTGTATAAACAATATGTAATAGAAATTTATAACTAAAGTAACAGTCCGATTAATTGTTTTATTTTTATTTTTTATCTAGTTATAAAATAAGAATAATATAAAAATGTAATAACTGAACATAATTATTGTTCTGGTCAGATTAATATAAAAATGTTTACATATGTGGTGGCGGTTGTAGCTCAGAGTGATGTGCGTTGTCTTAACGAGCCGAAGATCCGAGTTCAAATCCGACCAAGACGTTTCGTTTTTATTCAATCATCACTCTCTTAGAAAAGACAACGACAAAAATAGATGAGGCTAGCAATCTGCCTATTGTAAAAAAAAGAAGAATGCTTATAAAACTACCATTATGGCCTCGAAGAGGCATAAGTGGTGGAATATAACAGGGCAAAGTCCTAAACTAAGAAGAAATTGCTGTAAATATATTTTAATATTTAATTAACTTGTAATAAAAAAAAATTTATATATACTCATTTTTATAATATATTTTCTTATTCTGATAGTTTATGTATGGTCATATATATAGATCAAGTCCCAAAAAGATCAGACTTTTCTACAATCACATGCTGCGTAAAATTACTGCATAATTTTTTGTGCGTAAATTAGTACCCATTTACTTGGGTGTAATGTAAATTCCTTGTTATTATATGTTGACTTATAACTATTTCTTTTCATATATTCATATGTAACTGCATTCTTGAATTCTTCTATCAAGTCTTGCGGCATGTCTTCAAGAAATGGCAAGATGGACATTAACCCGCCTGTTTAAAAAATATATACGTATGACTATAAAACTAACATACAATTATACAATTATAAAAATGTTGAAGTTACATTATAATATTAATGAATAAAATAATATGAAAAAATTCTTTAAAGAAGCAATAATCGCATAACATAAAATTATCTCTTGCATATTTTTAATAACTTACTCAAGAATATTTCTGGTTTTTCTTCGAAGTAGCTCCCATCCCGAAGACTGCAATGGTGGACTGTAAATCCGACACTTTGAACTAATTCTTTTAACTCTTTGCGAACATTGTTAAATTTTTGATACGGTAAAATGTTTTTCACACTCTATACAAACATAAAAGTAATAATTAACAATTCAAAATGCGAAAGTTACAAAGTAATAAAATATGTAATAAAAATGTAATAAAAATAAATAATGAAAAAGCAAATCAAATATTAATAATTATAATTTAATGATATATTTACCGCTATATATGGTTCAAAGCGGATGTCCTGCGCCAAAAGTTTGAGAACTTCAAATATATCCTGAGATGTTACTATATTCAAAAGTATAGTGCCACTGGGTTGTAGCATTTGATAAATATTTTTAAAGACTTGCCTGTTAATGTAATTTATTTTATAAAAACAAATGTAATTGATTTTTATATATTATATATATTAAATTATACTATATGATATTATGTATTATTATATATATATATATTACATATATGTATATATACAGAATGTCTGATTACAAATGTATCACATCATAGCGTAAGTAGATAGAGTAGGTTAAACTGAGAAAAAAATCCTTATTTATCATATAAGTCTTACTCGATCTTACTTACCTTATGTCGTTGCACCATTGAATGGTGTGAAATGAAAATATATGATGAAATTGAGAAATATATTTTTCAAGCAAATTTTTAGTTTGAATATCCAATACTTCGAATTTGACCCTGTTGCAACTAAATTTTAAATTCGCATATTTGATCATCTTCTCCGAAATATCCGTACCTTTAAGAAACCCAATCATGAAATTAAATAATTACTTATAACGATGATAACGTGAAGATATATTATTCTATATATTTTTACAATTTATTATTTTTTACCAATTATTTGTGCGTTTGACTCAAGAACTGGTAACAATAATTGCTTCGTTATATTTCCAGGTCCGCAACCAATGTCCATACACTTGCCATGTATATTCATTAAGTCTTCACTAAATTCTTCCAGTATAGATAATATTCTACACTTTAGTAGTTGGTCAGATACACTGTAGACTTTTGGATTGTCCATAGCTTCCACAAATTTAACACTGTGATTTTTAAATAATAGGCTGCGATAGTAGGTATACTAGGCGGGTTGTCCCGCCCCCGTGACGTCATACCCCCACTCCGTGTGACGTTATACCCCCACTCCAATGTGGATTAGAATCCGCCTAGTATACCTACTTGCGATATTATTTGACATTAGAAAATCTAATTGACGCTCGTTATAATAACAACACAAGTAGCCCATGCAGCAAAGAATTTTCTACGAATGTGCTATAACATTCTATTTGAAATTTTTGTCTATTTGAAAAACATGTAAATAATATTCTAGAAATATACTCTTTTTCATGTATATTCAAAAAATGGAATATTCTAAAAATATTCTGATGAATATATAGAATATTTACAATATTCATAGAACATTCTGTAAATATTCTTAAAATATTATTATTATTATAAATTATTATTATTATATATATAGTATATGTGCTATAAATATTTTGAGTAATTTTTCAGAACTTGCTATGAAATAACGTTTCTATACCCGTCTGACCAGTTTATCATTATTAATCACAACGTTTCGGCCTCAGAGAAAAGGCTAAACCTGAAGCCGAAATGTTGTGATTAATATTAAAAAACTGGTTAGATGGGTCGAAGACATAGAAACGTTGTTGATTATTGTTCACTGGCAAGAAAAAATTATTTGAAGTTTTGCTATGAATATTCGATAATATTTTATGAACATTCCAATGAACATGAATATTCAGAATGTTAATAGATTATTTTTTAAATATTAATAAAATATTCTAAGAATTAATATAATATATTTAATTTGCAGTATTTTATGCTTATTTTTAAGAATTTGTATACAATTTCTTATAACTTTAATAGTGCTACGTAAAACAGAATAAATGTCAACAAGCAAACAATTGCAACAGTTTAGATCTTGTATAATTTGTTGTGTAAAAAGATTTTTTGAAATATATAATACAATTAACAGATAAATGTTTATGTCCATATTTTTATAATTTTGGTTTATAATTTATTTATCAAAAATTATTCAATTAATTAAATAGAAAACAGAGCTTTACTATGTATGAATAAGATTTAAAAAAAAAATTTTTATTAAATAACTATAATTTAGTTAGAATTCTTTCTCCAGACAATTATAAAACAACTCAGAAAATGCAAAACAGCATTGGACAGAGATAATTTATCATCACTATTTGAAGCTCTTGAATATGGAAAAGGATTTCGTGTACCGAAAAGAAAATACAGTGATATAGACATCGATACGGAAAACGAGTGTAGAAAGCGAAAAGGAATTGTCCATTAATTTTTCAACATATGAAACAGATAAGACTGTAGTTTCATCCAATTCAACACATAAAGATATGATTAATTAAGTAAAAATAATTATGAAGAATTTTGACGTTATTTTTCTAAGAAGTTTGTTCTTTTTAGATTTAATTAATAAAGCACATATCAATAAATCGAACAATAATGTTTATCAAATCAGCGAAAGCAAAAAGCAAAATTCTGACAATATTTTAGCTGAAAGCTCTATACTTATAATTTTAAATTTTTTTAAATATTTGAATAATCTGTCATTATTCTCAGAATATACATAGAATGTATATTTTATTTTGAATGTTTTATGAATATTTTTGAATAATTTACAAATGTCCTGTAAATATTTCCGAATATTATTAATAATATTAATAATGATAAGAAAAATATCTATATTCCTGGAATGTTTTACAAATATTCGCGAATATGCTATAATCGTTCTATAAATGTACGTAGAATATGATGTTTCGTTCTGAATGTTTCTAAAAAGATCTATAAATGTTGTATAAATATTCTCAAATGTTTAAAAATACGGAATATTCAGAAATATTCATGAAACATTTTAATAGATTATTCAAGAATAATTATAAACATTTTTTAAAACATTCAAAGCGGACTATGGCACATTCTTTGCACATGCTGCGATATTATTTGACATTAAAAAACCTAAGACGCTTGTTATAAATAATAACAGCACAAGAGGATAAAGAGGCCAATATATACTAAACGAGCTAATATTTAGATGATGTATAAAAATATAAAAATAAAGACTTTGTTATAAACTTTATTATAAAAACAAAAGTGAACCGTTTTGACTTCACGGAGTCTCAAATCTGATTTTTTTTTAATTTGTTCAGAAAAGTTCATATTTTTAGATAATTCGAACAAAAATTGTGAAAAAAAATTTATTTCACCCCTTACAATACATCAAACTCAATAATTTTTTGAAGTCGTTACACGCCTTTACGTTCAGGAAAATAGCGAGAGAGGGTCGAGATCAATTCTAATTCTGCTGATGGCGTTTTAAAGTAGAGACTTTAAGCTTCAAAATGAAAAAAGACAGAGTTAAATACGACTTTTTTTTACGGAATTATGGTCATTCAAATTTAGGCAAAAATTTAACTGAAATTACCTATGCGTCAATTTTGTGGGCCAATATATTTTCCTGAGACAATTAAAATGAAAAATTTTACCCAAAAGCTTATAGTCTATAATACACAAGAAAAACATTTCTTTTAGAATAATACTTTTATCAATAAATACAACATTACATTCCTTTGCAACCTTTTTACATAAAATTTTTACATAAAATTATATCGGATACTATTTTTCACACATTCCTTTCGTTTAGCCATGTTCACAATACCCAGTAAGAGAGAAATAATTCGTTGATCGATGTCGTGATATCGAATGATATCGAATCGACGCCGATTCGACATTAATCGATTTCTTACTGGGTAGTTTTGAGTATTTGTACAATACGTTTTCAAACAAAAATATTTCTAATCTTGAACATTCTTGTTTCGTTTGATGTAACATTCTTTTTTACTAACATTTCTTTAGATCTGGACATTTGAGGGTATCAGTGAAAGGTGGAGCCATAGAAAATATCAATAAGAAAATATCATAAAAATATCAAAGGATTTTATTTTAACAATTAAATTTATTTTAACATCAATTTTTCCTTACCTTCAATAATGTATAAACAGTGGCAGTCATGGATCAGAGTGATGTGCGTTGTTTTAACGAAGACCCGACCAAGAACCGTCAGTTTTTATTCAATCGCCATTCTCTTGGAAAAGATAACGATAAAAAATAATGAGAATACAGCACAAAAAGCAAGAGAAAATACTGTGCTAAAAAAACTTTCCCACGAGCCATTATGGAGCAACACATAACTGACAAGATGTTATAACTAAGAAGAAGAGAATACATAAATAATTATATATAAATAGACTTTTAGTCTTATAAATTTTAATCTATCGTGATACTCTTTGAACTTAGATAAAAGGAATAAAGACTTATCGGTCTGCTAATAAATTAACGTCAAGACATCTCTACACTAAGACCTGGATGCTGAATAGGAAATGTATTTATATCTTATAAGTGCCGACACATATCTGTACAATAATTGCGATAAAATAAAGATAAAAGAAAATAAGAGTTGAAGTTATGAAAATGAGAAAGAAATCTTGTCCGCTGTAGATAAAGATCTTATCTACCAGCATACAAGAGATAAGACAAAGATTTGAATGTTCAAAAGTAGAATACAACACATTTTATTGGAAAACAGAATACATCCATATCATTTTACAAGAGTCCAAAATTTATTTCATCAAGATTTACGGAACTAAATTAACTTTCTGTGAATGGTTATTAGCATAAGAGAAAAATCAACTCGGTTTTATGCGCAAGAACATATTTAATATGCATAGTGTATTTTCGGATGTTCAATCAAATCTGAGTCGTGTATAATAACTTTATGTACAGTAAATTAAACAATCAGATAAATAAGACAGAAAGTAATTTCCTTATCGTACGTAGAATTATATCAGTATTTAAAAACTGTCAATGTGGGCACCGTGTGTACGAGAGCACCTTCACTTGTTGTATAATGTGCCATGCTTGAGCGTGCAATTTTTGCGCGAAATTTTCATAAACATATTGGACAACTATTGCTTCCCATTTAAAAACTATTATAGTCTACTATTATAGTCGACTATTATAGTCTGGACATTTTTGCAAAGAGTTTTTCGTCTTAGAATTTTTCACAAAATCTGTCATTAAAAAGATTCGTTCTTTTCCGTATCTTTAGGATTTCACATTTCATATCTTAACAATCCCTGATTTTTTAATATTTTTTTTTCACTTGACAGATTGAATGTTAGGCAAATGTAACCATGGATACGTACACAACAGAACAACGCATAAAAATTATTCAAACTTATTACGAAAATCAGCGTTCTATAAAAACGTTTCGTAAAATCTGTTATTTCTTTGGTCAACATAATCGACCTTCGGAGCAAACAATTCAAAATTTGGTTAAAAATTTTGAAGAAATTGGTAGTGTTGGTGATCGACAGAAAAGTGAAAGACCAAGAAGTGCACATTCTACTGAAAATATTGCTGCTATTCGTGAAAGTGTTGCCAATGAACCATCAATTCCTCATCGTTCTCAACAGTTGGGCCTTTCTTATGGCGGTGGCTCATGTGGCGAATTTTGAATAAATGGATTTGAATTTACATGCTTACAAAATCCAGTTAACATAACAATTGAAAGAAAGAGACCATATTTAACGGAGAAATTTTGCTGATTGGATGCTTGAACAAAATGCGAATGATCCATTGTTTCGTGAAAAATTATATTTAGCGATGAAGCAAATTTTGCATTGGATGGATATGTTAATAAATATAAATAAAATTGCCAATTTTCGGGAAATAAAAATCCACGAATTATTCAAGAGAAATCATTACATCCAAAAAAATTAAGTGTTTGGTGTGCATTTTGGTCTCGAGGAATCATTGATCCTTATTTTTTTGAAGACGATGCTGATAATGCTGTCAATCAATTCAAAACGTTATTCGAAGATGCTAAATGAATTTTTCTTTCATGAAACTAATAGAATTGACGTTTCGGACGTTTATTTTCAACAGGATGATGCAATAGCGCACACACGAGAGATCATTGCCCTATTACATCTTGTTTTGGTCAACGCTTGATTTCGAGAAATGATGATGTCAATTGGCCACCGAGATCATACTATTATACCGTTGAACTTTTTTCTTTAGGACTATCTAAAGTTTAAAGTTTATGCAAATAACCAAATGCAAATAAACCAAATAAAAAACACTTGATGAATTAGAAGTAAACATTTGTACCAAAATAGCAGAGATAAACGCAATTGTTTGTAAAAATGTAATTAAAAATTGTGACTCCAGAATCGAAGCTTGCAAGCGTGGTGGTTATTTGAATTATTTGATATATATTTCACGTCTAATTGCCATTGAACATATTAATAACCAAAATAAAAAAGTTCAAGAAATTCTAACTACTTTATGTTTTATTCAAATTTAACATTTTCAAGCCTATTTTGGGTAACCCTATATAATAATAAATAAAAAGCTGTTTGTGTACAGAAGTGTTAATATAACAAAATTCGATGTTTTTTACATGAAATCGGATTAGATAATCGCTCTGTCAGTTAAGCCATATATGCTACCGATTTTATGACGTCGTAGATGGTTGAAAAAATAAGAAAGCAATCTACCAGAGAACGTTTTTTGTGGTACCAATCAATAATTAATTTGTCATTCTGCGTAATTAAAAATCTAAGAAATTAAGCATTTTGTTAGATTCGTATTCTGTTGTAACTTTTTATCTACTGTTATGTTGATGACATTGTATTAACAGACCGATAAGTCTTTATTCCCTTTCAAAGGAAAAGGCAGTAACTGACTCCAAACTGGTTAATAATGATATTTTATTTAAACGTTTATTGTGTCGTCGACGTTTCGACCTTAGATTTAGGTCCTTTTCAAGAATATCTATAAATATGATACATTGGAAAATGATGGTGAATTTTATATGTATTATTTACGCTCCTAAATTGTATTATTCCAATGTATCATATTTATAGATATTCTTGAAAAGGACCTAAATCTAAGGTCGAAACGTTGACGACACAATAAACGTTTAAATAAGATATCATTATTAGCCAGTTTGGAGTAAGTTACTGCCTTTTCCTTTGAATTTATCATCACTGGCGAAGAGAAGATTCCTACATCTCTACATTTTTATTCCCTTTATCTAAGTTCAAAGAGTATCACAATAGATTAAAATTTACAAGACTAAAAATCTGTTTACATATAACTATTTATATTATTCTCTTCTTCTTAGTCATAACATCTTATCAGTTATGTGTTGTGCTCCACAATGGCAAATGTATTATTTTGAAAAATAATGATGCGGAAAATGTGGAAGATGTAGAAAAACGTTTCAAACAAAAGTTGTAAGATATCAAGTAAAACATAACATAGTAATGATTTAACTTTGATGCAGGCATTAAGAACATATGAAAGTTACTTTTAATTATTTAATTTTAATTTTAATTTTAAAATAAATATCCTTATTTTTTTGTCATATCTTTTTTTATTTATTAGTTTTAACTTTTATTTGAAACATTTTCTATTTACCTAACAGTTTTTTAGATATTCAAGGAATTGAGTAATCTTTTACTATTTAATTTATAATATCTCGATGATTGCCAAAGAGAGAAAAAGAGTAAACCTTTTGACTTAATTTGGTCTTAAGAATATGTAGAAACTTCAGTACAAATACTTGATTTTGCACCATATCTGTATCAAAATTGACAAAAATATTAATCGAATTATTTGTTAGATTTGTGATACATAATCACATTACTTTGCTGTTTAGCAACAACTATTGCGCAATTTCTAAGCAACGAGATTAGTTATTAACGTTGAATCCAACAAATAGCTTCAAACTTGCTTTAACAATCAATGCTGTTAAACGTGCCCATTGTCTTTTAGAGGTAAAAACACATTTATATTTAAAAAATTTATATATAAAAAATATAAACGTATTTAAAATTTATGCTGATTGTGTGCTGTATCGACATAATAGTTTTTTTTATCAATCATAATGTAGAGAACGAAAGAGAATTTATATGAGTGCAAAATATTATTTTAAGTATAAAAACCTCGGAAAAGAACCGAAAAAGAAAAAGAAAAATATGTATAAATTTATGCTAAAAACTATTGGTATTTGTTACGCCATATTTACTTTTATTGCTGT
>CABEGB010000360.1:0-41183 GCA_901521435.1 Crematogaster levior
GGGAGGGGGCTTCTCCTCCTCCCCCGGTTGTATGTGAGGAGGGGAGGGGGGCTTTACCCCCCTCCCTGGTTGTTCCTGGGGAGGGGCTTCAGCCTCCGGTTGAGGCGACCCCCTCCCAGGCGGTCGTGCCCATGGAGGTCGTCCCCGAGGTCGACCTCGCTGCCGGCCCGGGGGAGACCTCTGTGGTGAGCTTGCCCTCCATGGACTCCTCATCTGGGGAGCCCATGGAGGTGGATGAAGGAAAGAAGGGAGGGGAGGAAGCTCCTCTTCCCCAAAGGAAAGGAGGTAAGAGGGGGAAGAAGAGTTCCCCCTCTATTTCGGTTGGCGGGGGGGAGGCGGGAGTGGCCGACGCTAAGCTCTCCCGCCTCCACCCCTCAGTCTGCCTCGAGAGGCTGACTGATAAGGCGGGGGGGGAGAAGTCCCCGCAGGACAAAGTCCCCCCAGCTGCCACCGAGGCCGATACTTGGGAGGATTTCTATCATAAGATAGATGTGGTGGGAGCTGAATTTGGGGTCATCGCTTTTGGCCTCTCCTTCAATCGCTCCCTATGGGAGGCTCCCGGAGATGATTCGGGAGCCCCCTTGGATGGTAGCTCCCCCCACCCGTTTTCCCGATTGGTTTGGGATAGGGTGGTGGGGGAGGTGAGGAAGACGGACCCCTCAGTCGCGGGGGGTCTGTGTGTAATCAAGTGGTTGGAGACACTTCCCCGCATTCACTTTGTGGCGGACGTTCTCCCTTATGGTCGGAGGGACACCGCTCGGCTGATCCTGGAGTCAGCCAACGCGGTAGCTGTAGATAATCCGAGTTGGCAGCTCAAGTGTTGCTACTTGACATCGCTCCCCTTGGATTTTCGTCGGAGTACAGCTGTGGAGGAGGAGTTGGGGGGTGGGACTAAGCCACCCCCTGACTATTTGTTAACTGCCAACCGCTTCTTCGTCGAGGGGTGGAAGGAGGGGGAGGATTCCCCCCCCCCAGATCTCCACCCCAAGAAGAAGAAGAAGCGGGGGGCAAAGATTCAGATGTAAAGGTGGCTGGGGGCCTTAAGTCCCCAGCCACTTTTTAGCCCCCCAAACATCGGGGGGCCCTTCGTGCCCTCCCCCTCCTAACATCTGGGGGAGGGCTGGGGGGGAATTATATCGGCCGGCCGAGAGCGGGGGCTCTCGGTCGTGCCGATCCCCCCCATCGTGGTGGAGGAGGAGCCGTTGGTCACGGCTCCTCCTCCAAATTACGGGAAGAGGCCTGCACGGACTTCATCCGTGCAGGCCAGCCCGAGAGGGGGAGAGAAGTATGCCATTGGGTGATTCCTCTCCCCCTCTCACTAAGGGCCGAGTTCGTTTGACCCGGGGGGGTTTTAGTGGGTATGCCCGTTAAATAGGGCGATTCCCACATAACCCGAGGGGTTCCCCCGAACCCCTCGGGTATCCATAAAGGATTTCCCCCTCGACAAAAAAAAAAAAAAAAAAAAAGGTCCACCGGGGAGGGAGGACCCTGCCCCTTCTCCACCCCTTCCAAGAAGAACTTGTTCGCCTCCAGGCGGATGTCGGGGGGCGCCTTAACGGCATCTACCCCCGACGCTTGCGTGGAGGCGACTTTTGCGACTTTTGGGCGCCGATATTCGACCGGGACCGCCGTCACGTGACAGCGGAGCTCCCATCCTGGGTGCTCCGCCGCCAATTTCGTGACGGCGTCCCTCACCAAGTCGACGCTATTGGCGCACTCTGGAAGGGCGATAGCATCAAAATTAATGCCATCGGTCCTTCCTTTAATTTTGCGGAGACCCTCGGCAACGCGAGGGTCTCCGCGTTTAACTCTCTCTAGGAGCATGGCCCACACCGCCGGGTGTTCTGGCGGGATGACCTGATGCTCCATGTTACTGATGACGTCGTCCCAGGACCGGACGACTCTGTAAGAGGGGCGGTGGAGGAGGGTGAAGGAGACTGGTCTCCCACCCCCAGCCCTCACCCTCCTCCCAGAAACCGGCCCCGGGAGAACGCCACCAGCATTACCCTTGAGGGGGGGAACACCACCCCCCTTTTCTATCTCCGCCTTGGGGGGGACCTCAGTTCCCCCCTTGGCCCTATCTCTTCTGGCCATTTTAACCTTTCACCTTTTTCTTGGGCTTAGAAACCCAGGGGACGGCGTCTGAAGGGGCCGCCGCCCCCACCTCCTGCTCTGTGAGCCTCAAAAGGCTAACAGTAGGGAGGAGGAGGGAGAGTTTAGCATCCCCCTCTTCTCTCCCACTCACCTCAACGGGGGGAGGGGGGTATCTCTCCCCCTCCTCCCCACCAACCTCCAAGGGGGGGAGAGGGAACTCCCTTTCTCCTCCATCCAACTCCACGGAAACCCCAGAAGGGGGCCCCATAACAACCGACCCCATGGAGGCCACCACCGTCTCGGCGGATGAACCGCCTGTCTCGGTGGCGACCGCCATGGGGGAATCCGCCCGGAGGAGTGGACTCTCCGGCAAAGGAGAGCCCACCACCTCCAAAACCTCCTCTTGGGGAGGGGACACCCCGTCCAAGGACGGGGGCCTCTCCCCAGGCACAAACGGGGAGGGAGGTGAAGCCCCCCTCCCCTTCCTCCGTTCCCGCCTCCCTTCCCCGCGACGGGGAGGGACCACAGGGCACCCGCTCCCACCAATCCGGTGACGAGCGGGTAGCCCCGCGTCTGCACACTGGGGGCAGTGTGCGGCCGGCGCCGCACACGCCCCAACATGGTGCCCGTCCCCGCCACACCGGAGACAGGAACTGCCCCGGTCGACGGTGGACGGGCACCATCTCCTAATGTGCCCCCGCCCCAGGCACCTATAGCACCTGGGGGGGCACTTACCTCCGGGGAGGTCTGCGTCCCGACAGAACGGGACGCAGGCCTCCCCACACCTCGAACCGCCGAGGCGTAGGACCCGAGAATCGGGCCTACGCCTCCCGAGCGACTCGGGGGGGCGAAACCCCCCGAGCACGCGCACCTCTTACCACCAATTTCCTCCTCTAAAAGGAGGAGGAACATCTCCACGGCCTTCTGGATCAAAGTCTGGAAGACCCCGTCACACCCCGCAGTAGCAGAGTAGTGCGGGGGGCCTGCGTCGCACCCCCCGCACCGCCCGTCGTCCGATAACGACGTGGGGGGAGCCGGGACTCTACCCCCCCACGCCGGCTTCTGGGGCTCCGAGACCCCTGGGGCGGTACGTTCGACACTTTTTTATACATCTCTATCCATAAAATGTAATTTTTTAACGTGGTTGTCTTCCACGTGAGGTTATATCGGAGACTCCACCCCTAGGTCGGTTGGGATAACCCCCCTCACGAGCCCGACCTGCCCGGGTTTTTTAACATGGTTTTCCTTCCATGTGTGAGCTCTTAGACCCCTGGGATCTCTCCCAGGGGAGCCCCTCCACCACGGCAAGGCTCACAACGGAGGGGACGCTCATCCATCCTGAGGGAAGGAACCTGGCATGAAAATATATGCCGAAATTCCCCCCAGAGGTCTTGTGGAGACCTTCGATAATACGGGGGTCTCTACGCTTAATTTCATCCAACACCTACTTCCACAGCACCAAATGGTGCGGGAGGCAGGTGTTGTTCCGCAGAGCAGTCGCCACTTCCTCCCGGGTACCTGACTTCATGATGGGGCGGTGGCTGATAACGAAGGTAACTATCTCCGATTCCTCCAACCACCTCCCCTCGGACGGCCCCAGGAGAGCTGACTTCTCCTTCATCTCCTTTGGCAAGGGGGAGGAAAGAACGGCATCCTCCCCCTGTACCTCTACCTTGGAGGGAACCTTAGTCCCCCCTTGGCCCTTCCAACTCTAGTCAAAGTGGCCGGAGGGACGGCGTCCAAAACCGCCGCCTTCACCTCCTCTACCGTAGGGGGAAGGACACGCACCCCCTCGATCTCCTCCATTCGGGCCTCAACGGCCAGAGGGACAATGTCCACGACGGGCACCGTCCCCACCTCCTCCACGGATAGCCTATGAAGGCATACGGTGGGGAGGAGGCAAGACAACTTCTAGTCTATTACCTCCTCACCACCCACGTCCTCAATTAAGGATTGGGGGGATCCCTCCCCCTTCTCCCCTTCCACCTCCATGGGGACCCCAACCGGGGACTTCATGGAGGTCAGTCCTATAGAGGCCACCACCGTCTCGGCAGAAGCCTCGCTTCCGTCGGTGGCAACCTCCATAGGCGTGCCAGGGGGGAGACCGGTCCTGGGGGAGTCCCGACAAGCGGAACCCCCATCTCAGGTTCCACTGAAGGAGCTTTAGCCCCCCTCCCAGCCCTCCTCTTCCTCCTCTCTCCTCTGATAGGAGGAATCTCCTGGCACAAGTGCCCCCCAATGCGATGGGAGGCATTGCGCCCTGCCTCCGAACATGCGAGGCAGTGTGCGGCCGCAGCCGCACACTCCCCGACCTTATACCTCCCTGCCCCGCACCGGAGGCAACACGCACTCCGGTCCGTGACAGAGGGGCAAAACTTCCTGATATGTCCCCGCACTAGGCACTTAAAGCACCTGGGCGGGGACGAATCATCCGCCTGGGGGGGTCTGCGTGGCCACCGTCCTTGTGGGACACGCAGACCACCCCTTCCTCCTGGTCACCGAGGCATACAAGTCTCGTGCCTCGGTGGCCGGGGGGTTAGAAACCCCCGATCCTCCGGGGGGAATAGACCCCCTGAGGGTGTGTACACAGTCTGTACACGCCCGCCTCCTCTCCCCAGCAAATGGAGGAGTTCCTCTAGGACCCTCAGGGTCGATGCCCAGAGTAGGTCCGACGATCCTGAACCCGCGGTCGCATTATACCTATGCCGGGCGCCCGCATCGCTTGATGACGACACAGGGAAGGCCGGGACCGTACCCTCCCTGCGCCGGCCCCTGAGGTTCCGATGCCTCTGGGGCGGTAACTTCATATTTTTATCATCCATGTATTTCATAAAAAGAAAAATGTATTTTTTTACTTAGTTGTCTTCCAAGGGGGGGTTATTTCGGAGCCCCCCACTCCTAGGTCGGTTGGGATAACCCCCTCACGAGTCCGACCTACCCGGGTTTTTTAACATGGTTATTCCTTCCATGTGTGCGCTCTTAGACCCCGGGGATTTCTCCCCGGGGAGCCCCTCCACCACGGCAAGGTGGCGCACAACGAAGGGGACCACACGGTTACCCGTGGGTCAGAGAATCGGGATCGGAGTCCCTCCCCGGATAAAAACCCCGCGGGAGGCGATCCCCCGTCTCAGTCACCCCTACCAGGGACAATCCCTAAAACGCGTGTCTGTCTCCGTATGTTTATAGTGCGGTGATACAGAAACCCCCACTAGACGGACGCCTGAATTGCCAGAATGCCCGCTACTCAGAGTGGCCCCCCCGTATGCGGCCAACGAGTCCACCGCGTATATACGCCCAGGACCCGAGGACCATTAGGGGCCCCATCCCACGGTAGGATGAGATGAGTGCCATTATCCTGCATTTATGCCATAAAGGACCGCAGGACCGACCACTCACCCCGAGCGCGCTACTTCCTGACGGCCAAGCCACGCCATTTGTGCCAGTGTTATCTCAAGACAGATAACTAGGCAACGATCATGTAATCCCTCACGTAAAAAGTTTCGCGCGAACCCAACGATCCCAACCAATGAAATCAGACGAATCTAATTTCACCGGCCGAAACCGCTAAGCTCCCGCGAAACTCCCCATGCGAAGAACTACATGATCGGTACCCTGGCCCCGCTCGCTTCCGAAGTTTATACAGGGGAAGGCGAAACCCTGTTTGGGTATGGGTTGCCTCGGGCCTTGTGCAGTCAGCAAGCCATTCTACCGCTTGTCCATTATCCTTGCAGATAACGGACCGCACCGTTACCGCCTCCGCGTTTTTATGCGAGGGAGAGGCGTACCCCTGCTTGTACGATGCATGACGTCAGAACTAGGTTCTTCCCCCATCCCCTCCGTTGTGAGCCACCTTGCCGTGGTGGAGGGGCTCTCCTGGGAGAGATCCCAGGGGTCTAAGAGCTCACACATGGAAGGAAAACCATGTTAAAAAACCCGGGCAGGTCGGGCTCGTGAGGAGGGTTATCCCAGCCGACCTAGGAGTGGAGTCTCCGATATAACCTCCCGTGGAAGACAACCACGTAAAAAAATTACATTTTATATGGAAGAATGTCGAATACTAAGAAGAACGTACCGCCCCAGGGGTCTCGGAGCCCCAGGGGCCGGCATGGGGGGGGTAGAGTCCCAGCTCCCCCCACGTCGTCATCGGACGACGGGCGGTGCGGGGGGTGCGACGCAGGCCCCCCGCACTACTCTGCTACTGCGGGGTGCGGTGGTGTCTTCCGGACCTTGGTCCGGAAGATTTTTGAGAAGTTCCTCCTCTTTTTGGAGGAGGAATTTGATGACAAGAGGTGTGCTCGGGGGGTTTTGTCCCCCCGAGTTGCTCGGGAGGAGTAGGCCCGAGTCGCGGGACCTACGCCTCGGTATTTCGAGGTAAAGGGAGGCCTGCGTCCCGTTCTGTCGGGACGCAGACCTCCCCGGAGGTAAGTGCCCCCCCCCAGGTGTTATAAATGCCTGGGGCGGGGGCACATTCGACGTTGGTGTCCCTCCGCTGCCAACCGGGGCAATTGCTGCCTCCGGTGCGGCGCGGAGGGGCACCATGTGGGGGCGTGTGCGGCGCCGGCCGCACACTGCCCCCAGTGTGCAGACGCGGGGCTACCCGCTCGCCACCGGATCGGTGGGAGCGGGTGCCCCGTGGTCCCTCCCCGTCGCGGGGGAGGGAAAAAGAAACGGAGGAAGAGGAGGGGGGCTTCACCCCCCTCCCCGGTTGTACCTGGGGAGGGGCCCCCATCTGGGGTGTCCCCTTCCTTGGAGGAAGTTTTGGAGGTGGCGGTATCTCCCTTGTCGGAGAGCCCACCCCCCGGGCGGATTCCCCCATGGAGGTCGCCACAGAGTCTGGCGGTTCATCCGCTGAGACGGTGGTGGCCTCCATGGGGTCGGTTGTTGTTGAGGGACCACCTTCCGGGGTCCCTATGGAGACGGATGGGGGAGAGAAGGAGGAACCTCCTCTCCCTCCCCTGAAGGTTGGTGCGGAGGTGGGGGAGAGATCCCCTCCTCCCCCCGTAGAGGTGAGTGGGAGTGAGGAGGGGGACGCTAAACTCTCCCTCCTCCTCCCTACTGTCAGCCTGTCCCGGCTGACGGAGCAAGAGGTGGGGGCGGCGGCCCTTTCGGACGCCGTCCCCCCGGCCGCTACCAGGGTGGCCAGGAAGAGTGGCCATAAGGGGGAGACAAAAGTCCCCCCCAAAGTGGCCAAAATAGAGGGGGGGATCATTCCTCCCCTTGGGAAGGAGGGGGAAGCTAGTGCTTGGGTTGTCCCGGGTCCGTCGTCTGGGGGGGTGAGGGTGGTGGCGGGAAGACCCGTCTCATTCGCCCTCCTCCACCCGTCCTGGACGAGCTGGGACAACATGGTCAACACCATAGAGCACCAGACCTGTCCCCCTCAACACAACGCGATGTGGGGAATTCTCCGGGAGGAGGTTGGGCGTGGGGACCCTCGGATTGCCGAGGGTCTCTGCAAAACTAAGGGGGGGGACACCGGTCTAAATTTCGATGCCACCGTCCTCCCCCAGGGCGCCGATAGCGTGGACGTGGTAAAGGCGGCCGTCACGAGATTGGCAGTGGAGCACCCTGGTTGGGAGCTCCGCTGCCACGTAACGGCGGTCCCGCCACAATATCGGCGCCCTCCTCCTCCCTCCCCCAAAGTTGCCTCGACGCGGGGGTCCGGGGAGGGTGCCAGTAAGGCGCCTCCGGATTACCGCCTCGAGGCAAATCGATTCTTCCTGAAGTGAGTGAAGGAGGGGGAGGGTCCTCCCTCCCCGGTAGACCTTCACCCACGAAAGAAAAAGAAGAAGGCAAAGGGGTGACTGGGCTTCACCTAGTCATCCCTCCTAGCCCCCCACAACATCGGGGGGCATTTATAGTTTCCCCCCCTCCTAACATCTGGGGGGGATTGGGGGGAGGACTACCGGCCGGCCGAGAGCGGGGGCTCTCGGTCGCGCCGATCCCCCCCAACGTGGTGGAGGAGGAACCGCTGGTCACGGCTCCTCCTCCAAATTACGGGAAGAGGCCCGCACGGACTTCATCCGTGCGGGCCAGCCCGAGAGGGGGAGAGAAGCATGCCATAAGGTGATTCCTCTCCCCCTCTCACTAAGGGCTTAGTTCGGTTGACCCGGGGGGGTTTTAGTGGGTATGCCGGCTAAATACGGTGAGTCCCACATAACCCGAGGGGTTCCCCCGAACCCCTCGGGTATCCATAAAGGATTTCCCCCTCGACAAAAAAAAAAAGGTTCTTCCCCCATGCATCACCGCCTGCCCGTTTCCGCCTCCGCGTTTTTATACGAGGGGGAAGGCGTACCCCCTTTTTTTTGTTTTTTTTGTTATCGATGTGGAAATCCTTTATGGATACCCGTGGGGTTCGGGGGAACCCCACGGGTTATGCAGGAGTCTCCGGTGAGCCAGAAAGAACCTAGACTCACCGGCATACCCGCTAAAACCACACCGGGATAGCCTTCACATGCCCTGACTGAGAGGGGGAGAGGAATCACCTAATGGTATGCTTCTCTCACCCTCTCGGGCTGGCCCCTAGAGACTTGGGCCTCTTCTCATAATAAGATTGTTGGGGAGGGAGCCGGGCTCCAACGACCCACCACCCCAAAAGGGGGACAGATCAGCCGAGAGCCCCCGCTCCCAGCTGGCCCCCGCTGGGAGAGCAAGACCTCTCCCAGCTTAAACCCTCACGTGGGAGAGGGAGTACCTCCCGTAAAAAGGGAGGGTCCCTCTCCCATGGGGGGAGGACCTCCGGGTTGGATCAGGCATAATCCTAATCCAACCAACCTAAGGAGGACCTCCGTCCCCAAATTACCTCCTGTTAGGGAGGGTGGACACAGGGTCCACCCCGGGGTTGTATGGTCCGAAGATGAGGGCCAGCCCCAGGGGTGGACCCCGCGTCCTTCAATCACGAATCCCTCCCGAAGGGGAGGGAGTAAACCAGGGGAGCGTCCATTCAAACGGAGGATCTCCCCGGGAAATTAGCTCCTGTTAAGGAGTAAAGCCGCCGGGACCCCCTATTTTTACTTGGACCAGACGAATTGTCTGGCCCTCGGGGGACCCAGCGGCTATCGAACGCCCCTTTGATGGGCGAAACGGCCCGGGGCGGGGAATTCTCCTCACCCTCCTCCTAACTGGAGGAGGGCGGACCTCACCGCCGTCGTCATCACTGTCCGGTGGGGGAGGTGGGAGCACCTCCACCTCCCCCCGTCTTAGGCGCTCCGCCTCCTCCTTCTGCGTTATAACATCGACGCAGAATTTGGAGACGGCGCGCCATTTGTCCTCTCCCTCCAGCATCTGGCGAACCAGAGCTGGGAGGGAGAGGTCCTCGCCGACCATTGCAGTCAGGACTCGGCGCTCTTCATCCCAGGCAGCACACTCCCGCAGAGTGTGCTCCGCCGAGTCCCGACTGGCCGCACAATGGTGGCACTCCGTCGTGTACTCCCGTCCTATCCTGCACAGGTACTGACCGAAACAGCCGTGATCGGTCAGCACCTGTGTCAGGTGGAACTCTAGGCCGCGTCCGCGCCTGTCTGCCCACCTGGACAGACAGGGCCGGATGGCGCAGATGGTCCACTGGCCCGCCGTGAGGCCCTCCAAGGCAGATTGCCAACGGAGGACAGCCTCACGACGGGCGTCCTTTCTAATCTTGGCCACGACCCCTGGCTTGAGGCGGGCACTCCCGGTGCCGTCGACGGCCCTCGTACGCTTGTAAACAGAGGCGTACGAGGCCGCCAAAAATTCCACCGAGATGATGCCCGCCAAGACCGTGGCCGCCGAAGGAAGTTGTGCAGTAGGACCGGGTAAGCCTAACTGCGAGCCGCCCGCAATGGTAGCCTCGTTAGTGGTCCATTTCTGGACGGGAAACCCGCCCGCCTTGCAGAGCAAATTTACTTGGGTAATGATTCGCTGCGTATGGTGAATTAAGTCGGTACCTCCGAAGATGTCGACATAGCGTCCTTGCGCTAACGGCGCGATGGCTAGTAGAAATTGGCTTCCTTCATCGTTCCCGAGTTGGATGATTGTGCGAAGAGCCAAGAAGGGGGCGCAAGCAAGCCCATACGTCACCGTAGTCACTAAGGAGAGTGGCATAGATGACTCGTCTGCCAATGATCGAATACTCGGTCCGTAATATTAGAGTGCTAGAGTTAATGCTTGAGTGACCTGGGTGCCTCCATGCTATATTCTAAGATATGCATAGGCTCGAGCGTTCACAACAAGGGGAGCCTATAAGAGAAAGAGAGACACACACACACAAAGCGCGCTCACCGGTTCGAGAGAGTTCTACGGGGGAGCCGGTCATCGAGATAAAGAGAGACAACGCGCTCACCGGCTCAAGAGAGTTCTACAGGGGAGCTGGTGAGCATGATAGAGAGAGACACAGCCAGTGATGCAAACTTGCAGACGGAACAGCACGCTGTAGTAGGTGGTGGGGATAAGGTGGGGATGGTTTTCCGTGGGTGCCAGCGGCGCTGGCTTGGCATTCCCACGGAAAACCATCCCCACCCTATTCCCACCACCTACTACAGCGTGCTGTTCCGTCTGCAAGTTTGCATCACTGGACACAGCGCGTCTACCGGCTCGAGAGCGTTCTATAGGGAAGCCGGTCGACGTTAGCGAGAGATAGAGAGACGTACGCATAAGTCGGCTCGAGAGAGTTCTACAAGGGGAGCCGCTTAACGTGATAGAGAGGTGTAGCGCGTGTATTCCGGCTCGAGAGAGTGCTACGAGGGGAGCCGGTTAACTGAGATAAAGAGGCGTAGCGTGTGTATTCTGGCTCGAGAGAGTGCTACGAGGGGAGCTGGTTAACTGAGATAAAGAGGCGTAGCGTGTGTAGTCCGGCTCGAGAGAGTTCTACGAGGGGAGCCGGTTAACTGAGATAAAGAGGCGTAGCGTGTGTAGTCCGGCTCGAAAGAGTTCTACGAGGGGAGCCGGTTAACGTGAGATAAAGAGAGAGACGCTACGCGAGTAATACGGCTCGAGAGAGTTCTGCGAAGGGAGCCGCTTAACGCACGATAGAGAGAGAGACGTTACGCGAATAATACGGCTCGAGAGAGTTCTACGAAGGGAGCCGTTTAACGTAAAACAGAGAGAGAGAGAGACGCTACGCGTTTTATACGGCTCGAGAGAGTTCTACGAGGGGAGCCGCTTAACGTAATAAAAAGAGACAGACAACGCGCTCACCGGCTCGAAAGAGTTCTACAGGGGAGCTGGTGAGCATGATAGAGAGAGACATAGCGCGTATACCGGCTCGAGAGCGTTCTATAGGGAAGCAGGTCCAAGAGGTAGAGAGAGAGACCGGATCCACGAGACGAGCCCAGGCAAAATGATCCGCAGGGTGTAGCCGGAAGGGCCTTGCCAGTTCCGGGAACAACGTACTCGTACCCTCGGATGAACTTTCCCCAGTTCCGTGGTTGATCTCGTCTGATGTGGTCAAGTCGCTCGTAGTCGTTCAAGAATTCGTACGCTGTGGCGTACGCAGCATCCGAATTCAACCTTCTCCTCAGGCTATTCATCATCCGCAATACTCGGGAGCGAGACTCTCTGAGTTCAGTAACAGATTTTTTTTTTTTTTAAAGGCAGGCTGATGAGAGGCGTGAATAACCTAAGGATCCGTTGCGCTCGATGCTGTGGTGTCTGACGCCGAAGGGGCGGGATCATTCGTCTCCCTTTCATGAGTAGTGGAATGATGTTTCTGCCCGCAGGTTTGGCAGTGCCGAGTGTTACGGCAGACGGAAACCTGATGAGGTCCGAGGCAATTGAAGCACAAGCGGTGTCTTTTGATGATCTCTAGTCGTTGATTGACCGATTGTAATTTGTACTGAGGGCAATTGCCGAGGTAATGTGCCTCTGAACACAAAACACATGAGTTGGACTTCGTCGAGGACGCATCCGTATTTTTTCCCTGATAGTATGCTTTGGCTCCGCTTACAGTTCCTGAACGCCCTGCTTTCCTGATTTTTTCTCGATTTTTCAAATGCCTGTAGTGAGAGCATTCTGGTGATAAGAAACTCGCTGAATTGATTCCAGGTGGGTGGGGTTTTAGACGAGCCCAGATGGTGTTCCCAAGCCTTTACTGATTCGGAGTCTAGACATTGTACGGCTATAAAAACAAAAAAATCGTCGTAATACTGCACTGGCCGTTTCAGAGTCTCGAGGATGCGATGGAGCTGCATAATAGTAGTGTATAGAGTTTCCAGCTCCTGAGCTGATTCCTTTGTCATTCGCTTGAGATTGAGTAGCGAGTGTAGAGCTGAATTGACCAGCAGCCTTTGGTTCTCGTAAAAGGCAATGAGAGCGTCCCATGCTTTCTGAAAATTTGCCGATGTAAGCGTCGTGTTCTTCAAAAGATGAGTGGCGGATCCCACGAGGCTGGTCTTGAGATATTGGAGTTTCTCAACGGATGAGAGTGTCGGATGAGCGAGAATTAACGAACTAAACATATCTTTAAACGAGAGCCAATCCGAAGGCGACCCGTTGAATTTAGGGATGTCTATGCGAGGCAACCGCGAGTGGTGAAAAAATACTGGCACGGAAGAATTATTCGACGATGGCGGATGCTCGTGAGTGCTATCGGAATCCTGCTCGAGCAATGCCGTCATCTTCTCCAAGGACTCGAGATATGAGCCATGAGTACGTATGAACATGTTCTCCGAAAAGTAATCATTACTCTGTATGAGGGATTTATCCTCTGGACTTAGCCTCAAAACAGCGAGGATAATCGCGTCGTTCACAATGGCGAATTTCTCCTAATTCTCCTTCAGTGTGACTAAGTGCGCATTAATTCTTTGATTGGTTACGTTTTGATGACTAACGTTAGTCAAATTATCTGCCGCGTGAATTATCAAGTCTCTAAGTACTAGTTGTTGCTCGATACGACTTTCTACATGAGTTACCCTCATCCTGACGACCGCCCGCCGTATCCGGCTCGAAGGACCAAAAAATGTTTAAATTAGAGTGTGAGAGCGAGTATAAGGAAAAGCAGGCGGCAGGATTGGAAAAAAGTAAACATAATTATGTATCAATCGTTGCGACAGAAAAGAAAGAAAAAACAAACACTACTATTTATTAATAGCCTAAACGCTAACAACTCATCAAATAAAGAAAACAATAAAATCCGTATTAATTCCTGGAGAAGAGACGTCACTGTCGAGACTGGACGGGTTGCTGTTGAATTCAGTTGTAAAACTGCGATGATTTCGTTATTGTTCAATGCAGAGATGGTATGGCGGTAAAGATGGCGAGTTTTCTTCACAAACGCTAAATGGTTGAAAGGAGAGTGATTTTGTGCATGTGATCCGGCTCGAGAGAGTTCTACGAGGGGAACCGGAGAGGGTTAGACAGAGAGACGCAGTGCGTGTTATCCGGCTCGAAAGAGTTCTACGAGGGGAGCCGGCGACTGTTAGAAAGAGAGGCGCAGCGCGTGTTATCCGGCTCGAGAGCGTTCTACGAGGGGAGCCGGCGACTGTTAGAGAGAGAGGCGCTGCGCGTGTTATCCGGCTCGAAAAGGCCGCGTACGTTAGACAAAGAAGCGCAGCGCGTGTTATCTGACTCGAAAGAGCCGCGTACGTTAGACAGAGAGGCGCAGCGCGTGTTATCCGGCTCAAAAGAGCCGCGTACGTTTGACAGAGAAGCGCGGCGCGTGTTATCCGGCTCAAAAGAGCCGCGTACGTTAGACAGTGAGGCGCAGTACGTGTTATCCGGCTCGAAAGAGCCGCGTACGTTTGACAGAGAAGCGCGGCGCGTGTTATCCAGCTCGAAAGAGCCGCGTACGTTAGACAGAGAGACGCAGCGTGTGCAGAAACCCTTGTCAAGAACACTCACAAGTAACACTACCCAACTGTCACTCACCGATTACAACCAAACTTTGCACATCAATAAAACACAAAAAAATATTGAACCCCTGTTTTTTTATTTTTCCGGAACTCGGTTCCTAGGGGTAGAAACCACCCCTATCAAACCACAGGCAAACTAACCCATTGGAGTCTGAAAAGTGGGAGTTTTATCGCTTATTTTTCTTGAAATAATTTAATTTCACACTATAAACCAGCTTATTTATATTACTTTTAATCCACCTACCCACCTACCCCCTATAAAACCCTCCACAAACAGGTTAACACACTGATTTTAGATAGCACCTCAGTTTCATATTTTTTTAAATAAATTTCACACTGCAAGCAGACGTATCTATCAGTCTATCTGAACTCTAGAAACTACCCCTATTTAACCCTAGGATAGCAGATTAAGTGACTTACTTTTCTTAAAAAATTAAATTCTACACGCCATGCAAGTTAATGTACGTAATCAACTAACAATAAGTTCATTGTAGTTATGATTTAAGACTCAAAAATTACCCTATTTTTAGTGTTATCCAGGGACAACGACGTGGACGTAATGGGATTATGTCCCCTTTGGGGTGCTTGATTAATGTGAGTCCCCTTGCGTCTCACTAGATTAGATAAGCTAGAACGATAGTACCGTATTCAGATAAAGCTATTACTTTTCATCTTCCTCGCAATAATGTGGTATACTTTGTTCGTTGATTGCAAAAAAATGGTCTATACAAAGATTTTTGGTGCACCACGCGCACTTGATAACTGCAAATTCACCACCTAATGCACAGATTGTATCAGTTTTTTGAAAACAGTACTGAACGGGTGTTTCAAATTTTCCTGGCTTATCTGTTAGGTAACCGCTTTTCCACCATGCATATTTGAACATATTTACGAATCTTGGTGCTGAAAATTGATTATGAGTCAGTGACTGTAACTTTAAAATGTTGTTTCGTAAATGTAAATTAATATCAAAATTATATAACATAACCATATCTGAAAAGCTTTTGATAAAGTTTTTCCATAGCCTAAACCCATAGACATCACAGGGTTGAATTGATCCAGTAGTTCCTGCAGGTATATTTTTGACTTTAACCACTTTTCTTCCAGTGTTTATATTTTTGAATACTTTTTCTTTTTGTCCTGACCAACAATCCAAGAGTAATAGAGAATTTTTACCAACGACAGATAAGAAGTCTTTCTCAAACCAATTTGCAGCTATTTCAGATGTTTCCTTTCCCGAGCTAGAAGGGTAAACAGAAATGTTCTTTGCTTTATATATAGTTTTTTGTACGTTAGGTCCAAATTTTCCACCTGGTTCTTGTAAGACTATTAGTAATGGAGAGTGAAGTTTACCATCTGCTGAAATGATAGGTTGTATTGTGTAACTATGAGTTAACGATGTTAAAGACTGCGCAAGACACTCCACTTTCACTGTTCCTATGATTGACAATGTACGTCCAGCATGCGTTTCTAAATTGAACCCAGATTGATCAGAATTATAGACGTTTGATGTACCTAATGTTTGGATATCTCTGCGTATATCTTCAACGAATTTTGATGCAGTTTGCGATAATTCCGATGCATTAGATAACTGTGCAGTAGTTACAAATTTATTAATTTTTCTGGAAACTATTCCATGACTTACTTTAAAATTGTGGATCCATTTTGATGAAGCCTTGAAAAGTTTTGAAGGCAACTGAACATTTTCCCTGGCTTTAAGTGCCCACCTTTTTAAATTGGCATCATGAATAGGTAAACACTTATCGGAAGCACTATTAAATTCAAGTAAAACATACTTTGAAATATCAAGTAACTTTTCTAATCTGGTTCCTCCACGTTCAATTTGCTCTTCCCATCTGTAGAGCATTCTTTGATGTTTTACTTTTGTAAATTTGGTCTGTACAGATTCCAAACTTCTTCTTTTTCTCTTGCCTGAACGCCAAAACGCAACTGTCCTTTGCTTATAATCCAAAGTTACACCAGGTGGGTCATCGTTTTCGATGGATTCGATATATTCTTTGTCCACATTCTCGTCAACTACTACTGCCTCAGGAGTTACGCTTTCATCATAGTAGGATAAAGTATTATAACTTTCAACCAGTAATTTGCAATCGGATGACGTCTTTATGATTTCTACAAGATTAGAAGCAAACGATCTTTCTTCATCAGTTATTTCCGATTCAATATTATATTCTGGACCCTTAAATGCTAATTTCAGCAAATTCAAAATATTTTTTGGATTCATCGGCATGATGAACCAAATTTGCAGTTTATCAAAAAGAAAATCTTATAGTTCTAAACTATTAATTAATTTTTTACAAATTTTTGAAATCTACAATGATCAGAATGATAATGTATAAATCTTTTTCATGAAGAAGTTAGCATATAATTAAATTACAAAATATGAAGAGATTTTAAATACAAATTTACCAAAAAATTTCTAAAAAACCAATTTGTCGTGAACAATATATTTTGACGAACGTTTGTTATTTTTGCAGAAAGCAAAAGTCCCAAAGGAAACTTTTTAATAACCTTATGTAGTTTTTCGACAGATAGATTCAAAATACATTAGGTTTATCTGATTCGGTTACTTATACCAGTGCTCGGAATTAGTTGCTCATTTCGAGCCGATTCCCGAGACGACGCCTCCTATTCCCCCACTACCGCTCGACGCTCGAGCAGACGCTGCGGCCGAGCCGACGACAGCGTGTCTATTGCTTTAACTCAGGAACGTCTCTAAAGAAAAAGAAAGCTAGGACCTTTTATATGTAAGATACGTGTACGGTGTGAAATTTAATTATTTAAAAAAATACGAAACTGAGGTTGCTATCCAAAATCAGTGTGTTAACCTGTTTGTGGAGGGTTTTATAGGGGGTAGGTGGGTAGGTGGATTAAAAGTAATATAAATAAGCTGGTTTATAGTGTGAAATTAAATTATTTCAAGAAAAATAAGCGATAAAACTCCCACTTTTCAGACTCCAATGGGTTAGTTTGCCTGTGGTTTGATAGGGGTGGTTTCTACCCCTAGGAACCGAGTTCCGATAAAATAAAAAAACAGGGGTTCAATATTTTTTTGTGTTTTATTGATTGCAAAGTTTGGTTGTAATCGGTGAGTGACAGTTGGGTAGTGTTACTTGTCAGTTGTACTTAGCTTTCGAAATTTCCAACTGCGTCGATCACAATGAGGCTGCGCAAGCCATGCGCAAGCTGAATGATGCAACTCAGGGTATCCTTTAATGCCTAGTGGTCTAGCTGTGCAGCGATTTTCGTGTACGTTGACGCAGCGTTTTGATGATGCAATGTCCGCACAGGAAGGACACGTGTAAGTCTATTCCGCGTCACTAGCAAATACGCAATGCCCGCACAAGAGGGATGCGTGTACGTCTAATACGCGTCGCAACCAAATACGCAATGCCTGTACAAAAGGGATGCGTGTACGTCCTTTACGCGTCGCAACCAAATACGCAATGCACGTACAAGAGGGATGCGTGTACGTAGATTCTCTAAAGCGTATCGCGATATCACTTCCGAAAACTACCGATCTCTATTATTGCCACGCTACAACTAACTCGGCGATACCGGTAAGAAGCAGGAAAGTGGAAGCGCTTTCCTCTTAAAGAGGTCCCACGCCGTGACCAATCCGGCGTTTCGCGTGTATCACTCCGCGACGCGCGAGATCACCTTTTCCCAAGAGATGGCGTGATCCCGACAATTAAATTCCGTCTCGCGACATTTTATACAAATATATTAAACCTACATTAATCCTTAGAAAATATTATATAAATATCTAATATTAAAAAAATAAAACATTATAAAATGAAATATAAAAAATATTATTATATTTATAAATATTATAATTATAAATAATATTATTATATAAATATTATAAATAATGTTATTATATAAATATAATATTTTTTAACGATTAATATTCACAGAGAAAATGTAGTAACAATTTCCGTTACTTTTAGTAATATTTTGTTTTGTTCAATTCAAGTTGTATGCAATTAAATTATTTTAAAAAGTTGTTCCGTTTTATAAAAGTTTATTAAATAATTTTACTTATGCCGCCATTGCAACACATTTTCGTTGAGTGTATTACCTCATGATTGCTCCGCCGTTGCCCGGTACTTCCAGATTTCTTTGTTGCACTTTCAATTAGACAAGAATCATTTGCGAAAACTGTTAATTATGATCATGTAATATTTTACATAACATTCCCGTGCGCAATTTGTTATTAATTTACTTACTAGATTATAGACAAGCTGCTGTAGTACACACGGGTTACAATCATATCTAGCCATTAGAGAATAGCTATTTTGTACTCTAAATGGTAAGATATTAATGCACCCATGTGCACATATGGGCAATTTACTCCATTTGCACAAGAATTTCCTTAATAATTACTTAATAGTTACAGCGTGTATCCAGCACAGAATGCTTTTTGGTGATAGTCACTGCATTTAACGCAGAATGCATTTTGATATTAATCACTGCGTTCAACGCAGAATGCATTTTGACAGTAGTCACTGCGTTTAACGCAGAATGCATTTTGATATTAATTACTGCGTCTAACGCAGAATGCATTTTGACAGTAGTCACTGCGTTTAACCCAGAATGCATTTTAACTTTTACTTTTTCTAATGGTCGTCTTTATACCTATAATTTCTTGGAATAAATTTAAATGACTCAAAATCAATAAAAAGTGAAAAACTTAGATAAATCATAACTTGGGTCATGTAATAGGCAATTTTACATATGTTTTATATTCTTCAATTTTTGACATTTTGTCATTATTTCTTTTGACTTTTTTGATGTTGTATTTATTCTATCTCTTTCCTCAGTATTTCTTTTTTTGGTAATTGCATATATTTTGACTCTTAACATAAAGTCCAACATTTGGATTCTATGTGAATAACACTCGTTGTTCTCATCAAACCAATATTCATCTGCATGCTGGACGTGTTTTACACAAATTTCAAGCAATTTCTTTTTTATATTTTTAAAATGCCAATACTTTTTGTAGCATGAATTCAATGCTTCAAGTTGAAGAGCGACAATATTCGAAAATGTATCTGTTGGTCTTGATAGCCATTTAATTTCAGGTTCATCTTCGTCTTCGTGTTCATATTCACGTAGTTGAATATATATCTCATTATCGTTTAATCCTTTCATTGGTGTTTTTAGATTTGTTTCACGGCACTTATCGCATTTAGTATTTTCATAACCATAACGAGCAATGTACCCTGCGAAATATGTAATTGCATTTCCTTCATATGTCCCTGGTAAACTGAAATTATCCAGTCATTACTAAAGTGTCGAAATAATTTTCTTCTGAATATTTTGTAATATCTTCAAAAGCTGTCGCAATTACATGATCATTATAGTCATCATTATCAATTTCAATTGGAAAATGAAGTTCTTCTTGTGGAACAGTGTTAGTTTCCATTTCAGAGACTATTGATGTACCATCTGTTGACGAAAATATTTCTGGGCAAATTACGTTGCCTCTGTCATTTCCATAAATACGTTCGCTTGATAAAATATGGCGCAACGTTAGCCGTACCATTCGCGCGGTAGGATTACGATTGAATCCTCCGCATCCTCTAATTTTTCCGAATGTATGCTCTACAAAATCTTGGTTGCACAGTGCAGTAGCGAGTTGAAATTTTGAATAATTTTGTTTGATGGAACGATACATTAATAATATTGCTTGCACAGTTGTAATTATGCCATCAAAACATGGAGGTCTACACATTTTATTCGGCGAAGTACTCCACTTTGAACACCATTCAATAAAAGACGTTAATAGCTCTTCTGCTATTGTATTATTGTCTGATAATGGTCCTTTTTCTCCTTTCCAATTATTTAAGTGATATACATTCATAACATCTATTATTTTATTCATTTTATTAACAAAATTTGCAGACTCTTTCCATGAATTACTTTGCAATACATTACTTTGGCCTGCTGTCGATATTGCTGCAGCAAATCTTGCACTTAACATTTGAAAAGCTCTTCTGACATTCATGGCTTCAAAATTATTTGGGTAAAAATGTGCGTAGGTAATATGACCCAATAAATTTGAACTACTTAAGTTTTTGTCAAATTGCCACGTTGCAAATAAGTCGTAAAAAGACATAATTATTTCTCCATTTATATAAATGTACTTATGTGACCTTATTTGACTAACTAATCGTTTGATGAGATGGGGCCAATCAAAAGAAGCAAAATATGTCTTATTGTTTACTGAGAATAACGGTTTTTGTGGTAAAATTTTCCAATTATTGAAAGCTTTTCTATTTGGTCCACCTTGGTCACATGTAATTAATTGTACATTTGCTCCAATATTTTTTAATTTTTCTAAACAAATTTCAATAAGTTTAACGATCTCATTATGTGTTGAATTTTTTCCGGTCAAAAAGTATGCTACTATTTGTCGCCAAGGATTTTCTGCATTGATACTATCTAGACAAAATAGTAAAACATGTTCTGCTGGTTTATCGCTTTGTCCCAAAGGTCCAAGATCTGTTAATCCTTCAATGAGATCATATTTTCTGCTATATTCTTCAAATCTTTTTATCGACATCTCATCGAATTTTAAACAACAAATTTTCTGAGAAGATGGTAATTTTGACAAATTTTCTTTAATTTTAGATAATATTTCCTCGCAGAATCCTGGTCGGATTTCTGTTTCAGAAATCCAATTTCTAATGGAAGATTCTGACGGAAGATTTAATCCAGCCTTTCTCATTCGTGAATATCCACTTGCGGAATAATAAAACATTTGTTTTGCAAGATCTTTTTCTTCTTTTGTATATTCTGATCTTCCCTTGTGCAATTGAAGTTTAATCATTGTTCTCGCAAGTGGTTTGTGAAACTTCTTTCCATCAAGAAATTCATTAAGGCTGTGTTTACAAACGTTCTTCTTTTTTTGAGTTTTATTATTACGACGTTGCAACATAGCAATGACATTTTTTTGTTTTTTCCTTCTTTGTATAAGAAGCTTTTTCAATTTCAAGTTTTCTTTCTTTAATTTTTCAATTTCAGACAATTCTTCTACATTATATTTTTTTTGGAGCAGGCTTTTTTTGCAATTTTTCTTTTTGCTTTTTCTGCATGTTCACTTTCACTTCTCTCTGAGAAAAAGTGTCAAGAAATAGTGGATATGGATTGCCATTATTCAACCATTCTTCATCGTCTGCGGAGTCATCTCCGAAATTATGAAGAAGTTGTTTTCCTGAAGGATAACATTTTTCAGGTATCGTCATTGTTAATGTAGCAACTTCATTATTTGTATTGTTTTTAGTAGTTTCAGCAATAACTTTGTCAAAATCGATGTTCGCGAGCGAACGAAGGGCTCCGCTAAGCCCTCATCACGCTGCATTGCATCGCCTGTGTTGCATGGCCTGTGCAACATAGGTAGTGCAATGCAGCTACAACATACATGGAAAGTAGCGGCAGTGATGTGTGTTACATCGCACACATCGCTGTCGTTGCTCTCCATTTGCGCCGCGCACAGGACTTACGTCCCGCTATCAATGTATCACAGAACTTAGCCGCGCTCACGCGGAGCGCGCTCACGTAGCGAAACGGCGGCGCTGCCGTTTCGCTCACTCAAAAAGCCTTGTCATCGTCCCCAATCATTTATGTCAAATTATATTTATGTAGAATTTATTTATATCGAATTTTCCGGGCTTTTCTGGAGTGTTCTTTTTATGTCGTCATTTCCTTCAGGAGGAAATGACGACAGGAAAGAACATTCCAGAAAAGCACAGTATAAAAACGGATGCAGAGTGGGGACGAGGGCCAGTCTGCTAAGATTCGTTCGAGGTACGACCCGCACTTCTTTAGTTAAAGTTTTCGAGTATTCGCACAAATATTTCACACGCTTCACGGATAACCCGTTTATCCATTTCTTGTATTCGCGATAACAGAGTCGCTTGGTCTGGGCCGCGTAATACGCGCCTTGTTGGAGTCGCCTGCTTCACGAGGGTCAGTTCGGTGCGCGACCACCGCGTTCGGACTTCTCGCGCGCTTCTTGCGCGGACTCGCGCTGTCCGCGCAGTGCCCAGTGCCGTGCGCTGAAACGTGTACGCCCGGTACACATTAACATTGTAAATATCTTTGTGCATAACTTTTATTGACTGTGTTCTTTTCTTAAATATATTTTGTTCTGTTACAAACTTGCGTGTGAGTGATTATTCGTGTGTGTGCGTGATCGTCAACCCTCTCCGCCGCATTGACTCGCTCAGTCACGAACAATCGGTGTGAGCGATTTCCATCGGAGTATTATCTCGATTATCTCGATTATTTTCTTGTACAATTTCTCCAGTTCTGATTTTTGTGTTATATTTATTTTTTCATTTATTTTGTCGGCAACTTTATCTTTTGGGATTGCAATGTTACTTGAAAATAAGTACGTGTTTCGACTTCCATCGGAGTGTCATTTCGATCATCAGATTGATCAACACTTTCTTGTACTATTTCTTTAATAGTTCTTGCTTCTGTAATATTTTTGTTATAATCTTTCATAGGAGGAGAAATCTCAATATCCTTTGAGATCCATGGTATGGGATTTTTCTTCTTATGTAACTTTGTACGGCTTTTAAAATCATTTTTATTAAAGTGGTCTGCGCATAACCCTGCTTTTTGTATTGATGCCGAAGACCATTTTAATAATTTTTCATTTCCTGTTTAAGTATAAATGTACAGTATATATACATACGAGAAACCATCACGCTTTTTCAATCACATTACGTAAATAAATCTTATTTTATACATCAAATAGCAATGAAACTGACGTTAAAAAAAGCAACCTGATGATCTACACCTTGACTTTTACGTATGTTGTTAAAATCATCCTCTTGAATGATCTTCTGAAAGTTCTAGCAGCTTATTTTTTATTAAGAAGTTATTAATAAAAAAGTTTGAAAAGACAATTTCTTTTTAATATCGAAAGACATAAATGACTAATATGTATATGGAAATAGTATTAAGGAAAGTCATTTAAAGTAGTTTATAGATTCGTTAATATATAAGGTGATTCAGAAGACCTCTTCCAAAGCTCATAGAATGATAGAAAGGACTGAAATACAGATCCAAAGTATCAAGCATTGGTTGCTGGCGCGTAGAGAAAACAAGGAGGGGAAGCACGCTACTGCCTGTGCTTACACGGCCCCTTGTATAGAATCCATTTTTTGTATAAATATAAAGTATTCTCTACTTTGACCACAACACAAACAGTTAAATACAAAATATTCTCTGCTTTAACCAAAAACACGAATACTTTAATAATAAACTTATTCTTTGTTTTAATAAAAAGCACAAATTTTAAAAGAATACATTCAATTTTAAGAATTTTTAATTACAGTTAGTGTTTAAATCTTACATTTCTCTAAAATAAACTGTATACTGTATACGCTGTATACACACAGCTGCGTCGTCGAAGTCGTCCGAATTTCTACAAAGTATAAAAAATAATATTTATTTGATATAATTATTATTTAAAATTTGAAAAAAGTTTATGATTTAAATAACGACGAAATCTGTCGACACTCTAGCTACACGACGCACTGACGTATAGTAATATTGTGACAGTAAGTAACAATAACAACAGACTCATATATTAGTCCTTTATGTCTTTTGATATTCAAAATAGACTACTATGTTTCCTAAACTGTCTTTATTAATAACTTTTTTTTATAAAAAACGAGCGACGGCAAAAATCTTATGAAGATCACTCATGAGGATGATCTTGACAACATACATATCGTCAAGGTCTAGGTGATGTCATGGGAGCTGCATCTTCTAAACGTCAGTTTTATCAAAATATAAAAATATCCGACTTAAATATTTCTACTTACCACTGTTTCTTATCCAAATGTTATGTCAAATCTTTTATCAGTCTTCAATGAAAAACGAAAGAATTTACAGTTCTCTAATTTGACATTACTACAGTTTTTATATACACATTTGTCAAAAATCGTTATTTTCTTCTCACTTCTATTATCCATTTGGATTTATTGAAAACACAATCCCCCGGCTGCGAACGGATGATGTCAATCTCAGACTTCACAACAGCACAATCTCACAGTTCACAATAATTTTTCAATAAATACGATTAAAAAATCGTAAGATATTGAAAACTAGAAAAAACAAACTACAAGCAACACACAGTGTATGTAATCACTCAAAACGGCAAAAGCTAGATCCAAACTTGTCACCGTTGTATTCGTATCACGATCATGAAACAAGTATAATCACAGATACACTGATATGCTAAAACCTTAAGCCAGGATTTACAATAAGTGTAGTAAGTCTTAAGCCGTAAGAAATATTTTAATGATACTTACAATGAAGTTGAATTAACGAAGTTTCCGAAACTGATGATTAATGTATAACATTATTATATAACATTATGTCAAAATATATATTTATTTTGTAAATATAAAAAGTATTTTTTATTTTTTAATCTGTGAACAAATATTTTATTTAGTGTTATTTTTAATTTCCTTGTGTAAACAATAAGTAATTTTTAAAAATTAATGTCGGATTTGTTTTAAGAAGACGTACATACATATTTGTCAATATTTATATTATTCATTTATTATTTACTCTCCTTTTGTCATATATATATGGAAATGTATTACATATAATTACATATAATTATATGGAAATGTATTTTACATAAATGCATATATATATATATAAAGGGTGTCCCAAAATTCACGCAAGAAGTAATTTTGATAGAAAACACAGGTTTATAATTAAAAATTGTAAATTTTTTATTGATTTATATAGTATACAGTATAGGGTTATGTATGGAATAGCATATCGGGTAAATGGCCTCCACGACTTTGCTGGCACATACGCACTCTTTTGTTGAAATTTTCCATGATTGTTTTGCATAAATGTGGCTGAATTTCGTTGATACAGCGCTCAATTTCCTCCTTCAAGGCGTGGGTGGTCGTGGGCTTGTTGGCATAAACCTTAGACTTCAAAAAACCCCAAAGAAAAAAATCCAATGGCGTTAAATCGCATGATCTGGGCGACCAATTCTGATCACCAAAACGGGAAATTACACGACCAGGAAATGACTCATGCAGTAATTGAATTGTTTCTCGGGCTGTATGACATGTGGCACCGTCTTGTTGAAACCACATATCGTCCACATCCATATCTTGCAATTTTGGCACAAAAAACTGGATTATCATGTCGCGATAGTGAGCACCATTAACCGTTATTGTCTGACCAGCTGCATTTTCGAAGAAGAATGGTCCGATGATGCCTCCGCACCAAACAGTGACACGTTGTGGATGCATTTGTTTCTCAACAATCACTCGTGGATTTTCTGAACCCCAAATGCGACAATTTTGTCGATTAACCAAGCCATCAAGATGAAAATGAGCCTCATCGCTGAAGATGATTTTGTTCGAAAAATCAGCATCCACTTTTTGTTGTTCCATAATCCATTCAACGAACTCTCTTCGCTCTGCGTGGTCAGTAGGCTTCAGTTCTTGAGTCAATTGAACTTTGTAAGCATGAAGATGCAAATCTTTCGTGAGAATACGCTGTAGAGAGCTTCTCGAAATGTCCAATTCTTGACCACGGCGCCGAATTGATGTTCCTGGACTCTCAGCAACACTCTCTCGAACTGCTTCAATGTTTTGTGTTGAACGACTTGTTGAAGGACGGCCAGACTGTTTAAGATCACTAATTGATCCAGTCTCTCTAAATTTTTTAATTAGTCTCTTTACAGTTGATGAAGTTAAATCACTATTCCGACCATATTTTGTACGAAAATTGCGAACTGTTGCTGCAAAACTTTCATTATTTCATTATTACAATTATTACAACTTTCATTATTACAAAATATCGCTCAACAATAAAAATGCGTTGTTCTTTTGTGTAGCGCTCCATTTTTAATAACCCTGAACTGTCAGCTGTCACGCTGTATTTTTTTTTTGGTTGGCAACACTTTACCGCACAAATGGCGCAAAATTCAAATCTTGCGTGAATTTTGGGACACCCTTTATGTTTTATAAACGAGTTTTATAATATGTATATATATATATATATACAGGGTGTCCCAGACCACCCGTACACCCCATTTAAAAGCTAGGGATGCGATTCTATCAAAAAATGTTGTAGACAAAAGTTGTATGGTTTTAAGGGGGACATAAGATGGTGTCATTAATTTGACCTCGAATAGTTACTTGAAGGTCATGTGAAGGTCACCTTTCATTTTTTAATTCGAAACCCCTATTTTTCATTAGATATTCTTCTAGCTTATCTCGAGAGCTTTCCAAAACATTATAATAAAGTATTTTTTCATTAAGTATTTTCCGAGTTATAAAGCTTGAAATAATTTCTCAATTTTACATAAATTGTAAAATATTTACTTTTTGATGACCTTACCTCAATACTTTTATGCACAGAATAATGAGAGAAACCAATTGGTGTCAAGAAAACACATAGTTGTTTTTAAGAAAAAATATGCAATTTGTAACTAACAATTACAACTTTTGTATACAACTTTTGTCTACAACATTTTTTGATAGAATCGCATCCCTAGTTTTTAAATGGGGTGTACGGGTGGTCTGGAACACCCTGTATATATATATATATATATATATATATATATATATATTAATAACTATGATAAGTATATACCGCTCGTTATAAATAATAAAAAAATCATACGAACTCATAGGCCAATGTATATACAAAAAACGAGCAACATGGATGACACAGTAAAATAAAGTATATTTAATCTCTCATTGTAACGAACTCAATTTACAATAACAAATACGAAAAATCAAACGTTTCGACCTCACGGGGTCTTCCTCAGCGATAAAAACAATAAGACAATGAGATGTACGCGTCGTTTACATATTGAGTGGCAATTTGTCGATCATACTGGTTTATTGCAGATGGGTGATAGGTTCAGCTTACCTGATATGTTTGATCCAAAGCGTTTGATCGTGGCTTGCATTAAGGATCTTGAGGCTTGCAATACAAATGATAGAATTGTCCTTCAACAAAAAATAAGGGATTTGATTATACCAGAATTCCATAATATGTTAAAACCAAATACTTTGGGCGTCCCGTTCCACCGCACCTTATGGTCAATGTTTAAAGTCACGATCTCCTTTTGTAAACAACATCCTGAGATTCTTTTCACCAAAGCTGATAAAGGGAACACAACAGTAGCATTAGACAAACATACCTATAACGATAGAATGTTGTCTTTATTAAATGATAGAAATACATACTCCATCGTCAACAAGGATCCTTCGCATAATATTGAAACAAAATTAAACGAACTATTAAAAAGATGGATATCTAAGGAGTACATTACTAAGAAAGAATTTTTTATGTTAAAAACCAGCGATGCCCCCCTTCCGAAAGCTTATGGTCTTCCCAAGATTCACAAAAAAGACTTCCCTTTCAGGATCATTGTCTCCTCAATTAATAGTGCTCTGTATAATTTGGCTTCATTTTTGAATAACATCATCACTAACAGCATACCTCCTCCAAAGAGTCACGTCAAAAACAGTTTTGAGTTATACGATATGTTGTCAGGAATAAAACTAAAGGGCTCTGATGTCATGTTTTCGTTGGATGTATCGTCCCTTTTTACCAATGTCCCGTTAGACTTAGCCATGCGTGGTATTGCAGAACGGTGGAACCATATTAGACACAATACTAAATTACCATTAACGGAATTTAATACCGCGTTAAACTTTGTCCTTTCGTCAACTTATTTTAGGTTTAATAACACGGTGTACAAACAAACGTATGGAACCCCCATGGGATCACCGTTGTCACCCATTATTGCAGACTTGGTGATGGGTATCTTAGAAGAATCAGTGCTCTCTTCCATCAATTATTCTCCTACCTTTTATTACAGATATGTAGACGATATCGTTTTAGCCACTCCCAGACACTTATCACAAGTATTCCTTGAGAGATTTAATGATTACCATGAAAGGCTAAAATTCACCATAGAATACGAAAATAACAGTTCCCTAAGCTTTCTGGACTTAATATTAATTAACAAAGGAAACAGTTTAGTAATTGATTGGTTCCATAAAAGTACCTCATCGGGAAGGTACTTATCCTTTTATTCCAATCATCCACTCTGTCATAAAAGGGGAACTATTTATGGCTTGATCGACAGAGCAATCCTACTATCACATCCGAATTTTTTCCAAAAAAACATAGACTGGTGCATACACACCCTACTAAATAATGGATATCCTTTACACTTTATTTTTAAACATGTTAATGTGAGGATCAACACCCTTTCTCGTAAAATTAAACAAAAAACAGAAACCTCAATTTGCAGTCCGACAGTTAATAGAAAAAGCCTCTTAATACTACCTTTTATCAATAACATTATTACACTAATTAAACGTGCCATTGACGTGTCGAGAATTACATTAGGGTACAGATGCATAAACCGTTTGTCCAAATTTATATTTCCACATACAGACAAATATACCAACGGCGAAAAAAATGGAGTGGTGTACAGGATTTGCTGTATGGATTGCGATGCGACATATGTTGGGCAAACAAAGAGAAAATTAATCACCAGACTAAAAGAACACAAGTACAACATAAAATTAGATCCTTCTAAACATTCAGTGGTGACGCAACATATGTCGCATCTCAACCACCATTTCGACTGGGATAATGTCGAAATCCTTGATGTGGAACATCATTACCAGAAGAGGCTTATCAGTGAGATGATCCACATCAAGTTTCAACAACACAGCGTGAATTCACACAAAGACACTGATTTGTTAGACAAGACCTATAATAGCATTTTGGATTATTTAGCAAGGCTCCCCTCTACCATCAATTTGAAGCGACGCTAACGGCAACGTACATAACTTGTCCCTTTGTTAGTTTCTAACGATCAGATTTGCGCTTCTTGTCACATGTGTCGGTCACGTTCGCCACTGCGCTGGTATTATACTGTTACTTGTGTCAACTTTGGATGACTGCGCTTTTTTCTGTAAGTTGCACATAAATACTTTGATGTTTAAGTACATTGTATGTTACTCGGGTTGATATACCGTTACAACATTAAATCTCATATCTAACTCGGGTTATATATTCAGATTGCGTCCGAACATACATACGTATTATGATACAACATCCGTTTTGACCCCTTCGAAGACTTGGACTAAGATTACATCTTTTATTGCTGGACCAATGTATTCTCGCCACCTAACGATGAATAATTGTCACCTTCATTTCATGTTTTTTATATTGTTCATTTTCTTTATACTTTATTTTTTATTTTTACTGCTTGACCATAATACTTATTTTATTGTTTTTGTGACGGAGATTTTTGTAAAAATTTGTATCGGAACGTACTAAGTACATGCGTGCGAACTTTCTAAAGCTTACTTGTATGATCGACAAATTGCCACTCAATATGTAAACGACGCGTACATCTCATTGTCTTATTGTTTTTATCGCTGAGGAAGACCCCGTGAGGTCGAAACGTTTGATTTTTCGTATTTGTTATTGTAAATTGAGTTCGTTACAATGAGAGATTAAATATACTTTATTTTACTGTGTCATCCATGTTGCTCGTTTTTTGTATATACATTGGCCTATGAGTTCGTATGATTTTTTTATTATTTATAACGAGCGGTATATACTTATCATAGTTATTATATTATATATATATATATATGCATCTATGTAAAATACATATCCATATAATTGAAATATTTATTTAAATAATAAGTATGAGAAGAGATTTAAAAAAAACCGTGGCCAATATTAATAGTTGGGTCTGATATTTAATTTTAATTACACACACATAGAAATTATAGCAAAAAAACTCTACAAAAAGTGTTTTTTTATTATTTATTTATTTTTTACCAGATAGAGATTTTAAACCTGGTGAAATAGTGGAAATCGCAAAAAAGTGCAACGTTGCTAAGTTGCATGCTCAGCATCTGTGTTATGTAATACGGTCACATTTACAACTGAATATCTTTTTTGTAAGGTTGATAACATGATTTTCTTGACGAAAAAATGTTTAGCAGATCAAATTCTATATCATAACTCTTTTCCGTTGATATATGTCGCTTATAACCAATAATATTCACTAACGACCACCGTTATGAACATGACCTCTATGTAATCCTGTGTTAAATGTTGATTTTCATCGATTGATTACTCTTTATTTAGATCGATGACCCTTAAATTTTGAGCATTTATTTCTATCGCCTATTCCTACATCCTATCAAAGAATGAATCCTTCATGAGGACTGAATAGGTGAATCCACCTTAAGAGCCAATTGTAAAGCTCGCTTTCCACGCTGTCTTCAAAATGCGACATTAGCGAGAAATAATGGTGTGCGTGTATATGTGATGACCGCGCGTCACAACAACACTGAGCTTATCTCTGAGCTTATATCTGAAGATGAGAGGATTTAAAGCGAAAAGCATGTGAGTATTCTGTATATAAAAAGCATTTCTTAATACTGTTGAGATATTGTGTAGTAATTACAAAATATCTCAACAGTATTAATGTGTAACTAATGTGCAATATTATTTAATGTATATTTTTTATGTCAAAAAAGGGAAAGAAAAATGAGTAAAACAAGAAGCGAAGAGAGGAAGCAGGAAGAAGAAGAGAGAAGGAAGAAGAAAGAACAAAAGGAGGAAGAACGAAAAGAGAGAGAGAAGCAGAGAGAAAAGGAAAGAGAGAAGAAGAGAGAGGAAGAAATTCGAGAGAAAAGGTTAGTGCATTATTACTTGTTTATATCATTTGCTTCATCACAAAGAAAGTTGTGTATGTGTGCATGTGCATGTGCAAGTGCATGTGCGTGTGCGTGTGCATGTGCGTGTGAGTGTGTACATATTCATATCTTGATAAGTACTTAATAAAAAGTCTTCACGTAAGTTGTATGAATATGCAATGAAAAATGTGTGTTTTAATTGAAAGATTTAAGGTATTTTTAATTAAGTACTTGTCAAATTATTAAATATAAATATATATGACAGTAATCTTCAAGTTTAATTTAAAAAGTGTACAAATTAAAAACTTGAATATTGCTTTCTCATCATTACAGATTGCTGACAGAAAATGAAATACGGCCCTAGTAAGGGCCTGTTAGCTTTTGCCTTATTGCCTCATCAGGCTCTATTAAGGCAGCCTGATAAGGCGCCTGATCCAAAATGTAACGATACGTTCTATATGGCCCTGATAGCAGTTTCCTGATCAGGGCCTAGTAGCGCGTGCCTTATATAAGCCTTATAAGGCACGCGCTGCTAGGCCCTGATCAAGGCATTTATTATATAAGGCAATAACAATATTTAAATAAAAAAATATAAAGTTCTTACTTTTTAAACATATTTATTAAAAGTATTTATATTTATTAAAAGTACATTTAAAAAATATTTAAAAAATTTAAAATATATATAATTTTATATTAAAAATATAAAAATAATCCAAAATAAAAATAATATAAAAATAATTTAGCAACAATTACTAACTGAAAAAAAATTTATTAAAATTTAAGTATAATAAAAAATAAAAATTTATAAAATATTATGTCATATGTTATGTCATTATTTATGTCATATAAATATTATGTCATTATTTATGTCATATAAATAAAAAATTTATAAATAAATTTATAAAATAAAAATTTGGACAATAAAATAATAAAATGATAAAAATGCTAAAGCACAGATGATAAAAATGCTGAGACATCTAGTTGTCTGAAGTATCCTCCGTATTTTTTGTTGTATTGCCTTTTTTGGCTCTAAATAGCCGATGGCCCTCCCAATCTTTTGCGCTATTAATCACTGCGCCCACGCTTTTGCAAATACATTTTTCAGTAACTGGCGAAGCTTGTAAATGGTTATTTTTGTATTCAGCAACTATTATATCTGGAATTAAATTTAAATATATATTAGTCATCGTTGATGACAAAATGACATTTTTTTGATAATACTAACATAACATATATCATTAACCAGGCTCCTCACAAATTTAATAATTCAATATTAATAAAACAATTAAAAAAGAATATGGAATTCAAAGCATGAAACGTGGATATTATTTCGTAAAAATCTTTTTTTTTTTACTTTTTAATTGTTTCGGTCAATACATAACTATATCCTCAGTACATATAATCTGAATAAATTGATTAAAATACCTAATTGGAAAAACAGTTTTTCAAATTTACAATCATTAATGTTCACGACTTATAGCTACAAAATTATAATTTTATTATTTTATAACGTCCAAAACTGTTACACAGCAGTCTTCCACTAACAGTCTTGACAGACACTTATAGTTTTAATAACTAATTACTCTCACAATTTCAGACGTCAAGAATAAAATTACAGAATTACAATTTTGCAGCAAATAAGTCATAAACATGTATGATCGTAAATTTAAACAACTGTTTTTCCAATTATGTAATTTAATTAATTTATTCAGATTATATGTACTGAGGATGATCATAATATTGACCGAAACATATACGATTAAAAAAAAAATTTTTTACGAAATAAAATATCCACGTTTCGAGCTTTGGATTCCCTATTTTTTTTAAATTGTTTTAACATTAGAGACTTTTTTATATACTTTTAATTCAATATTAATAGTTTATATTTTAATAAAAATACCTTGTATACATGAAAAAAATGTCGTTTTCTGGAAAGTAAGTTTATTTGCAGTTTCTTTGATAGCAGTAAACTTTTGTATTACATCCCTCGACATATAGCGTTTCAAAATGTTCCTTACTGTGTGGGTAACAGAAGTTTTTGAATCCACTAGTGTCCATATATTAAATTTCTGAAAATTACCATAAATACAGTTTTATTAGTTTTTAAGACATATAAAAATATGTGTGTAAAAAAATAGTTTTACATGTTTATAATAACAATGTTACAATATTAGTAAACATTTATTCTATATTAGTGTTCAACTTATAATTAGAAACATAATAATTAAATTCACAAAGTGAAACTTACAACGTCTTCTTGAAACTTTTTATCAAGTTTCAATTTGCGGTCAAAATAACAGAATTCTTCCAAAATTTTGAACGGCAAATCGAGTTCATACTTTTCTGTAAGATTCGCAGTATTGCATGTTTCTGCAAAGTTGCCTATTTTTTTTTCTTTTAATAAACCATGAATTTCTTCCAACTGCGTGCTGATTTTAGTCAATTGTATACTTTGACTCTGGAATGCTCTATTTATTAAATTTTTAATCTCTAAAAAATTGGAAAAAAAGAATTAAAATATAAGTAATATATCACTCAAAAAAATTTAAAATTAAATAATTAATATAAGGAAATCAAGGGTTCAATTAGGTCTTGAAATAAAATTATTATTCTTGGCTCTTAATATATAAAGAGGAATCAGGCCTGTGTGCAGTTGTTTTAATAGTTTTTGTTTTTTATCAATTAAGTATTCATATATGTATGTTACTTGTAAACGTTTCGATCCCTATGTGGCCGTCTTCAGTGCAACTTAATGTAATTTTATTTCGGTGCTTATTATTATCATTTCCAATAAAATATTGTTCTTAATGTCTCCAGAAATTGCTTCATGATCAATTAAAATTGTTAGTCAAGCAGATTACTGTTATTTTAAATTTTTACATCACCTTGGCATTATGTATTGATGTGTTTGGATAGACTGTTTTACAATGTTAGATTATCCAAACAGGCAGTCTGACTAACAATTTTAATTGATCATGAAGCAATTTCTGGAAACATTAAGAACAATATTTTATTGGAAATGATAATAATAAGCACCGAAATAAAGTTACATTAAGTTGCACTGAAGATGGCCACATAAAGGTCGAAACGTTTACAAGTAACATACATATATAAATAATTGATAAAGAACAAAAACTATTAAAACAACTGCACACAGGCCTGATTCCTCTTTATTTTACAACAATTTAGATATTATCTAAGGCCAAAAGATTTTATTCAAATTCAAACATATTGGACTTCAAGAGTCAAGCATAATAATTTTATTTTAAGACCTATTTGAACCCTCCATCTCCTAATATTAGTTATTCAATTTTAAAAGATTTAAATTTAAATTTTATTTGTCAAATGATTGCACTTACCATCCATAAAAGATGTCGGGTCAAAATTAACGACTGGGAGTTCACCATCATATAACATAGCTGTTTTCACGCTATTATTGTACGGATTCGTTTGTGAACTCTTTAAATCAATTTTTTTTCCGGGAATCCAGGTACTAGATGGAAGTTTCTTATATACTTTTTTTTCTGAAAAATATTTCTCTGCAATAAATTTTTCTACAATAGATAAAGATTAATAATAAAATAAATATAAATATAAGGAATTAATTTAATATAACTATCATAAAATTGACATGTTACTTTTATTTATACTTATTGTTTCTTCTTTCCGTCCAGAGATTCCTTCACAATGAAAAACATTTAAATTAACAAAATATGTATTACATAAATATTCAAATTTAATGTTACTGGAAAGTTAAAAAAAATACATAATTTACCTAAATCTTTATAACCAAATGCCAATTTTAATCTTTTACTGCTGTTTTTAGAAGTAGTACTATTATCAGAATTTAAAGAAACATCTGATACTAAAAATAGAAACATCAGAATATAATTTTACTATGCAGCTTAAATATGATATCAATAATTATAAAATAGTATAATACATTTATCATCACTGTGGCATTCTTCCAATGCAGGAACTTCCCAGAGCCTTTTGCTCTTATCTTTTTTTTGGGACCCTTGCATTTTATATTCTTTTTTTAGAACGTCAGCTTTAGTCTTTGCCGTTGTTTCATTGTCAGTAGAGAAAGCATATTTTTGTCTTTTTAAAATGTCTACTTTTCTTAAAGCATCTTCGTACGTTTCTATATAATCAAGTTTATTCATAATAAAAAAGAGCCTAAAGTTTTGTTTTATCGACTTTTATTTCTCGTAAATTTCTTTTTTTTTGCTGTGAAGAATATAAAATCTTTTTTCTCAAATTAAAGTACATATGCTAATAATATATGCTATGATCAATTTAAAAGAATATTTTATTCCACATAGCCAAAAAAAGAATTTTTAGAAAAATAAAAGATAAAGCAAATTGATATCTTTAAATACATTATTCTTTTTATTGGATTTATAGAATTATAATCTTAATATATCTATAATAAATTTATCCTGTAATATATTAAATCCATAATATAAATAATATCTATAATAATCTATAAAAATATCTATAAAAATAAATAAATCTATTATATAAATAATATAAATTAAATGTGTAATAAATTTATAATCGTTTTCAGATTAAAGTAGATATTAAAAAAAAGTAGAGACGTTATCTTTGATATAACTAATGTACAAATTAATATTTGTTTTTGGGATAAAGTAGAGTCATCCTCACTTTCTTTTAATGTATACTTTAATCCTGAAAAGAGATTAATAATTATATAAATACAATAAAAAAAATAATTAAAATAATAATTTGTAAAACTCTGTAACTTGTAAAACTTGTAAAAATAAAAATAAATTTAAAATATTATAAGTATTAAATGAGAATAATTGAGAAATTTAAAGTATTATAAGTATTAAGTGGGAATGTGAGTCCACATCAATACGTTTAAAAATTTCTGTCATTATTTCTTTATTAAATTATAAATTTTTGGTCGTTCTTTAACTATCTTCAGTAAAAACAAATCTATATGATAAATACAAAAGAATAAGATATGAATAACAAACAGGATCAAACAGCAATGTCATACCGAAACGTTTATGATTTAATAAAAAAATAATTACAGAAGTTTTCAAACGTATCGACACATCTACGTGAACTCATTATTCTCATTTAATACTTAAAAAAAATAGTGTATTAAAAAATACTTGCAAAACTCACTTCAGAATTCTTTTTAATTATATATGGTGAATATTAAAATATTGAAACAAAAGTTAATAAAAGCATTGAACGACTTACTTGCTTCACCTCGTACGTCAATAGTATAATTTGGCCAACTTTCTGGTGCGGGTGCTTTTAGTTGCATAAGAGAATGCAAATAGGCTAAATTCTCCTCATTGTACGGCTGTGGCATAAATTTTGTCATCAGACCTGTTTTGCCATCATAAAATATCCAACTTGATGGGACAACATCGATACTTTTTATTCCATCTTTTATTTCATCGGCAAATTCAATGAGCTTATATGGTGCTTCATCCATCTGCGATGACATAATATATATCTTAAAAATTAAATATACAACACAAATTTCTTTATCTCATATCTTTTTTTCCAACAATTTTTACAAGTTTGCAATTTTTATAACTATGCAAGTTTAACAAGAAAAAACAAACCTTATCCTTATGCGACACACTGTCTGATGATTTTATATGATGATCTGTCTTTGACAATAAATAACGGACTGTTCAGCGTTTCAGCGTTTTCTGGTACTATTGTCTTATAATGATAGAGGAGACGGGAACATCAACATAACACGAACGTATCGATATACTGATATACCAATACACAACTCCGATACACAACTCTGTGTGCACATGTGTATGTATATATGTTTCTTTGTTCTTTCAGATAGCGGCCAAGAGAGAGTTGCCGCTAGAAATATATATATATGCTTTAAAGTGTTCTTTCTTTCTTTCTCTCTGTGTTGAAGAAAAGAAAAAAAGAACCGTAGCCTTAATTCTTTATTAGATGCATGATCTACGATTGTAATTTTGAAAAATGCTGAAAATAATGCTTTAAACAAAAAAATAAATATGTAACAATAATAATACTTCCGCTCGATATATATAAATACCTGAAAGAGATACAGAGGCCAAATAGAAAATGTGATCGAGCAACAACAAGGATGTCCTTTTTTTAAAAAAACATATATCTAACAAGAACTCAACAAGAAAAGAATTAACTCAAACAATATTTAAAATGAACGTTTCGATTACACTGAGTCTTCATCAGCATTTTTACAAATTATAAGAAGCGTAAAATCGTTGTTCAAGAATACATAGGTTTGACATAAAAATATATAAAAATGTATAAAAATATAATATTGTGTAGGGATGAAAACGCAATCATCTCTTAGGTACGACTCGATGACAGAAATTAAAAAAAACGTGGTTAATTTAGGCGGTCAATAATAAGGACACACGACGATCTCACAATAGTAGCGTCAAGTGTAAAAAATAAACCATGTAGTACAAAAAAAATAAATTTATAAAACTACATTTTTATTGATCAATAAACGATATTACATAACTTTTTATTATTAATTTGATTTTTAATTATTTGTAACATTAGACCTAACTAAGGTAAAATCAGTAACCGACTCCAAACCAGCATTAATGATATATACTTAAAGCTTTATTTGACGTTTCGACCTATGGTTAAGGTCCTTATCAAAAATCTACAATATGATAAGATTGAAAAGTGTGATAATACAATAAAAAGATATAAATTATAATCAATTTGTGATGAAAGATGGTACGAAGAATAATTGATGTAATAATAAATTACATAATTGGAAGATGTAGGCACGTCTGATGTCAGAGACATCGATACAAGAAATGATCGTTATATAAAATATGAATCTAGGCGCAGGGGACAAAATTTATAATACATAAATACACAGTAAACATGAAAAAAGGTCGATGGAATAAAATATAATACAATAATAAATAGATATTTTATAAAATTGTGAGAAAATAAAGTACAGAAGCAATGAGTCAAAAGAATAGATAAATTAAAACAGAGGGTCAATGAACTAAAACATTATAAATAAGTATAATAAGTAAAAACAGAGGGTCAATAAACTAAAACATTATAAATACGAATAAATAAGTAAAAACATAGGGTCAATAAACTAAACAATTATAAATAAGAAGGTGTAAGTTATATCTGAGGATATTTATAAAATGCTCAATAGTCCGTCATAAATGGAAGTCAAATTTTCTGTGTCTCTTCTGGAGTTAATTGCAACATTGCTACGATTAGACCTAACTTTTTTTTAAATAAAAAAATAAATTAGTAAAACTAAATTTTTACTGATGAAGAAGTGGCATTACATAACTTTTTTTTTTATTATAATTATCGTTGATTTGAAAATGTACCATTTTTGAAACAACTGATCGAAGAGCATAAATCTTTCTAATGTGAGATTTAGACACTTTCCACATATTTAATGACTCTGAATTGCAAGGATATATAAATATAGATTTTTCTGGATTTAAAATATTTCCAGAAATTTGAATTGCATTATTATCTTCATTTGGTGGAATATAAATTTTATCTATTTGCATTATTAAACCATTTTTCAATAAAACTGTATTATTTGGTGAATTGCATGATAGTATAGCTTCTTTATAACGTAGCTTTTTAATAGGTACTTCTCCTGAGGGTAATATACGTTTAACTTTTATATTATTTATAGTAGGTGGTAATGTTCTCTTTTCCTCATCAGCAAAAAATGTTTCATGAAGTCGACGGCATATTTGAGGTAAAGGCCGGTTACCACTTCGGAGCATGTTTTTGATCTTTCCTAAAGCATTTTCAAATGGAAATGCCGTAAGAGAACTTAGAGAGCACTTCATGTTTGTAACATCATCAGTTAAATGGATAAGACTATGCATATTCATTATTTGACTTTCTGTTCCATACAAATTACGTGATAATTGAACAAAACGTGTAAGATAAATTTTGGCCTGCCCGTGAAATTTTAAAGCTAAATTTGGTGAATATAATATCCGACACGCAGCGTGAAAAAGAAGAAAATGTTTATAAAGATTACTCGGAAGGATTCTTTTTAAAACAATTGGTCCGCAGTATAATAAAAAAAAACTTAATTCGGTAGCTTTCCATTTCGAAATGTCAAATATTGACCTTGTAGTCCGTTGAAAATCCTCAGGTACTTGTGATTGCAAACTGATTAAAATCTGGGACAGTTGACACCTACTATTCTGACTTAATTTAGTGCTTCGATTGCCTCCTAACCAATAAGTAATTAATAATTTTTTCATGATACCTAAACAGCAAAGGTGCATAAAGTCCAATACAAAATGATTAATCATATCAAGTTGAGGTATTTCATTTAAAGGCGAAATGTTGGTATGATGCTCAAGTTGGTTTAAATTTCGAAAAGATCTATCACTTCTTTTATCACAGTTTGTAGAAATATAAACAGTTCTTTTTTTGTATCGTTCTCCACAAATAGTACAGCGTTCGCATGAATAAAATCCACCGTGACCTTTTATGCACTTAATGAATGAGCGCGCTGGTCGATCACATACAAAGCATTTAATATGCACTTCAAATATTCTTCCATTTATTTCTATTCCTTCTTCTAAGAGTTCATTCAATTCTTTGATTAGATCTGATAAATATTCATTTAAATTATTTGGCTTTTCGGTACCCGCATATATAGCCACAGGAAATACGTTATATACATCCGGATAAAAATAAATTTTGCATAAGATTGGCCAAAACTGTTGACTGCTTGACTTAAAAAGTGGCAGCCCGTCGATATTAAATTGTAAATACAGCTTATTCTCTTCATGCAGATCTACATTTATACATCTTTGAAGATGTTTAGTGATTCCAAAATATGCAAATTCGCCAATAACAACATCATTAGGTCCTTTAAATTGTTTTATTTCATATTTAGCAGATGTCGTTTTTAAAAAAGTTTTGGATGATTTTGGCAACTCTGGTAGCATTCTTTTCCTAAGAATTTGCAGTAGAGAATCTAAATGTGTGTGCTTAATATTATATTTTATAGCCCATTCTCTAAGCGCTTCAATCTCATTAAAATCCTCAATATCATCATCACTATACTGATCATCATCACTATGCTGATCATGTTCACGGCAGTTTATTTCAACATCATCTTCATCATTGTCATTATTGTCATTATTGTCATTGTTAATGTCATCATCATTATTGTCATTGCTAATGTCATCATCATTATTGTCATTGCTAATGTCATCATCATTATTGTCATTGCTAATGTCCATGTTTGAATGATAATAACTAATTAAAAAACAAAAAGTTGAAGAAAAAGTTAAAAAGTTAATAACTTTTAATTCAATTTAGTTAAATTTTAAATATATTAATTTATAACTTCAATTAGTTATTTTAAAATTTTTACTTATAAACTTTTTCCAAAATTAATTTTTTTTTAAATTAAAATATAATTGAAAAACCCTCTTTTATAGGGCCTTTTAATTATATGTTAATTTTAAATATAAAAATTGAAATTGAAGATTAAAGATTAAAATTTGACTAATAATCAGGACGAAGAACTTTTACATAGTACAGTCTAACAGTATATCTTCGCTTATTAAAAATTACGTTTATAACAATAAATATGATAATATAAAAGATTATCTATAGTATTAAAACGAGCTTTTATAAGATATAACACACAAGTGCCATCTTTAACACACGTAGAATAAAAAAAGCTGAAAAATAAATATATATATATATATATATATATATATATATATATATATATATATTAACTTACCCAACGCTGCTGTCAATTCCATTTTCTGTGCTTTCATTTATATTTTCTTCATTAGCACTTCCACTTATATAAAGCATCTGACAGTTCTCTTGACTTTCATTTGTATCAAAATTTTCCATAAGCGATAAACAGCGTTTTTTATTAGTCGTAGATGTCGATGGTTCTGATATTGAATAATTTTCATCTAAAATCAATTTTTGTATGAATAATCCTTTAAATGATTTTTGCGGTTAACTTAAACTGTTCAAAATTGTTTCTCAAATTAAACTATTATAATTTACATTCAGATCCAATAAAACGGGTTCGAAATATTCGAATATATGTTTCTAGATTTGAGAACGAGTTTACAGCTTCAGAATATTTATAAAAAATAGTAACTTTATCTACAAATAATAATATAGTATATGTACGTACCTTGTTTCCGAATTGCACGAAATCTTTTAACACGCATTCGTGTTAATTTCCGATTTCTTTCTGTACGATCCATTCTGTATGATTATTACTTTATTTCAAACACTATATACACTACACGATATTATAACGTAACTGTAAACTCTTGATGTCAACTAGCTTAATCATCATATAATGGTTAGGCTAGGTTCATAAAATGGTCATGCGCACATTCGATAAAGAATTTTAGAGAAAACCTGATCAGGGCACTGTAAGGATTGCCTGAATTTGGCGCTAATAGAGCAGCCCTTATCCGGCGTT